>CM033641.1:67762506-67861829 GCA_019512145.1 Engystomops pustulosus | reverse complement strand
GGTGACATCACAGTGGAACTCGGTAAAATCACAGCGGAACACGGTGACATCTCATCGGAACTCGTTGACATCACAGCGGAACTCAGCGACATCACAGTGGATTCCGGTGACATTACAGCAGAACAGCGAACTTGTTGACATCACAGCGGAATCTGGTGACTCTACAGCAGAATTCGGTACATCACAGCAGAACCCGTGACATCACAGTGGAACTCGTGACATCACATCAAAACTAGGTGACTTCACATTGAACTCGGTGACATCACATCAGAACCCAGAAGTTACAACAATACCAAATGGCTCCCAGAGAAACTTGGTGACTTCACAGTGGACCCAAACGACCCACACAGAACTTGGTGACTTCACAGCTGAACCCTGTGACATCACAACAGAAACCTGTGACTAAACAGCAGATCCAAGTGACCTCACAGGAATAAGGGAACTCCCATAAGCATCTGGTGACATCACGGCGGAACTGGTGACTTCAAATTGAACTCAGTGACATCACAGTTGAACCAAATGACCTCACAGCGGAACTCGTGACATGACAGTGAAACTTGGTGACATCACAGCGGAACCCTGTGACGTCACAGTGAATCGGTGACCTCACAGTGAGAACATATGACCTCAAAGTAAACCAAATGACTCCCTTTCAGAAATCAGTGACCTCAAATCAGAACTCAGTAACATTACAGCAGAACTCAGTGACCTCACAGTAATACCAAATGACCTCACTAGAACTCTGTGACCCAAAGGTGGAACTAGGTGACAACAGAGTGACCGGTGGACTTCACAACGGAACTCGGTGACATACGCGCGAACTCGGTGAGATCACAGTGGAACAAATGACCTCACAGCAGAACTCGGTGACTTCCATCAGAACTCGGAGACTTACATCGGAACTCGGGTGACTACACAGCGGAACCAAATAACCTCACAGCGGAACTCAGTGACATCACACAGAATTTGGTGACATCACAGCAGAGCCCGTGACCTTGCAGCGAATTCAATGACTTCACATGGGAACTCACAGTGGAACCAATGACCTCACAGCGGAACTCGGTGAATTCACATCGGAACTCGGTGACATCACAGCGGACCAAATGACCTCACAGCGAAACACGATGACTTCACATCGAATTCGGTGATTTTCCATGAACTCGTAGAGGTACCGGTTGCCTCACAGCAGGATCGGTTGACTCACAGCAGGATTCGGTGACCTTGCAGCGGAACTCGGTGACTTCACATCTGAACTCGGTGACATCACAGCGGAACCAAATACCTCACAAGGGAACTCTGTTACTTCACATTGGAACTTGGTGACTTTACATCGGATCTCAGTGACATCATTGCAAACTCTGTGACATCGCAGCGGAGCTCATGACATCAAAGTGTAATCTGGTGACTTCATAGCAGATTTGGTGACACAGAAGAACTCAGTGCTTCACATCGGAATTCGGTGACATCACACAGGAAACCAATGACCTCACAGCGGAACTCGTGACTTCACATCGGAACTCGGTGACATCACAGCGGAACCAATGACCTCACAGCAGAGCTTGGTGACTTATACGGAACTCATGACTTCACAGTGGTCTTCGGTACCTCAAAGCAGGATTGGTGACCTTGTTGTGGAACTCGGTGACTTAACATCTGAACTTGGTGACATCACAGCAGAACTAAATGCCTTCACAAGGGAACTTGGTGACATCACTGTGAAACTTGGTGACATCGCAGCAGAACTCAGTGACTTCACAGCAGAATACGGTGACCTCACAGCAGAACTCAGTGACTCACATCGGAACTCGGTGACATCACACGTAACCAAATGACCACACAGTGGAACTCGGTGACTTCACATCAGAACTTAGTGACTTTACATCGAACTCAGTGACATCACTGCGGAATCCAGTGACCTCACAGCAGAATTCAGTGACCTCACAGTGAACTCAGTGACTTCACATCGGAACTTGGTGAAATCACAGTGAACCAAATGACCTCACATCAGAACTTGGTGACTCCATCGGAACACGGTGACTTCACATCGTGTGATCACCACAGCGAACTAAATGACCTTTACAGTATAAAACTAGATTGTACATTAGTTAGAGTCAAATAAATGCTTCACTGAGTTCAAGCAGCATACACATTTTACCATCCACTTTTTGGATTTGATTCCAAATGACCTCACATTGATACCAAAGAATTCAACTCGGAACTCAGCGTGTGATTCACATCTGAACTCGGTGACATCACAGCGGAACTCGGTGAGATCACAGTGGAACAATGACCTCACAGTGGAACTCGGACTTCACATAGGATCTTGGTGACTACCAGCGGAACCAAATACCTCACAGCGGAACTCAGTGACTTCAAATCGGAACTCATGTGACATCACATCGGAACTCGGTGACATCAGCGAACTCATGACATCACACGAATACGGTGACCTCACAGCAGAATTGGGCAACATCACGCCGAGCCCGGTGATACCCACAGCAGAACCAAATGACCTTTACAGTAAAACTAGATTGTACATCAGGTCAGGTCAATAAATGCTAAACTGAGTTCAAGCAGCATACACATTTTACCATCCCTTTTTGGATTTGATTCCAAATGACCTCAAGTGATACCAAATGACCTCAACTCGAACTCAAGACCAAAGGTGGAACTAGGTGCACCCAGCAAGCCGGTTGACATCACATGGAACTCGTTGAACATCACAGCGGAACTCGGTGACATCCACAGTGGAAAAATGACCTCACAGCGGAACTCGGTGACTTCACATAGGATCTTGGTGACTACACCGCGGAACCAAATAACCTCACAGCAGAACTCAGTGACTTCAATCGGAACTCAGTGACATCACAGCGAACTCAATGACATCACAGCGTAATCCGTGACCTCACAGCAGAATTTGCCAACATCACAGCAGAGCCTGGAAATCGGGGACGTGCCGACCGAAAACCTGACGATTCGAAAAACCGCTGCATTTAAAAAAAAAGTGTTGCAAAATTGCACTTACCTTCATTCGGCCGGTGCTCGTGTATTTCAGTGCATTCCGATGCCTTCAGCGCAGCGCGCCACCTGTGGACGGCAGAGGAACTACCTATAAATCCCGGCCGCCGAATCCAGCGCAGAAAGCGCGCCGCTGGATCGCGAATGGACCGGTAAGTAAATCTGCCCCAATATCTCAAAGTAAACAAAATGCCTTCCTTCCAGAACTCGGTACCTACAGCAGAACCCAGTGACCTCTCAGTGAAAACAAGTGACCTCCCAGAGATACCAAATGACCTTGGAACTTTCTGACGGCAGAACTCAGTGACATCACAGCAGAATCAGGTGACTAACAGCAGAATTTGTTGACAGCGCAGCGGCACTCGTGACATCACAGCGGAACCAAATGACCTGACAGCAGAACCTGGTGACGTCGTGGCGGAACTAGATGACATCACAGTGGAACTTGGTGAAATCGCAGGTGGAACGTTGTGACATCACAGCGGAATCGTGTGACCTCAGAGTGAGAAAAAAATGTCCTCAAAGTAAAACCAAATGACTTCCTTTCAGAACTCAGTGACCTCACAGCGGAAGTCAGTGACATCACTGCAGAACCTGGTGACCTCCAGTGAAACAAATGACCTCACAGTGATACCAATTACCTCAGCTTGGATCTCTTGTACCTCACAGCAGAACTCGTTGACATCACAACGGAATCCAGTGACTTCCTGGCAGTATAAGATGACATCACAATAGAAACTGGTGAAATCTTTTCGGAAGCCGTGGACATCATGGTGCAACTTTGAGACATCATAGCAGAATTCGGTGATCAACATGGAACTCGGTTAAAATCCAGCTGAACACGGTGACATCACATCGGAACTCGTTGACATCACAGCGGAACTCAACGACATCACAGTGGATTCCGGTGACATTACAGCAGAATTTGGTTAATCACAACAGAACTGGTGACATTTTTCGGAACCCAGTGACATCATGGCGTAACTATGTGACATCATAGCAGAATTAGGTGACATCACAGCAGAGCCCATGACATTGCATTATAACTCGGTGACATCACAGCTGAACGCGTGACATAATAACGGAACACAGTGACTTCACTTCGGACTCGGGACTTCACAGCGGAACTCATTGACATCATAGTGGAACTCGGTTGCATCACACGGAATCCGTTGACCTCAAGCAGAATTCGGTGACATCACAGTGGAACTCGGTGACATCACAGTGTACCAAATGTCCTCAAAGCAGAACTCACGAATTCACATCGGAACTCAGTGACTTACATCGGAACTCTGACATCACATCGGAACTCGCTAACATCACAGCGGAACTCGCTGACATCAAAGCAGAACATGGAGACATCACATCGGAACCTGGTGACGTCATGGCGTAACCTGTGACATCACAGCAGAATTCTTGACATCACAGCAGAACCCAGTGACATTTATCGAACTTGGTGACTCACAGTGGAACTCGGTAAAATCACAGCGAACACGGTGACTATCTCATCGAACTCGTTGACATCCAGCGGAACTCAGCGCATCACAGTGGATCCGGTGACATTACAGCAGAACACATAGCGGAACCTGGGGAAATCACATTGGAGTCAGTGCATAACAGCGAAAGTCATTGACATCATAACTTAACTCGCTGACATCACAGCAGATTCGGTGACATCAAAGTAGAACATGGAGACATCACATCGGAACCTGGTGACGTCATGGCGTTAAATCTTGACATCACAGCAGAATTCGGTAACATCACAGAGAAACCCAATGACATCACATCGGAAACTCGGTGACATCACAGTGGAACTCGGTAAAATCACAGCGGAACACGGTGACATCTCATCGGAACTCGTTGACATCACAGCGGAACTCAGCGACATCACAGTGGATTCCGGTGACATTACAGCAGAATTTGGTTACATCACAACAGAAACTGGTGACATCTTTTCGGAACCTGGTGTCATCATGGCATAACTATGTGACATCATAGCAGAATTAGGTGACATCACAGCAGAACCCAATGACATTGCAACGGAACTCGGTGACATCACAGCTGAACTCGGTGACATAATAACGGAACCCAGTGACTTCAATTCGGAGCTCGGTGACTTCACAGCTGGAACTCATTGACATCATAGTGGAACTCGGTTGCATCACAGCGGAATCTGTTGACGTCACTGCAGAATTCGGAGACATCACAGTGGAACTCGGTGACATCACAGTGTAACCAAATGTCCTCAAAGCAGAACTCACAAATTCACATCGGAACTCAGTGACTTAACTTCGGAACTCGGTGACATCACATCGGAACTCGCTAACATCACAGCGGAACTCGCTGACATCACAGCAGAATTTGGTGACATCAAAGCAGAACATGGAGACATCAAATCGGAACCTGGTGACATCACGGCGTAACCATGTGACATCACAGCAGAATTCGGTGACATCACAGCAGAACCCAGTGACATTATATCTGAACTTGGTGACATCACAGCAGAACCTGGTGACATCATAGTGGAACCTGGGGAAATCACATTGGAAGTCAGTGACATAACAGCGAAAGTCGTTGACATCATAACATAACTCAGTGACATCACAGCGGAATTCGCTGACATCACAGCAGAACCTGTTGAAATCACAGCAGAACGAAATGACCTCACAGTGGAACTTGGTGACTTCACACCAGAACTCGGTGACATCACAACGAACTTGGTGCTATCATAGCGGAACTCAGTGACATCACAGTGGAATCAGGTGACCTCACTGCATTAATCGGTGACATCACACTGAAACCAAATGAACTTACAGAGGACCTCAGTGACTTCACATCGGACCTAAATGACCTCACAGCGGAACTCGTCAACTTCACAGTGGACCCAAATGACCTCACAGCAAAACCCTTTGATGTCACAGCAGAACCCAGTTACATCACAGCGGAACCCTGTGCCATCACACTGGAACCTGGTAACATTACCTCACAACCTTATGACTTCGTATCAGAATCTAGTGACATAATAGCGGATATAAATGACCTCACAACGGAACTCATCAAAATCACTACGGAACCCGGTGACATATTGGCGGAAGACATTGACATCGCGGCTGAAGTTGGTGACATCATAGCAGAATATGGTGACCTCAAAGCAGAATTCGGTGACATCACATCGGAACCCGATGACATCATGGCGGAACTTATTGACATCACGGGAAAACCAAATGACCTCACAGCAGAACCTTGTGACCACACAGTACAACCTTATGTCTTCACATCAGAATCCAATGACATAATAGCGGAACAAAATGACCTCACAGCGGAACCCAGTGACATCACAGCGGAACCCCGTGACATCACATAGGAACTAGGTGACATCACTTCGGAACACGGTGACATTACAGCAGAACTGTAACTTCGGAACTCGGTGACTTCACATCCGAACTCGGTGAGATCACATTGGAGCTTGGTGACATCATAGAGGAACTCGGGGATACCACATCAGAACCAAATGACCTCACAACGGATCTCGGAGAACTCGCAGCGGAACCCTGTGACATCACATTGAACTCAGGTGACCTCACAGTAAGAACAAATTACCTCAAAGTAAAACCAAATGACTTCCTTTCAGAACTCGGTGACCTCACAGCGGAACAAGGTGACATCACAGCAGAACCCAGTGACCTCTCAGTGAGAACAAGTGACTTTACAGTGATACCAAATTACCTCAACTTGGAACTCTGTGACCTCACAGCAGAAACCAGAGACATCACAGAGGAATCCGGTGGCCTCACAGCAAAATTCGGTGACATCAAAGCGGAACTCAATGACATCACAGGAGAACCAAAAAACCTCACAGCGGAACATGATGACTTCACATCGGAACTCGGTGACATCACAGTGGAACCTCGTGCTATTGCATCGGAACCTCGTGACATCACAGTGGAACAAAATGACCTCACAGTGGAACCTGATGAACTCACAGCACAACCACAAGACTTCACATCAGAATCTAGTGACATAATAGCGGAACCACATGACTTCACAGAGGAACTTGTCAACATCACAGCAGAACCTGGTGACATCATGGCGGAACCTGATGACATCACAGTGGAACTCGGTGGCATCACAAGAGAACTCGGTGACATCACAGCGAAACCAAATGACCTCACAGCGGAACTCAGTGACCTCACAGCGGAATCAGGTGACATTACAGCAGAACCAAATGACCTCACAGTGGACCGCGTCGACTTCACAGCAGAACCTGGTTACATAAAAGCGGAACCCCTTGAGATCACATCGGAACACGGTGACATCACAGTGGCACCAAATGACCTCACAGCAGAACATGGTGACATCACGGCGGAACTCAGTGACCTCATAGTGGAAATCAGTGACTTCAAATCTGAATCCGGTGACATCTTAGATGGGACCAACTGACCTCACAGTGGAACCCTGTCAATGTGGAACCCTGTGACATCACAGCAGAATTCGGTGACCTCACATTAAGAACAAATTACCTCAAAGTAAAACCAAATGACTTCCTTTCAGAACTAGGTGACTTCACAGCGGAAGTCGGTGACATCAAAGCAGAACCCGGTGACCTCTCTGTGAGATCAAGTCACCTCACAGTGATACCATCTGACCTCAACTTGGATCTCGGTGACATCACAGCTAAACTCGGTGACACCACAACGGAACTTGGGACATCAAAACGGAACTCGATGATTTCACATCAGAACTCGGTTACATTGTATCGGAACCCGGTGACATCACAGCGGAACCAAATGACTTCACATCGGAACCCTGTGACATCAGAGCGGAACCTCCTGCTATCACATCGGATCCTGTTGACATCACAACGGAACCTAATGACCTCACAGCACAATGGCAAGACTTCACATCAGAATCTAGTGACATAATAGCGGAACCACATGACCTCACATAGGAACATGTCAACATCACAGCAGAATTCGGTGGCATCATGAGGGAACTCGGTGATATCACAGTGGAACTAAATTACCTCACAGCGGAACTCGTGACTTCACATCAGAACTAGGTGACATCACATCGGAACCCAGTGAAATCACAGTGGAACCAAATGACCTCACATCAGAACCTGGTGACATCACAGCAGAACTCAGTGACCTCACGGCGGAAATCAGTGACTTCACATTGGAACTCGGTGACATTATATCAGAATTCGGTGACATCACAGTGAACCAAATTACCTCACAGCAGAAGACGGTGACTTCACATCAGAACTTGATGACTACATATCAAACTCGGTGATGTCACAGTGGAACTTGATGACATCACAGCGGAACTGGTGACATCACAGCGGAACTCTGTGACATCACAGCAGAATCAGGTGACCTCACAGTGAGAAGAAATAACCTCAAAGTAAAACCAAATGATTTCCTTTCAGAACTCAGTGACCTCACAGCGGAACTCGGTGACATCACAGCAGAACCCGGTGACCTCTCACTCATGACCTCATAGCGATACCAAATGACCTTAACTCTGTAACCTCATGGTGGAACCTGGTGACCTCACAGCACAACCTTATGACTTCACATCGGAACCCAGTGACATCACAGCGGACCTAAGTGACCTCACACCGGAATTTGTCAACCTCACAGTGGACCCAAATGACCTCACAGCAGAACTTGGTGACTTCATAGCTGAACCCTTTGACTTTACAGCTGAACCCTGTGACATCACAGCTGAACCCTGGGACTTTACATCGGAACCTCTGTGACATCACAGCAGAACCCCGTGACACCACATCGGAAGCAAACAACCTCACAGCGGAAACAGGTGACATCACTTCGGAACCAGGTGACATCACAGCGGAACCTGATGACTTCACAGCAGATTTTGGTGACCTCACAGCGGAACTCGATGACATCACAGCAGAACTCGGAGACTTCACACCAGAACTTGGTGACATAACAGCGGAACTAAGTGACATCATAGCTGAGCCAAATGACCTCACAGCAGAACTCGATGACTACAAATCCGAACTAGGAGACATCACAACGGAACCCAGTGACATAACAACGGAACCAAATTACCTCAGGGGAACTCGGAGGCTTCACATTGGAAAGCTGTGACTTATAATCGGAACCCAGTGACATCACATCGTAACTTGCTGAGATCACAGCAGAAGTTGGTGACATCGCAGCGTAACCTGAAGACATCATAGCGGAACCAAATGACATCACAGCAGAAGTCGGTGACTTCACATCAAAACTCTGGGGACCTAATCCAGTGACATCACATCGGAACTCGGTGACATCACAGCGGAACCAAATTACTTCACAGCGGGACCAAATGTCCTCCCAGCGGATCTCAGTGACAGCACAGCAGTTCAAATGACCTTAAAGCGGAATTGGGTGACATTACAGCAGAACCAAATGACCTCACAGTGGACCGCGTCGACTTCACAGCAGAACCCGGTTACATAACAGCGGAACCCCTTGAGATCACATCGGAACACGGTAACATCACAGTGGCACCAAATGACCTCACAGCAGAACCTAGTGACATCACGGCGGAACTCAGTGACCTCACAGTGGAAATCAGTGACTTCAAATCGGAACCCGGTGACATCTTAGTGGGATTAACTGACCTCACAGTGGAACTCAGTCAATGTGGAACCCTGTGACATCACAGCAGAATTGGGTGACCTCACATTAAGAACAAATTACCTCAAAGTAAAACCAAATGACTTCCTTTCAGAACTAGGTGACTTCACAGCGGAAGTCGGTGACATCAAAGCAGAACCCGGTGACCTCTCTGTGAGGTCAAGTGACCTCACAGTGATACCAACTGACCTCAACTTGGAACTCGGTGACATCACAGCTAAACTCGGTGACATCACAACGGAACTTGTGACATCAAAACGGAACTCGATGATTTCACATCAGAACTCGGTGACATTGCATCAGAACCCGGTGACATCACAGCGGAACCAAATGACTTCACATCGGAACCCTGTGACATCACAGCGGAACCTCCTGCTATCACATCGGATCCTGTTGACATCACAGCGGAACCAAATGACCTCACAGCACAACAGCAAGACTTCACATTAGAATCTAGTGACATAATAGCGGAACCACATGACCTCACATAGGAACATGTCAACATCATAGCAGAATTCGGTGGCATCATGACGGAACTCGTTGATATCACAGCGGAACTCGGTGATATCACAGTGGAACTAAATTACCTCACAGCAGAACTCGTGACTTCACATAAGAACTCAGTGACTTCACATCAGAACTAGGTGACATCACATCGGAACCTGGAGACATCACGGCAGGACAAATCAGTTACTTCACATTGGAACTCGGTGACATCATATCAGAATTCGGTGACATCACAGTGAACCAAATTACCTCACAGCAGAAGACAGTGACTTCACATCAGAACTTGATGACTACATATCAAACTCGGTGAGGTCACAGTGGAACTCGATAACATCACAGCGGAACTGGTGACCTCACAGCGGAACTCGGTGACATCACAGCAGAACCCAGTGACCTCTCAAATGACCTCATAGCGATACCAAATGACCTTAACTCTGTAACCTCATGGTGGAACCTGGTGACCTCACAGCACAACCTTATGACTATACATCGGAACCCAGTGACAACACAGCGGACTTAAATGACCTCACACCGGAATTTGTCAACCTCACAGTGGACCCAAATGACCTCACAGCAGAACTTGGTGACTTCATAGCAGAACCCTTTGACTTTACAGCTGAACCCTGTGACATCACAGCTGAACCCTGGGACTTTACATCGGAACCTCCGTGACATCACATCAGAACCCCGTGACACCACATCGGAAGCAAACGACCTCACAGCGGAAACAGGTGACATCACAGCGGAACCCAGGGACATCATGGAGGAACTCTGTGACATCACAGCAGAATCTGGTGACTTCACAGCGGAACTAGGTGACATCACTTCGGAACCAGGTGACATCACAGCAGGATCCGATGACTGCACAGCAGATTTTGGTGACCTCACAGCGGAACTCGATGACATCACAGCAGAACTCGGAGACTTCACAGCAGAACTTGGTGACATAACAGCGGAACTAAGTGACATCATAGCTGAACCAAATGAACTCACAGAAGAACTCGATGACTACAAATCCGAACTAGGAGACATCACAACGGAACCCAGTGACATAACAACGGAACCAAATTACCTCACAGTGGAACTCGGAGGCTTCACATTGGAAAACTGTGACTTAAAATCGGAACCCGTTGACATCACATTGTAACTCGCTGACATCCCAGCAGAACTTGGTGACATCACAGCGGAACCCGGTGACATCACATCGTAACTCGCTGACATCACAGCAGAAATTGGTGACATCACAGCGGAATCAAATGACCTCACAGCGGAACTCAGTGACTTCACACTGTAATATGGTGACACCACAGCGGATCAAATGACCCTACAGCGGAACCTCGTGAACTCATAGTAGAATTTTATGACTTCACATCAGAATCCAGTGACATAACGGCAGCAGAAATTGGTGACATCGCAGCGCAACCTGGTGACATCATAACGGAAATAAATGACATTACAGCAGAAGTCGGTGACTTCACATCAAAACTCCGGGGACCTAATCCGGTGACTACATCCGGTGACATCACATCGGAACTCGGTGACATCACAGCGGAACCAAATGACTTCACAGCGGGACCAAATGTCCTCCCAGCGGATCTCAGTGACAGCACAGCAGATAAAATGACCTTAAAGCGGAACCTGGTGACCTCATAATACAACCTTATGACTTCACATCAGAATCCAGTGACAATAGCGGAACCAAATGACCTCACAGCGCAACATCGGCGGTGACATCACAGCGTAAATTAGTGACATCACAGCGGAATTCGATGACCACAAAGCAGAAATCGGTGACCTCTCACCGGAACCTGGTGGCATCACAGCGGAACTCGGTGACATCACATCGGAACTTGGTGACGTCACTGCAGAACCTGGTGCCATCCCGGTGAAAGTCTGTGAAAACACAGTGGAATCGGGTGACCTCACAGTGAGAACAAATTACCTCAAAGTAAAAACAAATTACCTCAACTCGGAACTCTGTGACCTCAAGGTGGAACTCGTTGACATCTCAGTGAAACCAAATGACTTCACAGCAGAACTCTGTTTCTTCACATCGGAACTTGGTGACATCACTGCAGAACTCGGTGACATAACATTGGAACCCGGTGACTTTACATCGGAACTCGGTGACATCACAATGCAATCCGGTGACATTACAGTGGAACCAAATGACCTCACAGTGAAACTCGGTGACTTCACAGTGGACCCAAATGACCAAACAGCAGAACCTGGTGACTTCACAGCTGAACCCTGTGACATAATATCGGAACCCTGTTACATCACAGCGGATCCAAGTGACCTCAGAGGAACCAAGTGACCTCATATAAGAACATGGTGAGATCACAGCAGAACCCAGGAACATCACACTGGAACCACAACAACTCAGCAACAAACACCACATACAGAACAGGTTTACAAAAAAGTCATTAATACCCTGACTAAAGGAATTTCAAGCTTCCTCTGGAATTACATGGGATGGGAGTGTTTGGGTTATTTAAGTCTGGAAAATCTCCTGATACAAAGGAAGTTGGTTTAGGTTTAATAATTCCCTGATAATGACTAAAGAATGTGCAAAAAGATCCTGTATGTACTACAGAATGTGTAAGTGTCCCTATATGGTAGAAGAGCTAAGTCCAAATATCACAAAATATTTTCTAAAACAACAGAATTTTAATAGGTTATCAAAAAATTACATTCTATTTATCGTGCTCTTTTCTATTTGTTGGTATAGTAGGGTGATTGTGAACTTCATTCTTTTTAACTTTAACATCTTGTGATATTTTGTTGATTAAATTTAATGAAAATTATGATACTTTAATCCAATTCAAGCTAAATTAAAAGTGAATACATGTGCATATCCTTTCTTTGTCAAACTTAATTCCGAAGTTACCTGGTCAAAAATAGTTTTAGCACAGCTAGAGAAAGCCTTTGCCTCTAATTCAAACTATATAGTTATATCACACTGTTGGTCAGGGCTGAGACAAGGTTGTTAATGATATATTCCTCTACAGCGCCCATCTTGGACCAAGAGTACCAAACAGCGGCCATTTTGGATAAAGCGGACATTTTAGCTGGCCTGCTCACAGCTAATGTCATGCTGAAACTTTATTTCTCTGTAAACTGCTGTTTGCCTTTCAGCCTCTCTTTGACATTTTACTGACCTTCAGTCTCTATGCTTTCTTTTATCATGTTTTGGTTAACAAGAAGCGTTTGGAGCAATACTCTGTACATTTTGTAGATAGGATAATATAAACAATACCGTTTATCTGTGAACAAGGTCCCTAAGAACCGAGCAAAATTTATTAACCTTTTCGTAGAAAGTATTAGAGGGGCGCTTGTAATGCATTTAAACTAAGCATATAGCGTCTAAGCACCTTATCCCCCTTTTCACTCCCTCTGCGAGCTTTTTCTGTTTTTATATTCACGACTGTTTTTTTTTAAATAAACAGTGTGATTTGAGTGCAGCTGAAGACCGTGTCTGTGTCTTGGGTTTGTTCTCTCATCCCGGTACCGAGCAGCCAAGAAAGGGTTAATTTGAAAGTCACCTTTACAACTGATAAGGGCGGTTTAAGCCCTAGATAAAAATCTCTATCAAGGTATTTTGGAGCCCTGACCATGGTGCCTCCCTATACACAACCCCTAGGCATAAATAATAGTTGCGATTAGACACATCACATTTAAGTAAGGCCTCATGTACTTGAACGTTGTTTGCAAGCTCCATGTATTTGTATGGGCTCATGCACACAGCCCTGATTTCTATGGACCAGTGTATGAGCCACCTTTCTAACTCACAAAACTCAAAGCAGGTTTTGGGCATGAGCCGACCTTGCATACTGATGACACACATACCTCAAACAACAAAATATGGACCTACTGTTTGTGGCCTATGATATGTACGCATTTAGGTACAGGATGGCCACAACTTCTTAAAAGTGGTATAAACCTAAAGAGGTTGTCTGGGCTATATTTTTTTTTTATATAAACGGCTCTGGGTGGGAAAGAAAGTAATAAAATGCTCCTATAACCAGAGGCTGCTGTTTTTATATACAGAGTATATACATCGATAGTCACACGCCTGCTACAGCCTGAGACCCCACCTACAGTGCTGTATCACTTCTCTAATCCCACTGTTTTTATCACAGAAATCACCTTTAAGAAAAAAGACTTTCTGACCACTCCACTGACAATGCAAACACTCCCCCTCCCCAATGACAACACACAAGCTTCCCCCCCCTCTGATAACACACACACGCGCCTTCCGCCATTGACAACACACAAGCTCCCCACCACTGACAACACACATTCACCCTTTCCAACCAACATCATCCAAGCGATCCTTCACTGACAACTCACACCCCTCCCACACTGACAATATCCAAACTCCCCCTCTGACTACACACATGCTCCCCCACCCTCATTGAAAACACACACACTTGCCATGCCCCATTGATAACACATAAGATCCCCCTCACTGACAATACACAGCCCTCTACCATTGACAACATCCAAGCTCCCCCTCACTGACAACACACACACTGCCCCAATGACAACTCTCTCCCGAAATCAACACATGCATACCCTCCCCCAGGGTCCTTCTTCAGCCCTTTTTAAGTAATATTTAGCTTCTCTGGAAGTGGACAGGCACTTCCTGGGTTTGACATCAGCTAAGCGAGTTCAGAGCAGCTTCCCTCATTTCCCATAAGGCTGAGCCCTCCTCTCCAGTACTAGTAGTTCTAGCACACAGATTATTACACAAACATTTATACCTGTACATTATTGCACAGATAGATCTATAATCTAATTAAACAGAGAATGTCAAGATAAACACTGCATGGCAAATATTAAGAGCAGTGGTGATGGGGAATTATCTAGAATTATCTGGCATTCCACTGAAGAAGCTGAAGTGGCGAAACCCAGGGTTGGGCAACTTGTTCTCTGGCATTTTAAAGATTTTATTCAGATCTTGTGAGTATAATAAATTCTTTTGGAACCTATTTACCTATTTATTTTGCTTTTACTAGGCATTTGTTTTAATTCTACAAAGTCTCTATGAAACAAGGAGATGCAAATAATAAAGCATGGTGTGAACGGCATCGAAGAAGGCATTCATTTGGAGAAAGAATGCAGTCAACATTCATATAACTATTTTAATTGTGGGATTTTGGTGGGATAAGACCTACGTTGGACTGAATTGCATATTTTAGTTGAAGTATAGTATATTGTTTCTCTTTAATTCTGACATATATGTGATAGCATCGTCGATCTATAGCTCCACTGTTATATTTGATGAGGTTGGGTTGCTCACACATAAATGTAGGTGAATTGAAAGAGCTACTTCAGTACCACTGCAGAAGTTCATGTCTTTAAATATTTGGTGTCTTTTTTGTAACTTTGAGTATTCTCCATATATCAAAGTCCATAGAAGAAGGGCCAGGCGACCACAATCATTGTTAATGCATGTATTTTTTGTGATGATGATATAATTAGTTTATTAAAGATTGTGTTATTTCTGTATTTAAAATAGTTTAAGCTAATATTTTATATGAGCAAAGATAAGGCCATGACGAATAACCGAATAGAAATCCCCTTTAATAACATAGTCATTTCTTCACATGGTTAGAATGAAAAAAGCTACCTCTGACTGTGTTTTAACCTCTGTGTTAAAGGCAGGTAATTAAGGATTAAAAGAACATTTCTTGGTGATTTCTTTTGGAAGAAGTTCAAATTAAATTGCAATTATAATGGAATTAATTTCCTAAAATTAATCTTTTTATGGTCTACACGATGGAAGGAATTGAATACAACATTAATGACACGTAAAACAAATGCTGACTGGCTTCCTGGCAGTTTTCATTATGCTAATTGGAAGTACTGCAAGAAATACCAAGTGATTTTGCTGTTATTTGCTCTTTTGCTTCTTGTAAATCACATGTAAATGAATTTCTCCTCACTGATTTTTCTTATAGTGAACAAATGGTAACAGTATGTAGTTTCCTCTCAACGTGGCAGGGAAAGAACTCCAAAGCCCAGTTTCACACTTGTAAACACAAGCGCTTTTTGTTTTACTGTTCTAGTATTTTGACAAGACCTAGAAATAGATATTTCATTATACTCTCATGTGAGTCATCAAGCTAATTTTATTACTACAACTAAAAGAACATGTAATATATTCATCTTTAACAAAGCATTTTGAATCAGCTACAATGTATAGTCAGTAGTTCCACCTTTTGTAGTTGTTTTTCTTGCTGCGTAAATTATTCATATGCATGTTAAGTTGTTATTCTCGGTTCCTTTGACACTTTGCATAAAATATCGGAAGCTTTGATGTAATTTGCACTGTGTAATAAAGAAATAGCCCAAAGGGTACATGCAAAAATGCATGTCAAGGCGACAGACCAGTTAAACATTGTTATGACTGAATAGATTATGTCTCACCAGAATAGAAAATCATTTTAAGTTTTCATTTTTTAACAAGGCAGAGTTTAGATAAGTCTCTTCTGAAACAGATACTGTGTAATTCATTTGATATTGCACCCAAGCAACTAGTCATTACATTGACCAAGCAAACAGTATAAGAGATCTATGTTTAACTAAATTGGATGTGCATATTCAGATACATATAAAGGTACAGGAATGAGGGAATTAGTCTGTTTCCTCCTGGACAACACACTCGGTAATTTGAACTTGATAGGTATTTGAGAATGCATCTATTTAGCTGGACATTGGTCTAATTTTCTAAACTGATTATCTCTCAGATTATCCTAGGCTGAATTGGGTTTTTATTTCTATAGTAATGCAGTATGCCAATATTTCTTTTACCTATGTTCAATGTACCTCAACAAGATTTGTGTCCATATTGAACGTGCTATCGGGCTATTGAACGTGCTTAACCCCTGTGCTCTAATATGTATTTTAAATGTTTTTATGTAAATGCTTTTTTTGGAGGTGAAACAAACAGTACCCCTAAAGATTACTTATGTGCATTGTCATCAAGACAATATTACACTAAGGGATTTTAGGAAGCAGACCACTCTGTTTATACTTTTATCACAAAAAATAATAGGAGTCAAGAATCAACTACATTTATCAAATTAGTAGTGCAAAATGCATGTGCAGGTTACCTGTGGAATGTGCAGTGAGCACACTGCACTGCTGTGGGGCACCTTTAACATAGAGCGTGCAACACAATTCTGTCGGACACCACATGATAAAGGTGTCAAATGGGCATACTACAGTATGACACTATATAGGGATTTTCCTCCTCATTCATGACAATATGCAAATCGCACATTGTAATGAAATGGTTAAAACAAGACAGTCTCGGGTCTTTGGATGACATCACGGGGAGCGACGATCATCACCAAGATGGTGCTGCCATGCGCCAACATCGATCACAGGTGTTACCGGGAGGTATTTGTGTTTGTTATTTAATTAATTTTTTGAAGGGTTTAATTTTTTCTTTCTTTTCATGTATTTGGTGTTAATATGCAGCAAAGACTAACTAGCTATTGAGTGGGCTCAGCCCGTGAGCCCTCTCCATGCACCTGATGTGCGCCGTTCTATGTGTTAAGGGGTTAAGTGCAGAAAATTGTGGTGCGGCGGATATAAGTGTCCTGAACACTTCTTAAATACATGTGCAAGCAGTTTGCACATTCTATCTAGGGCAAAGTCTGACAGAAAACTGGCACAAAGGCTTTAATAAATGTGGGCCACTGTATTAGGACATGTAGGTGTTCTACTTTGGAATCTATGTACAGTTGCAGACAAATAAAAAGGCAATGTTTTAATGGATTCTTGACTAGGGATTAGCGAGCGCGAATGAAAAAGAACCGATCACGAGCAATTTCTGATTGAATGCACCCGCATAGTCGCTGGTGACATAAAAATTGAACTGGTGCATGCCACCACTTTGGGGAGAATAAGTCCTCCCCATGAGTGCCATTGATTTATTTGCTAGTGGCATTTAAACAATTAACACTTTTAGTGGGCACATCCAGGTTTGTTGACAGAACCTGTGCCGGAACTTAGGTCTAGTTAATCCTATGCTTGACTCCTAATCTGCCCACTCAAGTTAAGATGAAGTGGTTAACATCCTGCCCATCCCTAGTTCGACTGCATGTTGGCATAGCTGCACACAGCTGATCAGTGGGATTTCTAAGTGCAACACTCCAATGATCATTCTCTGACCTAGCCTATGGATACCATGTGTGTATTTTGTCCATTTTCATCTGATGAAGGGGCTGGCACACCTTTTTAGCCTAATGGTGATACCTCATTGTTCATCCTTCTGGATCCTGTTTTCCAGTGTTGATCCAAGAACACCAGCAGTTTCCAGAGCTAATGATGCATGCAAGCTTTCAGTGCATATGTGGCATTTCCCAACCATAAAGTGGGGAATTTTATTGCATGAAATAAGTAGGAGGTACCATAGAAAAACATAGTATTTTGTACAAAAAACCTTTGTTTGCAATTACAGATGTAAAATGTAGCTATTGACCGGCACAGATCTTCACCACAACATTGGCCCAGATTTGTCAATAGTGAGGCAAACTTTTTTTTGGTGCACATTTAATATATAGCACATTTCTCTTAAGTCGCTGTAATAAATGTGTTGACTAAGCACTAGCACTAACTATAGGCACATGTTTTTTCTTTCTTGTCAACTTAAAACTGGCACAGACACTCCTTAAATACCTGTGCAAGTTTCAAAGATGTTATTTCTAGTGCAAAATCAGACAGAAAAATGGTGCAGCCAGTTTAATATATCTGGGCCACTGAGTTTTAGCTCCATCCAAAGATTTTCAATTGGATTTAGGCCTCGAGGCTGGCTAGGCCACTCCATGACTTAAAATACTTCTGGCAAATGTGCTCCTTAGTTGGCTTGGCTATTTTTTGTGGGTCAATGTTGAAAGACCCACACCATGACCCATCCATCTTCAATGCTCTCACTAAGGGAAGGAGGTGGTTGGATAAAATATTGTGATACATGGCCCAATTTATCATTCTTTTGCAGAAAAGCATCCCCAAATTATAATGTTTCCAGCACATGTGCTGGCATGAGCAGTGGTAACTTACATGACCTGCAGGATCTTAATCCGTGATAGCATATTGTGCAATTATTGTGCTACTTCTATTGTGCTACAGTCTTAATAATCTTTGTCATTGACAGGTCCTCCCATGTAACTTGCTGAATTTCTGACTTTTCTCTGAATCATGCTTACCTCACAAGGCGAGATCTTTTATGAAGCCACAAACTCCTTAAGATTGACAGTCATCTTGTATTTCTTCCATTTTTTATCTTGGACACAGTGGAAAGGTTGGAATATGATTGCAATGAGTGCACGGACTGGTATTTATATAGGTACAATAAATACAGGTAATTAATGTAGAGTAGGAGAAGCTTCTTAAAGAAAAACTAACAGGTCTGAGAGAGCCAGAATTCTTGCTGGTTGGAAGGTGATTATTTAAAAACCATACTGCTATGTCGGCGTCTTTGTCTGCTGTTCATACTATCATACTGAGAATATGCTGCATCCTATGTGGTTCTTTTCAGTCTGACAGTGCTCTATGGCTGGACTGCTGGTTGTATTAACCTCTCTTGGCTCTCTGCAAACTTTGCTGTGAATCAGCAAAGGTTAACGCTCTCAATCTCAGCTCTCTGTCCCTCTCACCTGGAACAGTCTCCCTACTTTAACTGCTTTTAGGTTATTTGTCAAGACTTTATGTGTTTTATAGTAAAAAATTGGAAGCAAGTAGAAGGTAATAGCTGCCAGAAGAGGTTAACTGAGAAACATAAGGTTAACAAGTATGTAGGGAGGAGTGTGCTGGTTTTAACTGTGATGGGCACAAATCACTTCAGACAACACTTATCCAACCTCCTGGCTGGAATGAGGAGATCAGAACTGCTGAGACAAGATACTTTCTTTCTTTTAATTTTTCAGCTATGACTAGTCAATCAGATTTAACTGATTGAATTTGTTGCCTAGATGCCTTGAGCACCTTGCTTTACATCTATGTTTCCATCAAGATAGCAGTTGCCGTAAAACAGACCCACTTAATATAATAGATCCATTACTGAGGCAGAAGTGGCACTGAGTAACTTATTGCTGATGTTCTGCTCCATTGGATCCAGAATCTTATGTTGACTTCTCCTGTCCATAACTTATTGGGAGGCATTTATTATCGCCTTTCAAACAGAAAACTGTCTACATTTTTTTCCTTGCTGCTCCTCTTGCTCCTTATTTATGAAGTTTAGTTATTTTTTTGGGCTCGGGTCCAAATTGCCCAATATTGCAATTGGGCAATGAATGTAGAAGTTTTGTGCATGCTGAGGTGAAGAATCAAAGATGGGATTCTTTAGGCCTTTTGATGCAGCAGAAAAAATCAAAGTACTTACTTCTGCTATTTCTACCAGTATCTCATGTTTTAGGTTAAACATCCTAATAATTGAAAAGCAAACCATTACTTTCCATTTGAAGTGGTTTTCGTTTATGCCAAAAAAGCAGGAAAATTCACTATTAAACTCTATCTTTTAAAGAGCTAAACTCATTCAAATCAAATACACATATTATACAATGATATCTATAATTTGTTGGCTTTTAGTCTTTTATCATCGTATGTCATGATATTTAATATTTACAAGATTTTTGCATTGCATAGAAAAGGCTGACAATATGGAAATTGATCTTATTGAAGATTGAAAGAAGGAAATTGTTTTCTTCAAGAAATACTGGAGCACATTGTTGACTGGTATGACCTTCACGCTAGGACAACAGTGAAACTGATTTCTGTAAGATGTTAGACGCTATGCTCATCTGAATGCACAGAATCTTTTATCGAATATGCAGCCAATAATAATTCCCCCAAGGGAGGAGACCACTTGCCATCATTTTTCAGAGCATAGATCACTGGTCCATTTCAAGGAACACATATTGCATTAAAAACTAACCTGAAGACCTTCAAATAAAATAAGCTTAAAGACAAAGTAGAATATATGTGTCACTATAGAAGACTATTAGCCATCTTGAATACAAATTTTGTGTTTTTAAATGAGAGTTTGAATTTTGTGTGCGTATACCTAACAGAGATGAGAATGAGAAATTAAATTATTTTTTTGTGTGCACCATAAAGTATGTTTCATTTTTGCTTACATCAGCATTAAATATGATTTCTTTAAAATGTTTGTATTAATCTTATGAGGTAGTGGCAATGAGGAAACTCTTATTTACAATAAAGCAGCCTCTATTTTTCTTTCTAGTCTGCAGATTATACATGTTTATAAATGTGTTGGTCCCAAAACAACCCATAAATATAAAACAGAGATACCATAGATCCTTAGAAAAATGTTTTCTACACTGATGTGCATGACATATATACTCAATTATCCCTTCTGAAGGTGCTAAACCCAAGGCTTTTGGCTTTGGGCTAAAGTTATTGAATGAATCCACTGAATTCTGATTCATATAATGGCATTTCAATATGCTTAATCATTTTATTCTCATAAATATCTACCTCTACCAGAGGTTTCAGGGAGCTGCTTTCTCCCTTAATCCAAAGCAAATAAATGTGCATGTGGGTGTCAGCTGAGACCACTAATGTTTACTAAACAGCAGTGTGCCTAATTTGTATTGCTCTTCAAAGGCCTGATGCTTGAGCTAGACTGATAATATTTCTGACCTTTAAGGACATCTACCAGAAAAGATTGCATGGGTTCTCTAGATGTGTCAGGATTCAGGAGAAATCGTATAAAACACTGACTCGCTGGTACAACACACCTCAGGTCCTAAGACAGAAAGGTCTAACTGATTCAGAGTTATGTTGGAAATGCGAAAAAGAACAGGGCATTCTAGGTCATATTCTATGGGAATGTCCAATAATCCAACCATTCTGGAAAGAGGTGAATAACCATATTGCTAACATAATGGGGAAGAGCATACATTTGTCTCCAGGGTCAGTCCTGTTGTGGCCCCCCAACAAACAATGGCACCCACACAAAAAGAACCTCCCTACACATCTGGTACAAGTAGCAAAGTTAACAATACCTCCCAAAAGGCTTGAAAAAAGGGGCCCCCACTATTACAGAATGGGCAGAAAGAATAGATCGCATGTTGTGTATGGAAGAGTTAGCTAGTTGGGAGTCAAGAACACATTAACAATTTATGACTCTTTGGCAACCCTGGAAAAATTATAGATTTAAGTTATTGACAACGGCTGCTGACAGCGGCAAACCAACATAGGAACCTTATCCTACAAACATAGCTACAAGTTGTAGGGATGACTCCTGGTAGTTATTCTCTAACTAGATACACAACTTTGAGGAAAAGGCATGGTCAGCAAAGTGGGAGTACGGAGGTTTGAACTCACATTGACAAGATTTGTGTAACTCAGCAGGACATACATTTATATTTTGAGTGCAAACATTTGTCACTGCAGCTGTCATCAGTAGCAAGACACAACTTCTCCCCCTTTTCCTAACCAATCACCATTCCTCCCTCTCATCCTCATCTTCCCCACCATCTTCATCAACATAACGCATAGACAGACAAGATCAATACAGAAGATCAAGTAAAGAAGATCAATGCACTAGAATGCAAGCATTACATAACCAAACCCTCTACCCCTACCCCAACCTCTCTCACTAACCAATGCTCCTGGATAAATCCTAACCCTGACCCCCTTCCCCTCCCCTTCTGAACATAAAATTAGCTGAGTCAACATACTATTGCAATGTGAACTTATTCAATATAAAAGTCTTACCATGAGACTGACTGTATATCAAATGAAAGCGGAGGGGACATGCATACATTATCAGGCAGCAGAGCTAAGAGGTCCTCTGGTTATGTTGGCCGGAGCACCTCTGGCTCATTTGAATATTTTTATAAAGTCTTTTTAAGAGAATCGGTCTGTTCTCGGACATACGAAAAGTGAGGTCATCCACTGGCAGACATAACAAGCAAGTAAGTCTGGGACATCTACAATCAGTAAACCTGATGGTAGATGTTCTTTAAAGAGAGCATGCTCACCTTCTCCAGTTTTTCCATTCAGCCACCTTTTACCTACAGCCTCTATTTGTATACAGTGACTAGCAGTGATGCAACAGCTGCTGTAGCAGGTGCACACACTATCAATATGATGTAAGTGCCAGCCTCTATATCAAACAGTGGCAATAAAGCAGTGCAACCCGAAATGGAAGCATCGGAGAGGCGGAGTATGCCCTCTTCTTCTTATTATTATTACTTTTACCCCACCCACATCTGTTTCAGTGAGGTGCATATATGCACCCCATAATTATGCATTATGCACTTCCAAGGCAGGTAATATAGTATAGTTTACATAATAATTTGATTTGCTATATTTTAAGAGAAAACATTTATATTTGATATTAATACAATTTTGTAACTTGGATCCATGGAGTGGTGTATAATTCTACTAATTAAAGAAAATGTTCAGCAGTGTTTTCATCTATTTTTTCCTTATCCTATTTCTTGTAGTGAATTCATTAGTATTTCGAATTCCTTATTACAAGTATATTGAGTTTTATTGTTAAGGTCAATTTCCTTTTCCACACATATCCCTTGATATGCTTCTTTACAAATGTGTTTGGTGGGTAAAATTACACGCTAGTGCTATTTTAAGCAATTAAAACTTAATGAAGCAGGATGTTTTTTAACACAAGTCAGTTGTGCTTATCCTCCCCGTCTAGATTTCTTATCATTTCAATTACCAATTCTGCTATGCACTAGTTTACTGTTGTTGTAAAATTCTCTCTGAAGATTCATCTCAGCATTTTAGAACATTTGTGCATAGCGAACATTAGGTTTAAGTATTGAAATAACTTTCTTCAATGAACCAACGGTAGTGCAATATTCATTTATAAATGCTGACACATTGCTTGACAAATGTGTCATATTTTAAATAAGTAGATTCTAAAGGAGAAAATATTAGGAAATGAAGGAAGTTAAAGAGGAGTTGGTAGTACCATATAAAAATTATATTAGAAAATCATATAAATAAGTTATTTTGTTTTTATATTAAACTATTATTTTCATGACGTCCCACTCCCATTCTCTGCAATTTAAGGACCTGGTTCTAAAGAAAGTTTAGTTAGAAATTAAACAATTTTTTTTTAAGGTTTAAAATAATAATATCAACATTAGATTATGGTGATTGTGCTAAGAGTGACTGTTAAAAGATAAGTTTTATTACTAAAAGTGAACAATAAAATGGAACAGGCACAGAACAAAGGATCCGCCTATGATATTGTGGCTTTTTCATTATGCTGCACTTATGTATCTGCATTATTTTCAGCAATTTATACTGAGTGCTAGTATAACAACTGATTAGAACAGTGTTCACATTGGGGGAGGGGTGGAGACAAGAGAAGAACTGGACAATTGTATATGTTGTAGTCCTGTCTGTCTTAATAGTGTACTTATTAGAGTAAGGCCCGCCTTCACAAACACTTAGGGTGCAGTCACACGACGCGTATAACGCATGCGTTTAAAAATGCATTGAAACAGCTGAAGAGATTGCCTAATTAAACAGCTGTTTACAAAATGCAACCGTTAATGCGTTGTTAACACATTTGTTAACTTTATGTTTGTTAACAAAATGTTAACACATGCGTTAATGCAAGCATTAATATTTGCGTTGTGCAAACACAAGTGTTAAAAGCTGTTTAATTAGGCAAATCTCTCTTTAGCTGTTTCAATGCATTTTTAAACGCATGCATTAAACGTGATGTGTGACTTCACCCTCAGGAGTGTGTTCACTATTATCAGACTGCTGCCAATTATAGTCCTACATCTCGGTTTCTGCACCTCCAGATAATTGTCTGCAGGCTTTATGCTTCTATCATGATACTTGTGGTAACTACTTAGTCCTTAGTCTCTCCCTCTATTTTAATCCTCATCCCTGGCTCCATTCTCCATATATTATTACACTATGGGGACAATCTACACATTTTAGAGTTGGCACTGATCAGCTTTAAAGATTAACTGAATTTGATCTACAGTGACTTAACACGTAACTTCAATGTTATAATTGTTTTAACCAAATAGTTATATGTGATTTTGCCATTAAAAAAAAAACTATGTCAATTTTCTGCAGCTCACTCTTTCCTTTCCAGAGTTATGGAATTTTCTATTCTTAGGCTGCCAAAACTTTTTCACAGCAGTAGTGAGGTTGGCAGCAACTAACTATCTAGGCTGCCCCTACATTTCCCATGATGCCTTGTATTTTCTCATTAAGTAAATTTAGCAGAAAATCAAATAAGATTCATACACTGCAAAGTGTACACAGAGCATTAATATAATGACAGCTCTTATCACATGGAGGATAATGCAACATGTCATAAGTAGAATAAACCAGCATTGAAATTGTTACATAGAAGAAGAGGATAAGGTAGCAGAGGGGACTGAATTGGAGTGTATGACACAGCATTAGGTGCAGAATCACAGACTAGAATCGAGGGACTGATACTGAAGAGGGAAGATCAATTACCTCACTATTCTGCATAGGAGACTTTTCCATCCACAGCTGTGAGAACACTTGGCTACACACAGAGAGAAGTGTCACATGTCCTCTCTCTCCTCCCTCCAAAATGAGCAGGGAACAGCAGCACCTTCCCTCTGTAAGTCTGTATCTCTGAACAACTGTACTGAATTACCAGAGAAATCAGCATAGCCCAGACACACAGCTACTGCAGAGGCAGGCTAAACTGAGGAGGATTGCAAATAAACTGCACATGTAAAATATATAAGATAACAGGGGAAATTGTTCTACATTCCAAGAGCTATTTATGAAAAAAGATTATCAGAGTTGTGCTTTAAATAATGTTGGAACAAAACCTCAGAGGCATTTTTGAATAAGAATAAATAGCAGAAACACATATTCATCTCTCCATAAAACCTGCCACTTGCTTCTGTCTAAAGTTTTTGAACTCACTGTCTCCTAAAGTATGATATCCAATTCAATGTGCATTTTAAGTTTGAGACAAACTCTGGCCTCAATGGTCATGTGATGTTTATTCATAGTGATTGTCCAAGCACAATGAACCTGATGGGACCCATTCTGGTTGATTTAACCAAAAGTTTCTGAAACCTAAATGTCAGTGCTGAACCTGAGGAGGGGAATTTTTTTCTTATTTTAAACATAAAATATACAAGAGCTTATCCCTTTCGCTGTTTTCCTTGTTAATAAAGACATAGGGGACACAACCCTATTTTTTGTTCTTATAGTGGTTGCATTTCTCTTTTCTTCGTATACATATGGAGGAGATGGTAAAGGAGTTTTTTTTAACCAGTCAGTTGTTGCAGTGAAATACAGTATGTTGTGACATCAAGCAGTCTACATATATAGTTTGCCTAAATATTACACACTTTCACAACTGCAGTGTGTAGCTGTGTAAATCAGGTGCATTATGTCTGTAAATCCCATTGTCCTTCAGGGTGCGATGTATTTTAAGCAAATGAACAGATTTGCACCAAAGATTTTGGAGAACTAACCACAGATCTTGAGCTTGCTTAGCTTCTTCTGTCTTTTCATGCATTCATATACAGAATAGTTGATTTTGAGGACCTCTTGATTTTGTTTATAAAGATGTTCTTTTAGAAAATCTACCTGTAGTTATAGTAACCATAGAAACATGCAGATAATGTTAGGTAGCAGCCGTGTAGATCTGTGTATTCATTCCTGTGTGTGTTGTCTGTAGCAGCAGGACTGATAGAAACTGATTAAAATTCCAGGATTGTCACTAGACAATTACTGCTGATATTAACAACGCACACAAATCACACAGCAAGATCTTCAAGATCTAAAGCTATAGTTGATGGATGCATCTGGGTCCTTTTGGTTTCTGCCAGTTCTGAGATGACTTCACTGCATGTTAGAGTGATCAGTCTTACCTCAATTCCACTTTCAATTAAAATTTCTAGATTTCAAAGAGAAACAATTATCCTCAGTTTATATGGTCTATATATGCTCCTTTTGGAGCCTCCGTTGCATATTCTAACCAGAAGTAAGGATCAATGGAGCAATATTTTTTTAAAAAATGATTCTACAATGAAAAGATAAGTGCCTTCTGGTTTCCATTTTAAACAGAAAACATGGTTCATAACCAAATACAACCAGAGAGTTTGGTTGGGGAAACGTGCAGAAAAATATTACACATAAAATAATTCTCAGAATCAGTAATCTACACTCACCGGCCACTTTATTAGGTACAACTGTCCAACTGCTCGTTAACACTTAATTTCTAATTAGCCAATCACATGGCGGCAACTCAGTGCATTTAGGCATGTAGACATGGTCAAGACAATCTCTTGCAGTTCAAACCGAGCATCAGTATGGGGAAGAAAGGTGATTTGAGTGCCTTTGAACGTGGCATGGTTGTTGGTGCCAGAAGGGCTGGTCTGAGTATTTCAGAAACTGCTGATCTACTGGGATTTTCACGCACAACCATCTCTAGGGTTTACAGAGAATGGTCCGAAAAAGAAAAAACATTCAGTGAGCGGCAGTTCTGTGGGCGGAAATGCCTTGTTGATGCCAGAGATCAGAGGAGAATGGGCAAACTGGTTCGAGCTGATAGAAAGGCAACAATGACTCAAATCGCCACCGGTTACAACCAAGGTAGGCAGAAGAGCATCTCTGAATGCACAGTACGTCGAACTTTGAGGCAGATGGGCTACAGCAGCAGAAGACCACACCGGGTGCCACTCCTTTCAGCTAAGAACAGGAAACTGAGGCTACAATTTGCACAAGAAATTGGACAGTAGAAGATTGGAAAAACGTTGCCCGGTCTGATGAGTCTTGATTTCTGCTGCGACATTCGGATGGTAGGGTCAGAATTTGGCGTCAACAACATGAAAGCATGGATCCATCCAACGGTTCAGGCTGGTGGTGGTGGTGTCATGGTGTGGGGAATATTTTCTTGGCACTTTTTGGGCCCCTTGGTACCAATTGAGCATGGTTGCAACGCCACAGAGTATTGTTGCTGACCATGTCCATCCCTTTATGACCACAATGTACCCAACATCTGATGGCTACTTTCAGCAGGATAATGCGCCATGTCATAAAGCTGGAATCATCTCAGACTGGTTTCTTGAACATGACAATGAGTTCACTGTACTCAAATGGCCTCCACAGTCACCAGATCTCAATCCAATGGAGCATCTTTGGGATGTGGTGGAACGGGAGATTCGCATCATGGATGTGCAGCCGACAAATCTGCGGCAACTGTGTGATGCCATCATGTCAATATGGACCAAAATCTCTGAGGAATGCTTCCAGCACCTTGTTGAATCTATGCCATGAAGAATTGAGGCAGTTCTGAAGGCAAAAGGGGGTCCAACCCGTTACTAGCATGGTGTACCTAATAAAGTGGCCGGTGAGTGTAGGTAGGAAGTGTCCTCTCTCCTTCTGTTTTATTGTTTATTGCTTTGTTTGTACTACTTTTTGTTGTCACTGTATGAATGTGCATAATTATAATAATTATGATGATAATGATTATTATTATGTGTCGAAGATGTGTGATGAGGCAGTAAGCAAATACAGTGTGGCACAAAGACTTTAGAATGTAGGGGATTACTGTTACAGATTTTTATATTTGCACCTGAAAAAGGAGAAAACAGCGGAGAAAGATATTTGTAATTTACTCTTGCTGTCCTTTGCAAAAACCAGAATGTTGCATGCCTCAGCAGTATACATTATCAATATGACATGTGTCATGAGTACACTGCATGACATTAAGTGCCTTTATTGTTTCTATAAATATCCTTCATTGACCTCTAAATAAAAAATAAAATACTTGAGTTGCATGAAAAGTTTTAATGAGCCTTCACATATGAGTATCGCAAGCAGCCACCTCAAGGATTGTCAGTAATCTTTATCAGGATACTGAATAACTAATCCAGTACAAGACATGAGAATTGTTACACATTGGGCAGATTTATCAAGCTGTCTAAAAGTAAGATTGTTCTTAGTTTCCCATGGCAACCAATTACAGCTCAGCTTTCATTTTACCAGTGTTTTACCAGTGTTCATGAATATTTTAAAGGGAAGCTGTAATTGGTTGCCCAGGGCAACTAACAACATTATTAGAAAGCTTGATAAATCTGCCCCATTGTTTGCTGTCATATGATGTAGCTACTGTAATCCTTTTTTAAGACGGGCAAATTACTATGCACTGCATTTTTGCTTTATTTAAACTCCCTGGAAATGGAAAAGTGGTTCACTAGTGCCTTAAGATCAGCACATTTCACCTATATAACATGGCTCTGAAGCTGACCCCATAGCTTAGTCCCTGATATGAATGACTTGTCAGTTTTGTCCAATAAAGGCAACAGAAAGGTGTCCAATTATTGGTGCTTGTATGACAAGTTCTGAAATAGTGCAATTCTTGGTGCACGTCCAGGAGTTGGTAGGCTTGAGAAATCGCCTGTTTGGCGTAAAACTGCCAATCGCTTTCCGCGGCTGCATGTCCATCCGTATGCCACTCTGCTGAATACAGTTTGAAAACGTCCCTGCTGAGTTATTTGCTTATATACTGTACTCAGACTTAGGAGTTGAGCACCACTGACATAGGAATCTATGAAGGTAGTGCCAGTATCACTCTTATTGTGGTGACGCCAGGAGTGGCACCTATTTCCCCCCTAATGGCACTTGCATGCCAAGTGAGCATGGAGGGGCTTGAATGGGGCAAGACCAGTGGGGGAGTAGGACGTCATGGTGCATTCCTGCCCTGCACCTGTGCACAAGCTATAGCCTATAGCCCACTTATGCAGCATAGACCATATATCAGGAAGCTGGTAATTCTGGTGGGTGCTGAGGGGTGGAGAGAACATCATACACTGGTACACCCAGTTGCAGCTTATGACAAAGCTGGCTCGAGTTATTTTATTTTAATAGACATAATTTGCATAATATAAGATAAATGTTTCATAGACATGAAATAATTTACCTGTATTGGTAAAATTGTTAAAAAAAAAAGTAGAGTTATTTCAGGTTTATTTCTAAAAACATGTTCACCTTATCCTTTTTATTTTTATGAGTGTGTTGGTTTTCTTCTTTGAGATTTTCATATATATATTTTTTTACAATTTTCCACTTAAGAGAATAAAAATATATTTCCACAGCTTTTAACACATTTTCCTGCCTATGTGTTAATGTTATGTTTTCAAAAAGAAAAGGCGGAATAGGTTGTCAAAGTATTTTTATGTTTTGATGAGCATTTTTGCAATTGCATTAAATTGACTTTACGCTGCATTTCTGCAAAAACCTCACCGTTATATATTTTAACTACTTTCTGCAAAGAAAAGTGGTTATTAAATTGAAGTGTTTTGTTTTCATTATATCTTCTGAAGAAAGCTTAACGTTAAAAGATACCATGTAGGCAGATACCTTTATTGTTACACCTATTATTCTTCATAAAAACATAAAAAAATATTAATTTTATAAAATCTTATCTTACCCAATAAATTAGTTTACATTAGTTTAAAATTTGCTTTCAAAACAAACCCCTTAGTCATTTTCCACATTTATCAAAACTAGTGCTAACTGCAGTTTGCCTGTGGAGTGTGCAGATTGCGTCAGATTAATTAAAACTGGACCACGGTCTTCATTAATCTGGCGCCCCCTCACTGCTCTGGAAGTCTGCACCATTTTTTTCAGTGCACTTTGTTCATTCTGCAGAATTGTGACTAACGTGAGTAATAAATGTGGCACAAACTCAGACTAAGCATCAACAAGCCCCCTTTTGGTGCACATGTTCTCTGTCTTGTCGGACATAGTGCAGCCTCGACACAAAACTAGCACATACACTTTACAAATACATGTGAAAGCAGTTTGCACATTCTTTTCAGTGAAAATCCGACAAAAAACTGGAACAAACAATTTAAAAAGTGTGGGGCATTGTCTCAGTTTTCTAAGAAGATTCCTTAGTGGCCCTTGTATCGCTCAATATAAGCCTTTAGATGTAAAACATTCTTGTTTGTTTTGTTTGCTGAACTTAGTGTCTATATCCTGGTTTGGACAATATATATATGTATTCCAAATTTTATTATTTTATTATTATATATTAATAGAGCACAATTAATTCTATGGTGCTGTACAATCAATAAGAGGTTCACATACATTACATTAAAACAAAAACAAATGCAAGTACAGAATACAAAACTACAGTGACCAGGAGAAAAGCGAAGGAGAACCCTGTCCGTGAGGGATCACAATCTATATGGGTGTGGAGGGGGGAAGATGGTAAATAACTACTCTTAGCCATAAAAAATAGAATGGATTAGCAAAAAATATCTTGCATGTAAAATTCACAAACAGAAGACAGAAATTTATTCTGCTCCTTTATCTGCCCTTGTTCACTCTAAATTCCCTGGTCTTGTAGGCAGGCTGTTTATCATGAAGGGAGCGCTGTAGTGATTGGGGTCATTAAACGGTGGCCTTTCAGTGGTGTGATGCGTTTTCTGCCTTGCGTCCACATGTCAGTCCACAACCCCCCCCCTTTAGAGTCATTCCCGGAGGTAATGGTGTTACAGTATTCTATTTATGAATTACCCAGCATGGAAAAAATAGTCACAGTCACCTTCTCATCCATTAGTAGGCAATTCTGTGGGGGATTGTGGAAGTTGCAGGAAATACTTGCAGATATAAGACTGTTCTGGATGTGATGGAAGTATCTGAGGTGATACAATGGCAATGATTAGACTGCATCTCTGTATGTAACTGAAGTATCCAAGATGATGTTATACATGTACAACCCCTTTGGATAAGCACATCAAGGATAATACCACAGTTCTGGATGTGACTGAAGTATCAGAGATCATATAATGCCTGTACGACATTGGCTAAGCATCACAAACAAGTCCAAGTCATATAAACCCACACATGTCTTATATTGGGAATTTGGAAAATGGGGGGTGAAAATTTCTACTAAAACCATAGCTTATAACATTCTTCGGGGCATCTGTGCCAGATTTCCTGATTGTAAATGGGAATGGTATGGATTCCTTTAGCGAACATACACACATACAGTTATCTTTATATATTAGATAACTGTGGTTGGAATGGAATGGCATGGAATGGCTTGAATATGGGTGTGCCCAGCAAAAGGGTGGGCAGGTGCAGGGCGTTCATGCTGCATGCTTATGCTTTGCTTATAGCCTGCGCCCATTCCATCACAGGCCAGGCCAGCAGCACTAACGTCCACTGGTATTTATCAGGAGGCAGAAAGCTCCTGCAGTTGACAGGGGCAGGCTGATCAGAGCTCAGAGCTCATATTAATGGCCTGTAGTAAAATAAAAGCTGAGCTGTGATTGGTTGCCACCCAGGCTAACTGCCACAATACCCAACAGACAATGACATTTTGGAAAGTGTGGGGAGCTTTGCTTTAGGGACAAAACTGGCTTTCTATAAAGGTCAATTCCTTTCTAACTCTTATATTGTCTATCCTTTTACAATATGGACAGCAAAACTGAATAACACAGTCAAGCTGTAATCTTCTAAGAGATGTAAAAAGCAATAATATTATATGGCAATTAAAGATTTTTAGTCTTTTTTTACACCACGAACATTTTTTTGGCCTTTGCAGCTGCTGCTTTGCATTGAATTTTGGTTATTAGCTTGTAGACTTGTAATCTAAATACTGAGATTTTTCTTATGTTCTTTTGTCCCCAGTTTTTTTTCTCTGATGTATACATAATAATACAATTACCATGGTGCATTACTTTACATATATCAACATTAAAATCATGCCATGTACTTGCCCAAGCTGCCAGCTTATCAAGGCCCTTTTGTATTATTTTGCAGTTAAGCTGATTTTACAGTATTCTACAAAGTTTTGTATTATCTGCAAAGACTGACATATCACTTTTTATTATTTTCACAAGGTCATTAATAAAAAGATTAAAGAGAATTTATAAAATGAAAGAAAAATATAATATTTTAATTTGTAGTTTTTATCACTGGTCATTTGATATAAACAGGGTGGATATGATAATGGTTTATGATTTTAAAGCAGGGAATTTGTTTCCTTAATTTTAATTAAAATGCATAATTTACTAAATATATTTTTACCTGTGTGTTTATATGTGCTTTTGTTACATTATGAGACCACTAAGGGGTTATAAGGTCCCATGGGGGAAAATAAGATTCCAGTGAGACACTAGAACATCTACAGGCACTGACAGAGCTAATATCGGTCTGTTAAACCCAGAAACACCCATGATCAACAGAGGCGGTGGAACTGCTGCTTCCTTTATTCTTTTAACAAAGTTCATTATGATCTATGAAGCACAGACAGCAAAAAAACTTTCTTTTCCTACAGGTTCCCAGATGTCTCCAACTACTACTGACTTGTGGCTACTGACTTGCGGCTACTGACTTGCTCCTGTTAGATTTAGGTGGCTACAACTTTAAACCTATGTAATACTTTTACAATGGAATGGTTATAAAGTCCAGAACCAAGTGTCAGACGTATCTGCCCACTGTGACCTCTGGAGAAGCTCTCTGGATACTGGTAATTTACTGAATTTATCCCTAGGCTGCAATGGTCAACATCAAAAGTGTCTGCAAAGAAGCTTTATTGTCAATCATTTTTCCCATACAAACTCAACTTAAGAACAAACCTAAGGAACCTATGTTGGACATAACCCAGTGAGGGCCTGTACTGCAATTGTTCCTTATCAGGATAATGTCCTTAGCAATTTATTTCTTCTGTAGCTAACTTTGCTAACTTTTATTCCATTTTATTTGGAATCCTGAAATATATTTTTCTGAAATTGCTTTTATTCATTGCAGAAGTCTCTCTAAGGCTTCGGCCTTAGAAAACCGTCCTCGGTTTTACATTAGCTGGTCTTCCAGCTGTGATTTCAGCATGTGTGTTCAGCAGAAGTCTCCTACACAGAATAGGGAGATAGTTAAAAGATCACTCAACTTCAGAATCTGTTCAAAACTTTCTCTGTCTCTTTCAGCACGCCATGCTGTTTTAGACACTCCTCTGCAGCCTTCTCCCCCACATCAGAGGAGCTATTAACCTTGCTTACCGAGGATAGACTATAGACTTCATGTAACTGTTTAACTGCTGGTTTCTAATACTTATTACAAGCTACATGCTCCTCCATGTGATGAAAGCTGCAAGGCTAGTCACAATATAGATCATGTGTGTGCAATATGAAGTGTTCAGTGGATTTAATACTAAATTACTGGGAAAAACCAAACCATTGTATTTTGACAAGTATAGAAGAGATGCTCATTGTAATGTATCAATAATGCTCAAAGTCTTTACCTTATGAGAATTTTACCCTCTCATTCGATAAAGAAAAATCATTTAGATAGCCTTTCCAATATATAACCAATGTACTTTATTTTGATATGTGCATGAGTGTATTTGTATATACTCTTACCAATGGTATATATATTCCATATATAACCTTGTAGGCACACTGGAGGAATTATGTTGTTGTTGTCTCTACCAGTTTTACAGAGGCCTTGAATCAGGCTTTAGAGAAGAAACACAGATATAAGAAGCATACTGTGATAGAACACAAAATACTTCACAGGCGCATTCTTTTTTTAAGAGTGGTTTATATGTTAAATGTGAAATTGTGGGAAGTCGCTGACGGAAGTAACATTACACACAGTATTAGAGATGGGCTAATCAATTTGAACGAAGTGGAATTCGGTCAGAATTTCAGGGAAAATTAGATTTTTCACAAATCCCAAGTTTACGGAGAAAAGGTTTTTTTTCTCCTTTATTACCAAATGGGTGTGAGGACAATATGTAACATGGGGCAGAGGACTCTGGGAAGGAGAAAGGAACACTCTCAAATCACATGTGCAGACCTGTAAGCCAATCAGCGACCGGCTTTGATGTCACACAGCCCTATAAAAATAGGCAGCCATTTTCAATCTCGGCATTTCACACTGCATGTGCTGTTTGTAGCATCTAGCTGCTTCAATCCCAGGGTGTCCGTTTGGGGATCTGTATACCCCAAATAGCAGGGGTTTTTTGTTGCTAAAGTGAATAGGAAGAAATCTGATTAAAATACACATCGTTTCTGGAGTGATTTCTGCTTTAATCCCAGGGTGTCAGTTTTGTGGGATCTGTATACCACAAAAAGCATTTTTTTGTTGCTGAAGTAAAAAGGAAGAAATCTGTGTAAAATCCACATAGTTTCTGGAGTGATTTCTGCTGGTATCCCAGGGTGTCCGTTTTGGGGGATCTGTATACCCCAAATAGCTTTTTTTCTTCGTTGCTGAAGGGAATAGGAAGAAATCTGTTTAAAATACACATAGTTTCGGGAGTGATTTCTGCTTCATCCAGGTGTCAGTTTGGGGGATCTGTATACCCCAAATAGCTTTTTTTCTTCGTTGCTGAAGGGAATAGGAAGAAATCTGTTTAAAATACACATAGTTTCGGGAGTGATTTATGCTCATATCCCAGGGAGTCCGTTTTAGAGGAAATGTATACCCTGAATAACTGTTTTTTTTTTTATTGCTGAAGTGAATAGGAAGAAATCTGTGTAAAATCCACATAGTTTCTGGAGTGATTTCTGCTCGCATCCCAGGGTGTCTGTTTAGGGGGGAACAGCCTCCCCCAACATAGGCTGATATGCGATGTTTCCACACGTTGGATGTCCAGCCTCCATATGTTAGACCGCCTGTATGAACAGAGAAAAGCACCCCTGTGTAACTTTGATGTCAGACACTGGCAGCTCACGTTGGACACCTGCAATTTGCTCAGGCCCTTTGAAGAGGCCATGTTTTTTGACAGTCGCCTTCACTGCGTGATGAATAACATCATTCCACTGCTTCATGTCCTGGAACTCATGCTGCAAAATCTGTTGGGTCAGGGCACTGGAGAAGTGGCGACTACATCTCATGCCCACATGAGTCCGGTGGGGGCTTAACTGGAGGAGGAAGACATTGGAGTACAAGCAGAGTCTGGTGAAATCAGTGGTTTTTCCACTCAGGTGACAAGAGAAGAGGAGGCATCCGGAGGAGCTAGAAGATGAGGTAGATGACCCAGAAGCACCATGACAGTATACAGTGGAGATGGAGGCTGGGAGTCCCTCAGAGTCACTTGCGCAGATGGTGTGCAGCTTGCTTCTTTGCCAAACTAGTGACAACCGAATAGTGAACATCCGGCATAGGGATAAGTTTTGGCTCTCCACCCTCTTAGACCCTTGTGACTTCTTTTCCAGCTGCCGAGAGGGAGGAACAACTGGCGTACTATAGAGAACTACTGAAAATACAGTTGGCCACTGCCTTTGTGCGCCAATGTCCATCCTCTGTCAGGTCTGACTGGGGGATTCCTGGCAGTGATCGCTCACGTACTATTACCACAGCTGCTGTGGGGAGCTGGGGGGTAGGAGCAGTAGCAGTTCCATCAGCAGCAGCTTAAGTCTGGAGACCTTAATGAGAAACCTCCTTCACCCACCTAATGAGGAGGGTAGCCGCTAACAGCAGCAGCAGCAAGACAAGGAGCGAACCCTGCACCAGCAGGTGGTGACCTACTTGGACAGCACTTTACCATTCCAGGTAGAGGATCCCATGGACTACTGGGCAGTCAAACTTGATGCATGACCGCAACTTTCGGAGGTCGCAGTAGAGAAGCTGTCCTGCCCAGCCAGTAGTGTGGCATCAGAGTTGGTGTTCAGTGAGGCGGGGGCCATCATTACCCCAAGGAGAACCCACTTGTCTACCCGTTATGTGCAGAGACTGATCTTTGTCAAGATGAATCAGGCTTGGATTGGCCAGGATTTCAACTCACCAATGCCTTATTCATCAGATTAGATCAGCCATGGCGCCTCCCCCAAATGTTGAGAAACACTCCCTGTGCATATTTAAGCATGACACAACGTTCTAAAACACCCTACAGGCTCTCTGCAGCCAGCACATACCTGTTTTTAAATGTGATTTGTCATGATTCGCTTCGGGTCAAATCAAGAGCCACTATGTCTTACTTTCGGGGTGTGTCTTATATTTTTGTTTTAACCATAAAATTAACATTTATTAACAGCCTGAACAGTATGGTATTCACCACAAAATAGTTTTATAAAAGCAAGTGCCAATAATTATACAGTGTGAGTAGGGGCATTATACAGTGTGGCTGGGTTATACGGAGTAGGGGCATTGTACAGTGCAGGGGATGGTTATACAGTGTAAGTAGGGGCATTATACAGTGTGGCTGGGTTATACAGAGTAGGGGCATTATGCAGTGTGGCTGGGTTATACAGAGTAAGGGCATTATACAGTGTGGCTGGATTATACAGAGTAGGGGCATTATACAGTGTGGCTGGGTTATACAGAGTAGGGGCATTATACAGCGTGGCTGGGTTATACAGAGTAGGGGCATTATACAGTGTGGGGGTGGTTATACAGTGTGAGTAGGGGCATTATACAGTGTGGCTGGGTTATACAGTGTGAGGGGCATTATACAGTGCAGGGGGTGGTTATACAGTGCGAGGGGGCATTATACAGTGTGGCTGGGTTGTACAGAGTAAGGGCATTATACAGTGCAGGGGGGATGGGTGTTTTAACACAAACTATAGTACTGTGCAAGCAAACACACTGACACACACTAGATTCATACATTATACATATAAATAAACATGCACACAATGTTCACATATAGATCAGGTATCACACCTACATACACATTACACATAAACATACATACTTTTCAGTGTTTCTGATGGGCACTGACTGTAGGGATGAGTAGTAGCTGGTCCAGACTGACATGTGCTCCCCTACCCCTCCGCCTCCTGTTCGGACTGATGTAGCAGAGTTTTGCAGATACACAGGAGGGGGAGGAGCTGCTCTGGTAACACAGAGGCAGCACAGAGCAAGAAGCTTCTCCCTCAGCTCCATTTTGCAGACTCCACAGTGTGCAGGCTGCCTCCCCCGTCTCCTCTGCTTTGGGTCATGTGACCGGAGCATGTGCACGGAGTAGCTGAGCTCCGGTCACATCATCTTTTATCACATAATCTTCTATTGGCTCCGTCCGCTCTAACTATGTCTTACTTTCGGGGTATGTCTTACATTAGCCGACCCCCCCCTAAAACACCTACTACGTCTTACTATCGGGGAAACACGGTAGATTCTGGGGATGGCTGTATATACTGTGGGGGTTGTATATAGACTGTGAGGATGGCTGCACATATACTGTGTGTGGGGTTGTATATACACTGTGGGGCTGTTTATAGATTATGGGGATGGCTGCATATGCTGTGTGGGGGGTTGTATATACACTGTGCGGGGCTGTTTATTGATTGTGTTTGGTGGGGTGTGCATGGATTGTGGGGGAGACTGTAAATGAACATGGTGCAGACAGTTTATAGGCTTTGGCGGGATGTATGCAGACAATTATGGCTGTGGTCACATGATGCATTTCTTTTGTGTTTTGAAACGCATTGGGAGAAACGTGTTATCAAATGCATATGTGTTATAATAGTAGTAACATGAGTTTTACATTGTTAATCATTATTATTATTAATGTTTTGCAAAACACATGCTGTTGCTTACACATATGTGTATGGTGATTTGTTTTGACTTGGTTTCAAAACACAATGTACCTGTATCTGTATGTAAATATTTTTATCTTTGTGACATTATATGGTAAGTGACTGTGGTAATTTTATGGATGCAGTGTTAAAATCTGCTTGACAGAGCTGAAGACATCTGGTGGCAAATTCAGCAGTGATGGCCAGGAGAAGTCGTAATGAAATTCTCTTCCTGACAGAGAAGATCATATCCTGTAAGGTACTAGATACAACTAAAGTCTGTGTCACTGACTGACTACTAGTGTGTTAAACAGCATCAACATGTGAAGTATCAGTCATTAGTAAAGCTGTCATCGTTTTCTGATCAGGGTGTGGTCGCTTTTTAAAAATTTTAGAACGAGGCAGTAGATGGACGGCACTCCGTAGGTATGCGGTGCTCCGATTATTTTTTATTAATTCGGCCTCTCTAAGTTGCTTTGTCACGACCATGAAAAATACATTGATAATTGGCACCACATTACCCAAATAAAAACTTCTCGAAGCTTCAGTGAAGAGAATTTTGCAAGATTTACTCATCTCTACTGATGACTTCAATTAAGGGCTCATTCACACGCCCATCTGTAGAGCATGCTCTATCTTTTCCCATGTGTGCGGTCGTGCGCAGGAGGGGTGTGGTGAATGTACCCTAACTTGTAGAGACCAGGAACTTTAATCAAACATGTGGGAGGACACCTAATGATGATTTACCATCAGTCCAAGTCTAAACAGATATTGAGGGGATCTACAGAAAAGAATAGCTTGGATCCCAAAAATTCTATTGTGAAAACCTTCTGGCATTTTACGGAAAAGACTTGAAGCTGTAAAACACTAAAGGTTATTTTAGCAAATTAATTTAGCAAAGAAAACTTTTTGTTATGATAAGTTTCTAATCATGCAGTATTTTCCTACACTTGTATTTTATTTTCATAAGAACATTGTATATTGCTTTGCAAACTATGAGAGGTCTCCCCTACATTAATAAAAGCAATTATGATTTAATTGTATACAGCATAAACAGATGGGACACAGCATGCATAAAGTAATAATATGTGAAAGGGAAATACAAACCACACTAAGTAATTTCATTTAAATTCTAAATAATTTCATGGCAAAATAACCTTTATGTATATCGTACCTAAAAAAAAAAATTAAGATAAATAAGTCACAAACGCTGTCAAAGTAATGTGTACTATACATTGACATGCAGTAGAATCAGTTTATCAATATACCAGTTTAGTTCCATTTATAATGTTATGTCAAATCAATAAAAATAAAGCTTCAAATGGACTGAATAAAAGTGACCTGAGTCTATTGTTGTATTGTTGCTTTATTTTGTTGACTCATTTTTGATGGCTGTTAACAAAAATAACATTTCGACGAAAAGTACATTAAGAGCAAATGTTAATCATAAACTGCAATTACACTAAAATGCATCATAAAAGTTAATTTTGTATTTGTAAAGAAAATTCCCTGTAAACAAACATAACTGTCAAATTAAATCTGATTGAAACGTTTGATCACTGGCTGTGAAAGTATAAAAAATTTCAATTTAACACCCAATTTGTTTTACTGCATGAAAGACTGAGCAGATTTGTACATCAGCTGCATATCCTAGCAGTATTATATATATAATTGAATCAACTGTAAAATCAAACATAAATTATCCCAGATCACCTCACCTACAAACTGGCTACAAAATGCTTAATTGAAATTGATTTTTATATTCATAGCAAAATTCTACTTGCAAAAAAGAAAATGAGTTTATAGCTAAGGCTACCTACACACAAACATGTTCAGTCTGTGAAAACAGATCCATATGCTGGTGAGATCGCACGGATAGCGCACAATGCAGTGGACTGAACAGAAGCATTGGCACTGTGCTGTTATTCCACCGGTAGACTTTCATATTACTATGATGCAAGGACTCCCTTCCACTGTACTATGCTTGGTATGCACAGGGGTCCACTTTCATGGACTAAGCACACTCTTGTGCAGGTAGCCTAATTAAAACAAAATATGAGGAGGTGGCTTTGTAATATTACAAGTTAATAGTTTTATGTTTATTATCTGGGGCATTCAATGGAATTAAATAACACATTCTCTAATTCACGGTTATTAACAAAAATACAGCATTTCACAGATATAATTCCTACCTGCCTCTATTAATCCTGGTGTTTTTCGTTTTGATTGTCCCTGGATATGACCTTAAATCTCATCTCTCTTTTTCTATGTGTCAGATGCTAGTAGAATGTTCAGAAGCTAAATAAAAGTGGAGATAAACCCTGTACAATGACAATCTAGGCACATTGTCAGCACACATAATCTTATAGCACAGAGAAACATGAAGTGTCTGATTAGAAAGTGCTTGTCTAACTAAAGTTCCTGTCAAACTGAATGAAATTGCAAATTAAGGGGTTAAAAATGATCTTTAACTATCACTAGGGGATTAAAATTTGAGAACTTTCTTTCATGGGAAAACCTCTTTAATAATAGGGCTTACATTTGCTTATTCTGCAGGGGTGATAAATAGATGATGTCACATCATATTTACACCTCCAATCTACGCAGAAAGTGCCCATAAAAGTCTCAAGGGGGGTCATTTATAATAGTGTGGCCTCTTTTTCATTTCCAGTTTTTTTATTTGGTGCTTATTTATTGTAAGGATTTTTTTATGTTAAATGTGTTCATTATCATGCCTAGTTTAAGTTGGCACAATTTTTATGAAAAAGGAGCAGGTCCTCTTGGCAATTTGCCAAGATTTTGCTAGAATAGTCTGCACCTATTTTTGCCCCAGTTCAGACGATTTCTGCAATAAAACGTGCAAATCAAACATGCACATCTGCCCTGCTAAAATAAATTGGTCAAATCTAACACAGAAAAGGACTCCAATTTTGTACAACCAGTGGAATAGGAACAAAAACACTGCACAAATCGCAAAATAGAGAGAAAAGAAAGAATAACAACAATGATAAATGACCCCCAATGAGTCAGCTCCAGAATGTAGCTGCCTGTGGCCTATGTTTTGTTTTCTGGTTTAACCGGTTAAGGACCGGGCCCTTTCCCGTTTTTTCATTTCCATTTTTCACTCCCCACCTTCAAAAATCTATAACTTTTTTATTTTTACACGTAAAAAGGTATGTGATGGCTCGTTTTTTGTGTAACAAATTGCTCTTCATAGTGATCGCATTGAATATACCATGCCATGTACTGGGAAGCAGGAAAAAAATTCCAAACGCAGTGAAAATGGTGAAAAAACGCATTTGTGTCGTATTCTTGTGGGCTTGGATATTACGGCTTTCACTTCACGCCACAAATTACGCATCTAATTTATTCTTTGGGTCAGTACAATTACAGGGATACCAAATTTGTATAGGTTTTATAATCTTTTCATACATTTACAAAAATTAAAACCTCATGAACAAAATTTTTTTTTTATTTTGCCGTCTTCTTGTGCTTATAACTTTTCCATACTTCATTGTATGGAGTTGAGGGTGGTGTCATCTTTTGCGGCTTTTGATGATGTTTTCAATGATATTATTTTTAGGACTGTACAACCTTTTGATCACTTTTTATAGAATTTTTATTTTTTTTTTAAATGGCAAAAAAGTGCCAGTTTTGACTTTGGACGCGATTTTCCATTACGGGGTTAAACGCAGTGAAAAACCGTTATTATATTTTGATAGATCAGGCATTTTCGGACGCGGTGATACCTAATGTGTTTATGATTTTTACTGTTTATTTATATTTATATCAGTTCTAGGGAAAGGGGGGTGATTTGAATTTTTAGGTTTTTTTATTATAATTTTTTTTTTTAAACTTTTTTTTTATTTTTATTCTTACTATTTTTCAGACTCCCTAGGGTACTTTAACCCTAGGTTGTCTGATCGATCCTACCATATACTGCCATACTACAGTATGGCAGTAAATGGGGATTTTACTCCTCATTCATTACAATGTGCTGATAGCACATTGTAATGAATGGGTTGACCCGAAGCTACCATGGCGACGGATCGCCGCTCCCTGATGACGTCACAGGGAGCGGCGTTCCTCTGAGACTCCCTCCCTCTGAGACTCCTCAGAGACTGGAAAGTTTTTTCTCCTTGCTTCAAAGACTCATTCAAGAAGGAATCAGCAGGAACTGTAACCGTAGAACAAGCATTTGCTCACATTTGTATTCTGCAATGATGCACTGAAATAATAATGCCAATTGTTGCACATTTGTCACTGAATGCTTTCTGATCCTTAAACATAAGAAAATGTGAAAAAATACCTGAGTAAAAACAAATTGCGCGTTGCACAGTTTTTATATTAGGCATTTCATTTAGGTTAAGCTTTTGTGACATTCATATTCCTAAGTTTCTCCACTTTTCAAGCTAAAAACAGAATTAGAATATGTTCTCATACTCAAGAGGAAAATATGAAATGCATTTGCCTGTGGCTTTTGTAAGTTGAAGCATACTGTAAATCTGCTTTTTTTGAGTATTTACTCATAGGGACAGATTTATCAGGGTTGGTAAGCATGCAATTGAGGAAATAGGCACAATTCCTTGCTGTGCAGAGGAAATTTCTACCCTTACGCAACCCCCACCTCAAGTGAGTGTTCCTGCACCATACTCACGCACAAACTATAGCCTACACTTGTATCGGCAGGAGCCTTCTGGGAAATTTGACGGGTGCCATGGTGCCAATATTTAAATACCCTGATAGCTTTGCTGGTGGCATTTAAATGGTTAATACTTGTGATCGGTGACAGCACTGTTTGTGTTTGTTAGCGAGGGGTATTTGCTCCATTATACAGCAAACACTTGGTAAGTTTGAAGAGAGCCCGTGAGCCTTCTTCATACTTCCCCTATCGCATCCGGACATTCATGAACCTCCAAATGCATTAAGGGGTTAAACAGCCTTACCTAAAGTTAAGAAATATTTGAAATCCACCATTAACTGTCTCTATTTTACAGTATAAAACTGGTGAAGGCAGGTTTAGGTGGTTCATTCAAGGTTCCACAACAAACCTTCTTATCTAGTAGAAAAAACAGCACATACTTATACAACACCCCTGCCAATGCAAGGCAGAGGAGTTGTTGTGAATAAGCCCCTAATATGTGTGTTCCCCTAGTAGAGAGTCTGATCAGCTCCTCTGCAGGACACTATACATATGCTTAGGTAATATTGATACTGCCTGGATAGGCAAGGGTTAATGTTATTTAATGTTATCATCCAATGATGTTCCACTATTGTAACTGGAGTGTGATTGGAGAGTGAGATCACCTGACCAGGGATTAACTAGACCCTTAGTCAGGGGAGGAGTTAAGACAGTGAGTGAGGAGAGAGTTCCAGAAACTCCAGACAGGAAGAGGCCAGCTCTCTGAGTGACCAGGTCTGATCCTAGCACAGACCTGAGGAGATCACCTACAGAGCACATAGTGAGAGATACTGTGTCACTCCACCATCAGGGCTGATACTGGACCATACCCAGGATTAAAGCTGCAGCTTCCAGCATTGGACACAGCTACATCCCAGCCTGCACCTGCATCCAGGCTGGTGACCCAAATCCTGAGGTTCCCTCTCCAAGATCACTCCAGTAACCTGCATTTGTACAGAATCGTTTGGCCTGTTGCTGCTGTTGGTTTGAATAAAGAACTGTAAGTTACTTTTATGCACAACATTGCCTCCGTCTGGTCCCTGCTACGGCTGTATCACCATCAAGGGCTCCCTCATCCACCATCCAGGGACACATACTACAGACAATAAGGGTTGCCCCAGGGAGAACCAGTACCACAGCCTCTCCCTCTGGTCCCCATACCAAGCACTGTGACACTAGCGTGCCTAGGCCGCAACAGCCAGCCACTCTGGTATTCCTGGCCCTGACTGCCTCCAGGCGCCAAGAAAAGGCTACCCAGTCTGATTGTCCACACAAGGTTAAAGGCTTTTTCATATGTGAATCTAATAAAAATCCCTGTGGGGCTACTTGTATATTAGTGAAACGATTCAACATGCAAAAGATAGGTTTGGAAAACATAAGTCCACCATTTGATGTAAGGATCTATTCCAACCTATTCTCTACCACTATCACAATAAAGGTCATACCATAGCCGAAGTGAAATACATGATAATTGAACACGTGGAACAACTGAGACGCGGTGAGAGTATCAAATTTCTTTAATACCGTGAGACTTTTTGGATTCATACACTGAACACCCTTTAGGGTTAAACTGTGATTTTAATGTTACTAACTGAAAGTTTCATCAGCATGCTGTAAGTGTTTCATACTATACCTCTTAACTCTATCCCATCTGCTCTCTGATGAAAGACATCAGCAAGAATGGGTCACGAGTTGTAAGACATCATTGCAATTTCTTCTGCTCCAACACTAATCGCAGGAGTAGGACCAGATCTTCAGCTTTCAGACATAAAACCTTGCAAAAATGAAAGAAAATGCCAAGCCAAAAATTAGATACATGTGCCCCATTGTTTTGTTTCAATGCATGTACAGTAGTTACATCAATATAGGCAAAGACCAAGTAGAAAGGATGGCACTCACCCACGTCCAGTTTGCAAGGATGATTCTTCTTTATTTGGTAAACAATAGTACTCACATAATGTAGGACAGGCAAGGGAGGGGGTGAGGAGTGATGCTTACAGAAAGGCAACGCCGTTTCGCGCAGGTTGCGCTTCTTCCGGCCTCCGTGCAGTAGTTATATGATATTCTCATGTCTATATAAAACATCTATGTGTTCTACTATTAATTTCTTATTCCTAACTGCTGATAACATTGATTAAATACTCGCTAGGTCCTGTATTGTACATTTTGTGGATTAGTGGGAGTATTTTGAGTCCCTCCTTAACTCTTCTGTGGCTGCAAAGACATTGAAGTTTTGTTAGTTAAACTGGATTTCAGCCGCAGCCATTTTTATTTCAGGCTCCAACTAACTATGTGCGTCTCTTTTTTCTTTCTGTTTTAGTTTGCTGTGTTCTAGCTAGTGACCTTTTAATGACCTTTAGAGGTAAAAAAAAAAATAAATTCCATCATTTGCTCATCTACTTTTTCGAGTGTTGAAATGATGAAATATGAAAATGCTGACTTTTGTTGTTCAGCTCGGGTATCACATTTACAGGTGGCATAAAATGTGCTATATTTGTGAACATGTTGCAGATTTATTGCATATTTCTCATATATTTGTCAACCTGTAACCTTTTAGAATCCAGTAATGCTGCAGAAAAATGCCCAGATAGACCAAGCCAGACATGAATAAGGAAATATATATTTACAACTGTACATATGGCATATTCTGTTTGTATGGTACAGCTGAGGATGCTCAGGTTTGTTAGCTTATTTCATGCCGTTTAACCTTGATTTAATTGCACCATAGTTTTAATACTTAGTAAAATTTCTGTGGATCCTGCTATTTTGTATTCTGGCATCTTGATCCTTTGTTTCAAACTATCTAGTCTTTGTCTATATGTTTTGCAAGTCAGTGCAGAAAGGAAATGCCATCTAGCTATCCCCAACTGCTTAGGGTAGGTGGGGCAATCAGGCAGGGGAAATGGGAAATTTAGTGTCAGAGCCCACTGTCTGGTTTTGTCACCTGTACATTTTCCGATCCTGCATTACAATATTATTGCGTATGTTATTCCAAAAAGCTGTTATTTATTATTACATTTTATTTTACATTTTCAAAGCTTTATCAAAACATGGCCAATAAATATATCAATTTTAAAAATCTGTTCAAACTTGTTGTTGCTCCAGAGAATTTATTTTTGAATCCCAGTGGAACTCATTAGGATCCAGAATGTGTTAAAACAATGGAGATTATAATTTGCTTTCTTACGCTAAGGGATCTGTGTAAATAAAGAGATGCAATGAAATATTTCTGTACTATTGAAATCTCTGTAATCCGCTATACAGACCAAAGAGAAATAACACCAGATTTACAGAAAGAAATGAAGTTACTGAAATTAAAGATTTATTATCTGTCAAGAAAATAAGAGCACATAGCTCCTGACAGATTAGAGTCAGATGAAGTTTGATGCACACAAATCTCACAAGTAAGACATTTCATTTTACAAGAATGCCATCTGTGCAATAACCTTTGAAGGTTTGTCAGGTCACTGCTAAAGAAGGATGTTTTAAGCTTCCACCCTGTCATCCCTGGTTGCAATATCTATAGGTGTGTCGAGGAAAACCTATGCTTTTTCATTACAGGGAAGAAAATCATTTTAGGAATTCAATATTTATACATTTGTATTAATTTAATTTTAAATTTTTTCCTTTAAATGTGATATTAAAAAATCTAATATAATAAGATTTTTTTTTAAAAAAAATCTTTGTTTTCAAACAGCCTTTTTTCAGCCTTTCATTATGTAAAAATTCTCATCTTTGAATTTCACACATCCCAGATTAATCTGATTTGATGAAAAAATAAGAACCTTGTGAATGAATTCTACCACATATTTTTATGGTTTCAGAAGTAAGAATTATATTAAATAACCATTGGTTACACACCACCTCTAATGTTGTTAACCAACAATGAATTGTTACATTTTATCTAAGAAGTATGCATTTAATAAAAACTCACATTTGATAGAAATCTGAATGTTGTATTTCATTGCATAAAAATGCAGACAAATGATAAATAAGGCCCATACGGTGCTACTGAAGACATAGCAACCTGAAATTGTACAATACATAAACTGATATTCCGTATATGTAAGACTTGGGGCACCACTCCACCAGGAACATGTTGGATTAATACCTTACTTAGCCTGTTACTCCATCACCATGCCAAGTTAGTCGGCAAGGAACTGCAGTAGATCATGTTGGGCCATGGAGTGGGAATTCGCTATGGACTGTGCCTGTTCTTGGTGCAATTCTACACTAGGCTTGACCTGGGGTTGGGGGAACATCAAGCCAGAGTTTAATAAATCTCCCCCATTGTACTTTAACAGAATAACTGTCTTTAAAGTGCAAAACTGATTGGGCTTTACGTAAGCATAAGTGTATCATGCAAATTTTTCAAGAGATTCCATTTGCATGTGAAAATATTCAGTACAAAGCAATATTGATCCAATTGTCCTAGGAATTGGTATGTAAACCCCCCACCCAAAACACAGATTTTTCGTGAAAAGATCTTGTTTTGTTAATTTTTGCAATTTTTTTCGATTTTCCCTCCACTTTTTTCTTGCTCTATGATCTGAGATAAATTATTGCAGTACCTAGGCACTATTTTTAAAGATCTGACCCAAACATAGCAGAACAGATTTAGATTCCAAACTTTGCAGTTTATTAAACTTTTGAATAGAAAAAAATCTGCCCTTTGTGTATTAACAACATGTTAACTATTATTGTGAATTTGATATCGAGGTAAAGGTATTAACCATTTTATCAGATTTCACGTATTATATGTGCTTTGAATGGTTACTAAAGTCAACAAAGGCAACTTTAGATAATAAAGTAATTGAAACGTGTGCATAGATTTGCCATTGTTCATTGTTAGTTTCAAGGATATCATTCCCTTTACATAATTTTTTATTTCTTACACATTTGATATTGCATTGCATATTGCTACTTTTCTGTTAGTTGGAAATTTAAAATCTGTTTAAAAAAAAAAGTTTAATGATTCATGTTCCATTATCATAGTGAAAACATCTGTGTTGTTACAGCCTTAGAACCCTACATTTAAACTTTACCTATAGGTTAAAATAGCATGATGCATATACAGGTGGTCCACTGCTTAAGAACACCAAACTTACAAACGACCCCTAGTTAAAACGGACCTCTGGATGTTGGTAATTCACCGTACTTTAGGCTTAGGCTACAATAATCAGCTGTAGGGGTCATAAAAGGTGTCTGTAAATAAACTTCATTGCTAATTCTGGTTCCTATGATAACGCAACATCTTTAAAATACAATTGTCACAGAGACCAAAAAAATTTTGTCTGGGGTTACAATTAGAGATGAGCGAGCACTAAAATGCTCGGGTACTGGTTATTCGAGACAAACTTTTCCCGATGCTCGAGCGCTCGTCTCGAATAACGAGCCCCATTGAAGTCAATGGGAGACTCGAGCATTTTTCAAGGGGACCAAGGCTCTGCACAGGGAAGCTTGGCCAAACATCTGGGAACCTCAGAAAAGGATGGAAACACCACGGAAATGGACAGGAAACAGCAGGGGCAGCATGCATGGATGCCTCTGAGGCTGCTTAATCGCACCATTATGCCAAAATTATGGGCAACAGCATGGCCATGACAGAGTGACTGAATGAGGCTAGATAGCATCTAAAACATGCAATAATTGACCCTGACACTATAGGGGACGGCATGGAGAGGAAGAGGCAGCAGTGGCAGGCTAGAGAATGTCATGGTGACATACCCTAAATGGACTCAGGCTTCACCAAAGGAGGTGAGCAAGAAGCGCTGAAATGATTTCCTATGTGAACAAAAGGTTGTCGGTAAATTTAGTCGATAACACAGCATGGTGGCGACATAGTGACCAAGTTCCATAACGTATCTGGTGAAACACTCGAAAAAAGAGCCTGACACAGCTCTTTTGATAAGGGGACGACATGTGGAGGCAGCCATGGTGACGACTTCCATGATTAAGAGCGACAGTATGGGGCATTCATATTGCGCTGCTATGATTGCAACTTCAGGTCTCAAGCATGGCGGCGACCGATGGGACAGATGGGCGACAGGAATAAATTCTTTGAACGCGAGGGTCACGGGATAGGCAGCCTAGCATGAAATCTGCCATATGTACCAACGTGCAAGAATTCACTCCCCTCACTGGCCTGACTGTCCATTTCCTCCTCCTCCAACTCCTCCAACTCCTCTTCTTCTGCCCATACACGCTGAACAGTGAAGGACTGAACAATGGTCCCCTCTTCTGTCTCGCCAACATTCTCCTCCTCTTCCTTCTCATCCTCCTCCACCTCCTCCGATATGCGCTGAGAAACAGACCTGAGGGTGCTTTGGCTATCAACAAGGGAATCTTCTTCCCCCATCTCTTGTGACGAGCACAAAGCTTCCGACTTCATGCTGACCAGAGAGTTTTTCAACAGGCCAACAGCGGGATGGTGAGGCTGATGATGGCGGCATCACCACTGACCATCTGTGTTGACTCCTCAAAGTTACTCAGCACCTGACAGATATCAGACATCCACGTCCACTCCTCATTGTAGACTTGAGGAAGCTGACTGACCTGACTACCAGTTCTGGTGGAAGTTGACATCTGGCAGTCTACAATCGGTCTGCGCTGCTGGTAAACTCTGGATAACATGGTTAATGTTGAATTCCACCTCGTGGGCATGTTGCACAACAGTCGGTGAGCGGGCAGCTGGAGGCAGCGCTGCGCTGCCCTGAGAGTGGCAGCATCTGTGCTGGACTTCCTGAAATGCGCACAGATGCGGCGCACCTTCGTGAGCAAATCAGACAGATTGGGGTATGTCTTGAGGAAACGCTGAACCAGGCATGGCACATGTGTCAGTCTGCCGAGTTGCAGAGCTGCCACCAGGTTACGGCCGTTGTCACACACAACCATGCCTGGCTTCAGGTTCAGCGGTGCCAGCCACAGATCAGTCTGCGCCGTGATGCCCTGTAATAGCTCTTGGGCGGTGTGCCTTTTATCGCCTAGGCTCAGCAGTTTGAGCACCGCCTGCTGTCGCTTAGCGACGGCACTGCTGCTGTGCCTAGAGCTACCGACTGATGGCGCCATGCCCACGGATGGTAATTCGGAGGAGGAGGTGGAGGAGGGGTGGGAGGAGGAGGAGGCATAGTAGGCCTTTGAGACCTGGACCGAGGTAGGCCCCGCAATCCTCGGCGTCGGCAGTATATGACCAGCCCCAGGGTCAGACTGGGTCCCAGCCTCCACCAAGTTAACCCAATGTGCCGTCAGCGATATATAGTGGCCCTGCTCGGCAGCACTCGTCCACGTGTCCGTGGTCAGGAGGACCTTGTCAGAAACGGCGTTGGTCAGGGCACGGATGATGTTGTCTGACACGTGCTTGTGCAGGGCTGGGACGGCACATCGGGAAAAGTAGTGGCGGCTGGGTACCGAATACCGAGGGGCGGCCGCCGCCATGAGGTTTCGAAAGGCCTCGGTCTCGGTCTCTCCCAGCCTATAGGGCAGCATCTCCAGGCTAAGCAGTTTGGAGATGTGGACGTTTAGGGCTTGGGCGTGTGGGTGGGTTGCACTATACTTCCTTTTGCGCTCCAGCGTCTGGGGTATGGAGAGCTGAACGCTGGTGGATGCTGTGGAGGATCGTGGAGGCAAAGATGGGGTTTTCGCACGGGAGGTGTTTGGGCCGGGGTCCTGGGCAGGGGGCTGACTAGCAGATGAAACAAGGGACGGAGCAGTGGTGTGCCCGGCCGGAGGTGAACGGGCTTGGTGCCATTGAGTGGGGTGTTTAGGATTCATATGCCTGCGCATACTGGTGGTAGTTAACCCCTTGCCGCTGAAGCCACTTTTCACCTTCCTGACACGGCCCATTTTTTCAAATCTGCCCTGTGTCACTATAAATGGTTATAACTTCGGAACGCTTTAACATAACCCGCTGATTTTGAGATTGTTTTTTCGTGACACATTGTACTTTATGTTAGTTGAAAAATTTGGGTGCTAACTTTTGAGTTTGTTTTTTCAATGTTTGTATAATGGGAAGCCAGTTTTTGTTTAATGTCTGGCTGCTCCTGTATGTAAATATTGGTTTCTACGAGCTACTTTTTGTAGCTATGGATCATGTGTAACATATGCCAATGTTTTTTAAAAACGCTTCTATCCTTGTGATTTGTATATTATGTTGTATAAAACGCTCGCTGAGTCCCATTTTTCTTCTTATGTTTTATCGTTTGTCTTTTCCAAGAAGGTTTTAGGCATTCTGCTTGTGAATATTGAAAGGCTCGTGTAGGGCGTCCTTTAAGTTCTTTCGATAACCTTTTCGCTGAATCTCCTTATAATTTCTGCCTGTTTCTTAAAAGTGGTATCCTTAGAGCAATTTTCCGTATTCTTAGAAATTGGCTATAAGGATATTATAACCATTTCTTGTGTGATTGCTTTTAAAATTAGGTAGATATAGTGTCTTACCGTTTTAAAATAAGTTTCATGCGAGTTGTTTCGTGATGTTAATGAATCAGTCTAGAATTCAATTTTCCTCTTTTTGACATTGAGGGTAAGTTGATACCCATTAATTTTGTTAATTTATCGAATAGTTGCTAGGGTTATTTTGTCTCTTTCCAGATCATAAACAACTCGTTATGAATCTGTAGTAGGTGACCAAAGGTCCTTTGTGGAGCTCTTCAGGGGTGAATGTAGAGTCTCGAAGATCCCAAAAGATTTGCATTGATGGGGCCCATTAGCAGTACATTTGGTCTGATGGTGACTGAGTACCTATCCACATAATTATTTTGAAGTTATGAATGTAGACATTCTAATGGATCTTTCTGTTCTTCTTTTCTGAAGTGTCCTTTCCAGGGTTAATTCTACAATGTCAATCCAATAAAATGATAAATATTACTATATAAGGCTGTGACATCCATGGGATAACCCGTAATTATTATGCCATGTTAATTTCGTAGTTTTTGAATAAGATCCCTGAGTTTAATAAAAGCTGGGCAGGTTGATTCGGAAGGTTGGAGAAATAAATCGTAGATAGTGTGAGAGATAAGGTGAGGCTTTGGAATTGGACTATGGGGCGACGGGGGTACAGTAGGTTCTTGTGATTTCGAAAGGTGGTAGAAAGTATGGTCTCTTTGGTTGTGCACTGGAACACATATTCTTTCTTTCTTATTAAAAAAACCCTTTGGGTATGCGGTTTTTCGATCGTAAAGTCTTTGTGATAGTGGGAAAGGATCTGTGTGTGAGTATTGCATAAAATATGGGTCTGATCGATGTTTAGTGCTTCTTGTGGTAATCAGCCCCAAGTCGGATGACCATACCCCCCATGCCGCTCTGCTGATGATATTGGCATTTTTGTCTAGATCTTAAGGGCTTTTCCGGTCTGTGAGATTTGTGTCGGGTTCCGCTTTTGTTGTAGAAAAAAATTGTGAGGAGCACACGCAATTTTTCTTTAGGTATTCCAAGTAATTTACAAAAAGACATTTGTTACCTTTTTTTTTTTACATGCATTGACTTTTCACACAGCATTAATAATAGCTTAAATCAGTTTGCAGGGGCTCTGAAGTGTTGAAAAAAACAAAATTTTCAATATTGTGCGGACTATGGTGGTAGTTGATTTAAGAGATGAAATAAATGTGATGCTGGCTATGCCTTCTTTCCATTTAGATCATAACACACACTGCCAATTAATTTACTTAGTAGAAACTTGGAGGGGGGGGTAGGGGGACACTGGCCATGCTTTATCTATGAAGTTATGTATAGGTAATCTAGGTCAGTGCCCCCCCCTCCCCTACACCCAATTAAAAAACAGGAACCCACAATTTCTTGATATAATGTGGTACCGAGGTCTTTTTATGCACAAATCTCATACCCTTTCTGCAATTTGTGGATAGGGATAGAAAATCATCAGAGTAGTAATAATATTCCAATGAATGAATACATTTTATAGGTGTTTGTAAAAAAACAGTGGCCACTTTTTGATAGGTTGGATGATAAATATAATGAATTAGAAATATGTGTGTTTGTAATGGATATGGAATGGGTTGACCACTGATTTCAGAGGAAACTTTGACTACATTTTTGGGGCTACAAGAATTTCCCACCCAGATAAGACACAATACAAGTTTCAGTGGGGTTAAAACTTTCTTTTGATATATTTAGGTGAAATAGATGCCTCTACGCAGACAACATGAAGTTTCATCCCTCACCAGAGTCACCCTTTGTAAGCCCAATCGGGCCTGATTTTTCAAATCTTGCATCTTTATAAGCAAGAGACATGCTTTTAATCATAGAAACCGGTCCTACATGCCAATGGAATAGGTAGTGTTGTCGTTTTATGTGAATTGCACTCACAAAGCCACCATGGAAAAGATGTGATTATTGTTTAGAGTGTCGCCTGGGAAAGGCCACCGTGGGGAGAAATTTTCTTACAGACCCCCAAACTGTAAAAACCCCGTACTGAAAGGAGGAACCACTTTTAATCTGGACTTCCCGTATTGTTCATCTTCTAGAAAAACAAACAGGAGGTCTGGAGCAGTGGCAACTTGATTGATCGTTAATCCCCTTAAAGCCTCTCCTGACTAAGGAGACGAGAAACTGCCAGTCAAATAACTTGACTCTGCCCAATCTTTGGAGGGAGAAATTTGAGTTAGATTTTTATGCGTTAAAAAAATTTAAACATGATAGCCCTTTTTTATAAGCAGAAGATAATAGAAACATTCACCTGGAATTCTCTTCTTGTTCTTTTGTCATATATTAACTAAAGGTATCGCTTGAATAAGGACCATGAAAAATACTAGTGACAGGACTGTAATTTCTTTTTGTTAGAAGCTTTTGATAAATGAGTCAATATTATTGTAATATTTAAATACAATGATATATTTGTTATACAGCATACCCCTAGTGAGCTGGATGTTTGGATCTTGCACTGCTAATAAGAAGGATTGGCTCTTGGCAAAAAGCCACCTGTTTAAAAAGACTTGAATTGTGAAACATCATTTATAGGCTTTATTACTTAAAATCTATGTAGCATGGAGCATGTGTCATATTAAATGGTGGTTTGTCACGGCCAACGTTTCTCGGATTGTCGGCTCCTTAAGCTTCATTGTTTTTCTGATGACATTTTAAATTTGCGTAGAGTATCACCCAAACAAAGCACCACAGCTCAGCACGCTCCCATAGCTAGATGACACACCCATAGATTCTCTTGATGTATGCACTGCTATTGGGCAAGGGTGAGAAAGACTTTAAAATTAATGAAAACCAGTCCAAGAAAAGATAGGTTTACAATCCATGTTAAATTACAAAACCTAATATATCATACTAAACTTTATATAAAACGGTAAAATACATATATTCTCATTTAATACATTTACACAATTATGTCTGCTTCAAGGGAAACGGCGAAGGAATTGCTTTTTGGGGGCATTGGAATGTCAGATCTCTGTTATAAAATTACAGCTTGAATTAGGTGGTAGAAGTCTTGGCCTTCCCTTCCTGCTCCCATTGAGAAGTCGTTGTTGAGATCCACCGCCCTTCTCGTTGTGGGTCTGAAGGTTGCCTAACATCTCCTCTCCCCGTAGCCACCTCCTCCGTCATGTTACGGTAGTTAAGTGGTTTGATCGTTGGCAGAATTCATTTGGTTACTGTGGCCAGTCATGCAATTCTGGAAAAAAGAAGAGCATTGGATGAGAAACTTGTAAGTATCGTTCAGATCCCTTACTTAAATGGAAGAGCCAAACAACACCTTAAATGGACTTCATGAACAGAGGTGTATTTCAAAGGCATATGGAATGGATATTTGTATAACATTTAATGTTGCTTATCAGTAGAAATACTATCGGGAAGACCTGATTAGGCCATTTAAAAATTTATTCACAAACACCTCTACTGGACATGTAACTGGGGAAAAACTAGACGTATCATTCTTAAAATCACAATTTAGCTGTAATTTGACGAATTGAAAAAAAAACAATACTATGGAGTAAAAAAAAGGGACTGGAAGAAAGTGAAATGGTATAGTAGTATACATTCGAATAACACCAGCTTAAAAATTAGTGCAAAACTTGCAAACTATTTGGAAATCCACCCAAATGTATCTAGGATTGGGAGGAAAGGCAGAGTAAAACATGAATGGAGTACAATAAATGAATGTTTCACTACCTGTCCATGGTGTTTGTGAAGTAGATGCCATCCCCCCCAGGGCCCTGTCCGCCCACACTGTGCCCCGCGTCGTCCGCCGCCCCGTTCTGGTTGGCCTCCCTTCTCTTGCCGCGCCCCCCCCCCTCCCTTTCTTTATGGTCAAATGCAGATTGTGTGTCGCTCCTCTTGTTAGCCCCCCCCCCCTTGCTCTGGTTGCCTCGCCTGTTGCGTGCGTGTACTTTCTTTGATTCCCTTCTCCCCTGCACCCTTGGCTCAACTCGCTCCTCCCCATTTTCTGTGGGTGTGAAACAAAAAAGTTTAACGTATCCATTAGTTCTCATTAAATTTTATCTTTTTCTATCTTTGCTAGGTTTTGTTTTGACAAAATTTAAGTTTTCATGCTAGATTGTGAATTTGAGGTTTTTGTTAACCACGATTTTTAAATAACTTTCCCAGTGATTTTGTATAGATTTGTGCAAAACTGTCTGAAAATATTCATTAACTCATTGAATGTGTTACATATTGGAAAAGTACAGTGCTTAGATTTTTTCAGTGGCATGATAAATCTCAAATAGGAAGCAGGTTGTAACTGAGGAAATGTAGTAGTCTCTGTAGAAAAAATTGTGAGGAGCAACACAATATTTTTCTTTCTAGTTAGCCCAGTCATTACCAAAAAGGACCTTTGTACATTTTTTTTTTACATGCCTGACTTTTCAAAGCATTAAAATAGCTAAAATCATGTTGAAGGGGCTGAAGTGTTGAAAACCACAAATTCAAATATTGTTGCGACTATGGTGTTAGTGGTTGAACCCCTTAACGCTGAAGCACTTTCATTCCTGAATGCCCATTTTTTCAAATCTGCCCTGTGTCATTGATAATGTGGCTATAACTAACTTCGGAACCTTTAACATAACCCCTGATTTTGATATGTTTTTTCGTGACACATTGTACTTTATGTTAGTTGAAAAATTTGGGTGCTAACTTTTGCTTTGGTTATGAAAAAATGGAAATTTGGTGAAAATTTTGAAAAAAATGCTTTTCAAACTTGGAAATTTCTACTTTTCAAGCAGATTGTCATTACCCCCAAATAACTTACTAACTAACATCACCCTAAAGTCTTCTTTACGTTAGCATGATTTTTTAAGCATATTATGCTTTTTTTGGAAGATAGGAGGCTTATAACTATACATGTGATTTTTCAGATTTTGTGAAATCGACAAAATCTATTTTGCTTAGATAAGTTTGATGTGACGATGAAAGGCCTAAATGAGAGAAAACCCCCTTTAATGACCCCATTTAGAAACTGTACCCCTCAAGAATGTAAAACAACTTTTATGAAAGTTGTTAACCCTGAATGGTTTCACAGGAGTTAAAAAAAAATCAGGTACAATTTTCAAATTTAATTTTTTTATAGCAAATGAATGTATTTTTCAAAAATCTACACACTCCCAGTGGTTAAATACCAAATGCTCCACAGAAATTAATACCCAATTTCTTCTGAATATGCCAACACCCAATATGTGGTGGTATACTGTTGTATGCACACAGCGGGCATAGAAAGGAAGAGGCACGACCAGGTTTTTTGCATAGTAGATTTAGCTGAATACTTTTATGTTACCATGATACATTTGGAGAGCCCCTGAAGTACCATAACAGTGAAAATCACCCCAAAGGACCCCATTTTGGAAACTACACCCTTCAGAGATTTTATCAAGGTGTATAATGAGTATTTGGACCCCACAGGAGTTCAAAAATTTGGGCTGAACATGAAAAATGAATATTTTCCATCAAAAATTCACTTTTCCCCAAATTTTGGCATCCACAAGGGGCAAAAGAAAAATTGCTCCACAGAAATTGTTCAACAATTTCTCCTGAACACAAAATACCCCACATGTGGATATAAACTTCTGTAGGGACACACAGCAAGGACGTGGAAGGAAGAAGACACCCTGTGGCTTTTTGAAGGCAATTTGGACCAAAATAGTTTTCAGTGGCAATGATGCATTTAGAGAGCCCCTGAAGTACCATAACAGTGAAAATCACCCCAAAGGACCCTATTTTGGAAACTACACTCACCCTTCAGAGATTTTATCAAGGTGTATAATGAGTATTTGGACCCCACAGGAGTTCAAAAATTTGGGCTGAAACATGAAAAAATAATATTTTTCCATCAAAAATTCACTTTTTCCCCAAATTTTTGGCATCCACAAGGGGCAAAGAAAAAATTGCTCCACAGAAATTGTTCAACAATTTCTCCTGAACACAAAATACCCCACATGTGGATATAAACTTCTGTAGGACACACAGCAGGATAGTGGAAAGGAAGAAGCACCCTGTGGCTTTTTGAAGGCATTTGGACCAAATATTTTCAGTGGCAATGATGCATTTAGAGAGCCCCTGAAGTACATAACAGTGAAAATCACCCCAAGGACCCCATTTTGGAAACTACAACCCTTCAGAGATTTTATCAAGTGTATAATGAGTATTGTACCCCACAGGAGTTCAAAAATTTGGGTGAACATGAAAAAATGAATATTTTTCCATCAAAAATTCACTTTTTCCCCAAATTTTGGCATCCACAAGGGGCAAAAGAAAAAATTGCTCCACAGAATTGTTCAACAATTTCTCCTGAACACACAAATACCCACATGTGATATAACTTCTGTAGGGACACACAGCAGGACATGGAAAGGAAGAAGCACCTGTGGCTTTTTGAAGGCAATTTGGACCAAAATAGTTTTCAGGGCAATGATGCATTAGAGAGCCCCTGAAGTACCATAACGTGAAAATCACCCCAAAGGACCCCATTTTGGAAACTACACCCTTCAGAGATTTTATCAAGGTGTATAATGAGTATTTGGACCCCACAGGAGTTCAAAAAATTGGGCTGAAACATGAAAAAATGAATATTTTTCCATCAAAAATTCACTTTTCCCCAAATTTTTGGCATCCACAAGGGCAAAGAAAAAATTGCTCACAGAAATGGTCACAATTTCTCCTGAACACAAAATACCCCACATGTGGATATAAACTTCTGTAGGGACACAAGCAGGACGTGGAAGGAAGAAGCCCCTGTGCTTTTTGAAGGCAATTTGGACCAAATAGTTTCAGTGGCAATGATGCATTTAGAGACCCCTGAAGTACCATAACAGTGAAAATTCAACCCCAAGGACCCCATTTGGAAACTAAACCCTTCAGAGATTTTATCAAGGTGTAGAAGTATTTGGACCCACAGGAGTTCAAAAATTTGGGCTGAAACATGAAAAAATGAATATTTTTCCATCAAATCACTTTTTCTCCAAATTTTTGGCATCCACAAGGGGCAAAAGAAAAAATTGCTCCACAGAAATGTTCAACAATTTCTCCTGACACAAAAATACCCCACATGTGATATAAACTTTGTAGGGACACACAGCAGGACTGGAAAGGAAGAAGCACCCTGTGGCTTTTTGAAGGCAATTGGACCAAAATAGTTTCAGTGGCAATGATGCATTTAGAGAGCCCTGAAGTACCATAACAGTGAAATCACCCCAAAGGACCCCATTTGGAAACTACACCCTTCAGAGATTTTATCAAGGTGTATAATGAGTATTTGGACCCCACAGGAGTTCAAAAATTTGGCTGAAACATGAAAAAATGAAATATTTTCCATCAAAAATTCACTTTTTCCCCAAATTTGGTATCCACAAGGGGCAAAAGAAAAAATTGCTCCACAGAAATTGTTCAACAATTTCTCCTGAACACAAAATACCCCAATGTGGATATAAACTTCTGTAGGGACACACAGCAGGACATGGAAAGGAAGAAGCACCCTGTGGCTTTTGAAGGCAATTTGGACCAATAGTTTTCAGTGGCAATGATGCATTTAGAGAGCCCCTGAAGTACCATAACAGTGAAAATCCCCCAAAGGACCCCATTTTGGAAACTACACCCTTCAGAGATTTATCAAGGTGTATAATGAGTATTTGGACCCCACAGGAGTTCAAAAATTTGGGCTGAAACATGAAAAAAATGAATATTTTCCATCAAAAATTCACTTTTTCCCCAAAATTTGGCATCCACAAGGGGCAAAAGAAAAAAAGCTTCCACAGAAATTGTTCAACAATTTCTCTGAACACTGAAATACCCCATATGTGGATATAAACTTCTGTAGGGACACACAGCAGGACGTTGAAGGGAAGAAGCGCCGTTTGACTGTTAGAGGCAATTTGGACCAAAATAGTTTTCAGTGACTCCTGAAGTTCTATTACAGTGAAAACCCCCTCCTAAAGACCCCTATTTGGAAACTACACCCTTCAGAGATTTTATCAAGGTGTATAATGAGTATTGGACCCCACAGGAGTCAGAAATTTGGGCTGAAACATGAAAAAATGAATATTTTCCATCAAAAATCATTTTCCCCAATTTTTGACATCCACAAGGGGCAAAAAGAGAAATTGGTCCACAGAATTGTCAACAATTCTCCTGAACAAGGAAATGCCCCGCATGTGGATATAAACTTCTGTAGGGACACACAGCAGGATGTGGAATGGAACAATAGTGTGAGGATGGGTTTTTGGTGGTTGAAGGGCAGATGGGTATAAATAACCAGGGAAAATAATTATTAATGAAATGCAGGTGAATGATAGATTCTAAAGCATTTTTCATGCAGAGGCCAGGTTTTTCAGGACAGGGTCACATGATAAATTGTGTCCGTTCTTTTCCCCATTTTGTAACATACTTTGCATCTTTTTTGTGTCCTTCCTGTCCTCCAGTTTGGGGTACCTCGCCAGGAAATGTTGCCCTGGTACAAATACGGGGGACATCAGAAGTACTGGGTCCTTCTTGATGACCAAATAAGAGGGCCTTGATCCCGCTCTTGAAAGCAAATAAAGATCCAACATGACCTGCACATTGATAGCACATAGGAATTATACAGTGCCATCTGTACAATGTGCACGGCCAGCTTTTGTACCAGATCTTTGTTTTCCGTAGAGCACTGTACGGCTTCAGCACCTGATCTGAAAGATCTACCCCACCATGTACTTATTATAAGCCAGGATGCAGTCTGGCTTGGGGGCAGTGGTAGTGGTACCTCGTACATGAGTGGGGGTGCTGGTGTCTTTGTGAATGTGGTCAAAATAAGGACATCCCTCTTGCCTTATATTTGACCAACAGCAAGTTCTCGCAACAGAGAGCCTTGATGTCTCCCTTTCTTAATGGTGAGTTATCAGGGTCCTAGGGAGGCCTCTCTGGTTTCTGCGTACAGTGCCGCATGCTACAGTACCCCTGGAAATAGGGACTTGAAGAGTGAGAATGCTGGTATAAAAGTTATCCACATACAGGTGGTAACCCTTATCCCAGCAGGGGTGTATCAGATCCCAGACAAGCTTCCCAGTAACTCCTAGGGACAGGGGGGCATTCTGGGGGGATAATTTGTTTATCTTTTCCTCATAAACCCTAAATGTGTGGTGTACCCTGTGGTACTCTCGCACAGCTTGTACATTTTAATTCCATACTTGCCCTTTTGCTGGGCAGGTACTGCGATCCGGAGTCTTCCTTTAAAATGTACAAGTGACTCGTCTACACAAATGAATTTTTCAGGGGTGTAGGCCTCAAAAAACTTTGTGTTAAAGTGGATCAAGGATTGGCCTAATTTGTATAGACGGTCAATGATGGATCGCTTGAGTGGGCACTGCGAATGTCATTGAAATATAAAAATTAGAATTGCCTCAAGGTGTGCGATTCATTACTGAGCGATAAATAGGAGTACTGTAGAAAATATCAGAACTCCATACTGCCGTATCTCTGGTTCTTGACAATGCCCATGTGGAGACAAGACCCCAAAACTTCCATCTCTACTGCATCTACAGGGGTCCACCTAGAAAATGATGAAGCGGGGTTTTGTGCAAAAATTGTTGGCATACAAATGTGTTTGTACCACCATCAAATCCACAAGATCCTCAGAGAAAAGGCTTTGAAAAGTCAATTTCTGTGAAGCCTTCTGCCTCAAAATTAATTCCTGAACTTCCCACAAATTCAGGAATTTGAGGTTCATAATTTATCGGGGGTGGGATCATTCGGGTCACTTGGGGGCTGGGGAACAAACTCAACCGATGCCCTGGGCGCCCTGAGGGCCCCTCATCACCGGATGAGGAGGAAGAGGAGGATGAGAATAGAGGAATGTGGCATCCTCCCTCTGAATCAGTATCGGAGGCAAGAAGGCATATGCCTCTCTGCTGAAAAGGTTCTTTGGGATGAATGGGACATTTTTTTATTGGGAGGGGGGGGTAAATGTAGTGCTTCAACAACGTGTAAAACTTTTTCAAGGGTGTGTATGTTGTGATTCAAAAGTGTATGGGAACCAATAACACTAGTAAAAAAAAAAAAAAAAAAAAAGAAAGATGACCTGTGTGCTTTCAAAAAAAGTGTAGTAGAAAAAGTTACTACAGTAAAAGAAAAAGTAACTTTTATCCTCCAATGCCCAAAAAGACAAAAAGATATATGACAAAAAAATGAGCACAGCAAAAAAAATCTGCACAAAAAAGAGCAAGACTATTCGGCATGATGCAGACACGCACACGGGTATGCGACTGCTACAAAATGACAAAAAGAATAAAAAAAAAAAACTGTTACCTGTACCAAAAATGAACAGAGATACAATCAACTGCTCAGCGGCCACAGGATCCACACACAAAAAACAAAATGCGCAAAAAAAGAGCACAGGCACTGACCAGTTAAATTTGGCACTGATCACGGCTGGTTGCAGAACGCCACAGGGGTATGCGACTGCTACAAAATGACAAAAGAATTAAAAAAAAAACTGTGCCTGTACCAAAAAAATGAAACAGAGATACAATCAACTGCTCAGCGGCCACAGGATCCACACCCAAAAAAAAAACTGCGCAAAAAAGGGCACAGGCACAGACCAGTTAAATGGCACTGATCAGCGGCTGGTTTGCAGAACGCACACAGGGGTATGCGACTGCTACAAACTGACAAAAGAATTAAAAAAAAAAACTGCCGCCGTTCCAAAAAATGAACAGAGATACTCAATCACTGCTCAGCGGTCACAGGATCACACACCAAAAAAAAAACTGCGCAAAAAAAGAGCACAGGCACTGACCAGTTTTAAATTTGGACTGATCAGCGGCTGGTTTGCAGAACGCACACAGGGTATGCGACTGCTACAAACTGACAAAGAATTAAAAAAAAACGTGCCTGTACAAAAAATGAACAGAGATACATCAACTGCTCAGCGGCCACAGGATCCACACACCAAAAAAAAAACTGCACAAAAAAGAGACAGGTCATGACCAGTTAAATTGGCAATGATCAGCGGTGGTTGCAGAACGCACACACGGTATGCGACTGCTCAAAACTGACAAAAAGAATTAAAAAAAAAACTGTGCCTGTACCAAAAAAGTGAACAGAGATACAATAACTGCTCAGCGGCCACAGGATCCACACACCAAAAAAAAAACTGCGCAAAAAAAAGAGCAAAGACACTGACCAGTTAATTTGGCACTGAATCAGCGGCTGGTTTGCAGACCGCACACAGGGGTATGCGACTGCTACAAAAAACTGACACAAAGAATTAAAAAAAAAATGCGCCTGTACCAAAAATGAAACAGAGATACAATCAACTGCTCAGCGGTCACAGGATCCACACACCAAAAAAAAAAATGCGCAAAAAAGAGCACAGGCACTGACCAGACAACTTTGGCACTGATCAAGCGGCTTGCGGTTTGCAGAACGCACACAGGGGTGCGACTGCTACAAAGGACAAAAAAGAAAAAAAGCGACAAAAAAAAGAGCACAGAGGCTCAAAGTCGCCACACACACAAAGGGAGGGGAGGGAAGGGATGGGAACAGCGGATAGGGACAGGGATCAGGACGCTGCGACTGCTGTATGCAAAAAAAAAACAAACAGCAGCCAACATAGCTCAGCAATTACTTCGCAACACTCGGAAATGTGACAGATGCCACCAAAGGTGCCAACTGGAGCAAAATCTAGCTAGCAAAGCACAGACGGTACACACACTGATCTGTACGCTGTTCAGGACTAGAATGCAACGTGCAGATCAGTGTGCAGTACTGTGAATCTCCCCCCACAGATCTGATTGGTTGGTCAGTACAGGCCAAACCATCAAATCAATCAGGAAGGTGGCATATGCCACTCGTCATCAAGAAGGGAGGGGGTGAGGGGGGGGTGGAAGAGTAAGTGTGGGGGGGGGAGGATGAAGAAGGGGGGGGGACCACGAGGTATGTGGCTGTCAGCCATCTTGATACATTTAAAACTTATATGATCGATCGGTCGGTCACTAGACGACCGACCGATCGGATCGACTGAGAGGTGGGCAGGATGCCACCTCTATTCTGTGACACAAGGTGGTGATGGTGCGTGTGAGCACAGCACCGATCACCACCATTCCACATGCTGTCTCGCTAACGTCCCTCCATGCTTCCTGTCCCTCCATGCGCCGTCCCTTCGTCGCTTCCGACATGCGACTGGGGGGGGGGGCGGGGTTGGAGGGGCACCACTCGGCACCACCCCCGGAAGACTCAGGGAAGATGGTGTGATGTCACATCTTCCTCAGACTGCACCCGCGCAGCGACGCGATCGACATGGTCGGATTACGACCAAGACATTACTTTTTTAATCTGGATCGCTATGGGGGATGGCACGATGCCACAATGTGCCTGACAGAAGGAGGGGATCGGAGCTTCCAGAATCAGCATCGATCCCCTCCTTCTATGCTGTAAAACGCTGACAGCGTCTTTTTAACTATTACATTGCTGCAATCGGCTTGGTCTGAATGACAGCTGATTGCAGCGATCGTGGGCATGGGGGGGGGGAGTGACCCCCTAGTCCTTGAGGGAGATGCCCTGCTGTCAGGGACAGCAACCATCTCCCTTGATCACTGTGTCTGGAGACACAGTGATCCTTACAAAGCCATGACGTAATAGTACGTGCATTTTCGGGAACTCACCTCCCGCCATGCAGTACTATTACGTCAAATGTCGGGAAGGGTTAAGCTAGTAGTGGTGGAACCCTGCTGATCTGGTTTGGCACAGGTTGCACACCACAGCCGTCGGTCATCCGGTGTTTCTTTAAAAGGAAACCTTCAGACTTCTGAAATCTAGCCCTCGCCACGGAGCTTGACTACGTGAAACATTTGGCGCTGATGAACCAGCTCTGGCTGACCTCTCCGTTGGCTCACCAACTGCCTCTTCCAACCTGTTCTGGTATAGGAATCGCCTCCGTATCAGAAGCACTGGTGTCACCCGGCCTATCAAACACGCTTGGGTCTGTCACCTCATCATCTCCGATCCCTCAGTCTGCTCCCCCCTCGGACTTCCTGCCTGCAGCAACTTCACCACTGGCTGACAACCTTGTCTCATCTTCGACACCTCTTTACACACTTCTTCCAACTATGTCATAATGTCATCATCATCCACAGACTGCGACCGGTGGAAAACCTGGGGCCGGAAAATAGCTCGCAGCAACCGGACAAGTGGTTTGTGCTCTGGGAAGGGTCCCAGAAAACAGTTCCTCAGGTATGCCGGTTCAAATGCTAAATTTGCTGGGAGGGGCAGACTGGGGGGAAGGAGGGCTGAGGCGGAGGAGGGGAGGAGTGATGATTTCGGTGACATGGGACTGCGTGGAGACTGGACTGGTGGCACAAGGCTAGAAGCATTGCCGCAATCCACGACATCACCTCTTCCACACTATTCGGCCTCACAGTGCTCTACCCTGAGTTTCAGTAACTGAACATGATGAACCTAGGGTGTAGCTTGTGGCGGTCCCCTGCTCCCTCATCAGCAGGTGTGTTTCACACGCCCAGGACCACGGCCTTGCACCCCTGCAGTAGTTGGACGCCCACGTCCAAGCCGTGTTCTCTACCCCTAGCCCTCGGGTTAAACTTTTCAAAATTGTGTGTTTTTATTTATTTTTTTTAAACAAAAACGATGCTATCCTTTGCATGGCTAGTTTCTAACCTACACTGAAAGCACACAACTGGATTTGTGCTTGCCTGATGACTTTGAGTTATAAAAGAATATAAATTGTCCACTTTGTGTTTGGGTGGATAGTGTTGTCATAGAGCTAAACACAACCGTCGCAGTCTCCCAGCAAATTACTCACAATATGGTACTAGCTGCACTACAGGGCAGCAAGCCCGCACACAAGCAAACCAAAAAAGTAAATAGAACGCTATTGTCGGCCGAAATAAGCCGTGGGGTTCTCCTATGGCTATTTTTTAGCCTACACTGAAGCACACTGCTTTGCCAGCTTACTTGGAGTTATAAAAATAATAACGTAGAAAAAAAAAATCAGAAGACTGTGCCTAATTCAAATCAAACCCCTAATAAATTGTCCCATCGGTGTTTGAGGTGGATATGTGTGTCAATAAGAGCTAAACACAACGGTGCAAGTCTCCCACAAAATTCCTTACAATATGGTCTAGTGCACGTATACAATGGCAGCAAGCCAGCACGAAAGCAAACCAAAAAAGTAAATATAACGCTATTGTAGGCCTAAATAAGCCGTTGGGGTTCTCCTATGGTATTTTCAACCTACACTGAAAAGCACACTGCTTTGCCAGTTACTTTGAGTTATAAAAGAAATAAACGAAAAAAAATAAATCAACAGACTGTGCCTAATTCTATCAAACCCCATAATAAATGTCCACTCGTGTTGAGGGGATCGGCATTCCATGACCAATGGAGCGAAAAGAAAAATGTCATAATATTAACCCCTTGCCGCTGAAGCCACTTTTCACCTTCCTGACACGGCCCATTTTTTCAAATCTGCCCTGTGTCACTATAAATGGTTATAACTTCGGAACGCTTTAACATAACCCGCTGATTTTGAGATTGTTTTTTCGTGACACATTGTACTTTATGTTAGTTGAAAAATTTGGGTGCTAACTTTTGCGTTTGGTTATGAAAAAAATGGAAATTTGGTGAAAATTTTGAAAAAAATGCTATTTTCAAAATTTGGAAATTTTTACTTTTCAAGCAGATTGTCATATCCCCCAAATAACTTACTAACTAACATCACCCTAAAGTCTTCTTTACGTTAGCATGATTTTTTAAGCATATTATGCTTTTTTTTGGAAGATAGGAGGCTTATAACTATACATGTGATTTTTCAGATTTTTGTGAAAATCGACAAAATCTATATTTTGCAGGACTAGATAAGTTTGATGTGACGATGAAAGGCCTAAATGAGAGAAAACCCCCTTTAATGACCCCATTTTAGAAACTGTACCCCTCAAAGAATGTAAAACAACTTTTATGAAAGTTGTTAACCCTTTAATGGTTTCACAGGAGTTAAAAAAAAATCAGGTACAATTTTCAAATTTTTTTTATAGCTAAATGAATGTATTTTTCAAAAAATCTACACATCCTCAGTGGTTAAAATGCCAAAATGCTCCACCGAAATTAATACCCAATTTCTTCTGAATATGCCAACACCCAATATGTGGTGGTATACTGTTGTACTGGCACACAGCAGGGCATAGAAAGGAAGGAGCACGACCAGGTTTTTTGCATAGTAGATTTAGCTGAAATACTTTTATGTTACCATGATACATTTGGAGAGCCCCTGAAGTACCATAACAGTGAAAATCACCCCAAAGGACCCCATTTTGGAAACTACACCCTTCAGAGATTTTATCAAGGTGTATAATGAGTATTTGGACCCCACAGGAGTTCAAAAATTTGGGCTGAAACATGAAAAAATGAATATTTTTCCATCAAAAATTCACTTTTTCCCCAATTTTTTGGCATCCACAAGGGGCAAAAGAAAAAATTGCTCCACAGAAATTGTTCAACAATTTCTCCTGAACACAAAAATACCCCACATGTGGATATAAACTTCTGTAGGGACACACAGCAGGACGTGGAAAGGAAGAAGCACCCTGTGGCTTTTTGAAGGCAATTTGGACCAAAATAGTTTTCAGTGGCAATGATGCATTTAGAGAGCCCCTGAAGTACCATAACAGTGAAAATCACCCCAAAGGACCCCCCATTTGGAAATTGAACCCTTCAGAGATTTTATCAAGGTGTATATGAGAGTTTGGACCCCACAGGAGTTCAAAAATTTGGGCTGAAACATGAAAAAATGAATATTTTTCCATCAAAAATTCACTTTTTCCCCAATTTTTTGGCATCCACGAGGGGCAAAAGGAAAAATTGCTCCACAGAAATTATTCAACAATTTCTCCTGAACACAGAAATACCCCACATGTGGATATAAACTTCTGTAGGGACACACAGCAGAACGTGGAAGGGAAGAAGCACCCTGTGGCTTTTTGAAGGCAATTTGGACCAAAATAGTTTTCAGTGGCAATGATGCATTTAGAGAGCCCCTGAAGTACCATAACAGTGAAAATCAGCCCAAAGGACCCCATTTTTGAAACTACACCCTTCAGAGATTTTATCAAGGTGTATAATGAGTATTTGGACCCCACAGGAGTTCAAAAATTTTGGCTGAAACATGAAAAAATGAATATTTTTCCATCAAAAATTCACTTTTTCCCCAATTTTTTGGCATCCATAAGGGGCAAAAGGAAAAATTGCTCCACAGAAATTGTTCAACAATTTCTCCTGAACAGAAAAATACCCCACATGTGGATATAAACTTCTGTAGGGACACACAGCAGGACGTGGAAAGGAAGAAGCACCCTGTGGCTTTTTGAAGGCAATTTGGACCAAAATAGTTTTCAGTGGCAATGATGCATTTAGAGAGCCCCTGAACTACCATAACAGTGAAAATCACTCCAAAGGACCCCATTTTGGAAACTACACCCTTCAGAGATTTTATCAAGGTGTATAATGAGTATTTGGACCCCACAGGAGTTCAAAAATTGGGGCTGAAACATGAAAAAATGAATATTTTTCCATCAAAAATTCACTTTTTCCCCAATTTTTTGGCACAAGGGGCAAAAGAAAAAAATTGCTCCACAGAAATTGTTCAACAATTTCTCCTGAACACAAAAATACCCACATGTGGATATAAACTTCTGTAGGCACACACGCAGGACTGGAAAGGAGAAGAAACCCTGTGGCTTTTTGAAGGCAATTTGGACCAAAATAGTTTTCAGTGGCAATGATGCATTTAGAGAGCCCCTGAAGTACCATAACAGTGGAAAAATCACCCCAAAGGACCCCATTTTGGAAACTACACCCTTCAGAGATTTTATCAAGGTGTATAATGAGTATTTGGACCCCACAGGAGTTCAAAAATTTGGGCTGAAACATGAAAAAATGAATATTTTTCCATCAAAAATTCACTTTTTCCCCAAATTTTTGGCATCCACAAGGGGCAAAAGAAAAAATTGCTCCACAGAAATTGTTCAACAATTTCTCCTGAACACAAAAATACCCCACATGTGGATATAAACTTCTGTAGGGACACACAGCAGGACATGGAAAGGAAGAAGCACCCTGTGGCTTTTTGAAGGCAATTTGGACCAAAATAGTTTTCAGTGGCAATGATGCATTTAGAGAGCCCCTGAAGTACCATAACAGTGAAAATCACCCCAAAGGACCCCATTTTGGAAACTACACCCTTCAGAGATCACTGACCAGTTAAATTTGGCACTGATCAGCGGCTGGTTTGCAGAACGCACACAGGGGTATGCGACTGCTACAAAACTGACAAAAGAATTTAAAAAAAAACTGCGCCTGTACCAAAAAATGAACAGAGATACAATCAACTGCTCAGCGGTCACAGGATCCACACACCAAAAAAAAAACTGCGCAAAAAAAGAGCACAGGCACTGACCAGTTAAATTTGGCACTGATCAGCGGCTGGTTTGCAGAACGCACACAGGGGTATGCGACTGCTACAAAACTGACAAAAGAATTAAAAAAAAAACTGTGCCTGTACCAAAAAATGAACAGAGATACAATCAACTGCTCAGCGGCCACAGGATCCACACACCAAAAAAAAAACTGCGCAAAAAAAGAGCACAGGCACTGACCAGTTAAATTTGGCACTGATCAGCGGCTGGTTTGCAGAACGCACACAGGGGTATGCGACTGCTACAAAAACTGACAAAAGAATAAAAAAAAAACTGCGCCTGTACCAAAAAATGAACAGAGATACAATCAACTGCTCAGCGGTCACAGGATCCACACACCAAAAAAAAAACTGCGCAAAAAAAGAGCACAGGCACTGACCAGTTATATTTGGCACTGATCAGCGGCTGGTTTGCAGAACGCACACAGGGGTATGCGACTGCTACAAAACTGACAAAAGAATAAAAAAAAACTGCGCCTGTACCAAAAAATGAACAGAGATACAATCAACTGCTCAGCGGTCACAGGATCCACACACCAAAAAAAAAAACTGCGCAAAAAAAGAGCACAGGCACTGACCAGACAACTTTGGCACTGATCAGCGGCTTGCGGTTTGCAGAACGCACACAGGGGGTGCGACTGCTACAAAAGTGACAAAAAAAGAAAAAAGCGACAAAAAAAAAGAGCACAGAGGCTCAAAGTCGCCACACACACAAAGGGAGGGGAGGGGAGGGTCTGGAACAGGGATAGGGACAGGGATCAGGACGCTGCGACTGCTGTATGCAAAAAAAAGACAAACAGCAGCAGCAACAATAGCTCAGCAATTACTCGCAACACTCGGAAATGTGACAGATGCCACTAAAGGTGCCAACTGGAGCAAAATCTAGCTAGACAAAGCACAGACGGGTATCACACACTGATCTGTACGCTGTTCAGGACTAGAATGCAACGTGCAGATCAGTGTGCAGTACTTTGAATCTCCCCCCACAGATCTGATTGGTTGGTCAGTACAGGCCAACCAATCAAATCAATCAGGAAGGTGGCATGATGCCACCTCGTCATCAAGAAGGGGAGGGGGATGAGGGGGGGTGGAAGAAGAAGTGAAAAAAAAGCGCACAGGCACTGACCAGTTAAATGTTGGCACTGATCAGCGGCTGGTTGCAGAACGCACACAGGGGTATGCGAATGCTACAAAACTGACAAAAGAATTTAAAAAAAAACTGTGTCCTGTACCAAAAAAAGACAGAGATACAATCAACTGCTCAGCGGTCACAGGATCCACACACCAAAAAAAAAACTGCGCAAAAAAAGGCACAGGCACTGACCAGTTAAATTTGGACATGATCAGCGGCTGGTTTGCAGAACGCACACAGGGGTATGGAATGCTACAAACGACAAAAGAATTTAAAAAAAAACTGCGCTGTACCAAAAATGTGAACCGCCGATGTGTGGGGGGGGGAGGATGAAGAAGGGGAGGGGGACCACGAGGTATGATGGGGTCAGCCATCTTGATACATTAAAACTTTATATTGATCGATCGGCGGTCACATACTGACCGACCGATCGGATCGATGAGAGGTGGCAGGATGCCACCTCTATTCGTGACACAAGGTGGTGTGGGTGTGGTAGCACAGCAACGATCACCCCATCCACACGTGCCTCGCTACCTGTCCCTCCATGCTTCCTGTCCTCCATGATGCCTGTCCCTCGTCGCTTCCGACATGCGACTGGTGGGGGGGCGGGGTTGGAGGTGGCACCCTCGGCACCACCCCCGGAAGACTCAGGGAAGATGGTGTGATGTCACATCTTCCCAGCACTGCACCGGGCGCAGCGATCGCGATCCGACATGTCGGTCTTTACAGACCACAGATCGGATCGCTTAGGGGGATGGCACGATGCCACCAATGTGCCTGACAGAAGGCGGGATGGAGCATACAATCAACTGCTCAGCGGTCACAGGATCCACACACCAAAAAAAAAACTGCGCAAAAAAAGAGCACAGGCACTGACCAGACAACTTTGGCACTGATCAGCGGCTTGCGGTTTGCAGAACGCACACAGGGGGTGCGACTGCTACAAAAGTGACAAAAAAAGAAAAAAAGCGACAAAAAAAAGAGCACAGAGGCTCAAAGTCGCCACACACACAAAGGGAGGGGAGGGAAGGGTCTGGAACAGGGATAGGGACAGGGATCAGGACGCTGCGACTGCTGTATGCAAAAAAAAGACAAACAGCAGCAGCAACAATAGCTCAGCAATTACTCGCAACACTCGGAAATGTGACAGATGCCACCAAAGGTGCCAACTGGAGCAAAATCTAGCTAGACAAAGCACAGACGGGTATCACACACTGATCTGTACGCTGTTCAGGACTAGAATGCAACGTGCAGATCAGTGTGCAGTACTTTGAATCTCCCCCCACAGATCTGATTGGTTGGTCAGTACAGACCAACCAATCAAATCAATCAGGAAGGTGGCATGATGCCACCTCGTCATCAAGAAGGGGAGGGAGATGAGGGGGGGTGGAAGAAGAAGGGGGGGGGGGGGGGGGAGGAGGAGGGGGGGGGGGACCACGAGGTATGATGGCTGTCAGCCATCTTGATACATTTAAAACTTTATATTGATCCGATCGGTCGGTCACTACTGACCGACCGATCGGATCGATCTGAGAGGTGGCAGGATGCCACCTCTATTCTGTGACACAAGGTGGTGATCGGGTGCTGTGTAGCACAGCACCGATCACCACCATTCCACATGCTGTCCCTCGCTACCTGTCCCTCCATGCTTCCTGTCCCTCCATGCTGCCTGTCCCTTCCGTCGCTTCCGACATGCGACTGGTGGGGGGGGGCGGGGTTGGAGGTGGCACCACTCGGCACCACCCCCGGAAGACTCAGGGAAGATGGTGTGATGTCACCATCTTCCCAGCACTGCACCGCGGCGGCAGCGATCGCGATCCGACATGTCGGTCTTTACAGACCGACAGATCGGATCGCTATGGGGGATGGCACGATGCCACCAATGCGCCTGACAGAAGGAGGGGATCGGAGCTTCCAGAATCAGCATCGATCCCCTCCTTCTATGCTGTAAAAACGCTGATACAGCGTCTTTTAACTATTACATTGCTGCAATCGGCTGGTCTGAATTGACCAGCTGATTGCAGCGATCGTGGGCATGGGGGGGGGGAGTGACCCCCCTAGTCCTTGAGGGGAGATGCCCTGCTGTCAGGGACAGCAACCATCTCCCCTTGATCACTGTGTCTGTAGACACAGTGATCATTACAAGCCATGACGTAATAGTACTGCATTTTGCGGGAACTCACCTCCCGCCATGCAGTACTATTACGTCAAATGTCGGGAAGGGGTTAAAAGGCACTTTGCGATTAATCAAGCAAAAAGCAAGATAGGACAAGAACCCCAAGAAGATCCATTCACCCATACTCCACTACGCCCACCCTCAAGATTCTACCCCACTCATAGTAAAGGACCACATATCGAGACCTTCTACTCGATGGTGGCCTCAGATTTCAGATCTTTACAAAACTCAGAGAAAAAGTACCCAAAGAAGAACAATCTAACTCAACAAGAGAGGAAGGCACTAAGAGAACTAAGCACAAACCCCAATCTTATGATCAAACCGGCAGATAAAGGCGGGGGAACGGTTATACTTGACAAAAAAAGGACTATTTGGAGGAAAGCATCAGAATCCTATCGGACCTGGAATATTATGAAAGGTTAACCACAGATCTCCGATGCCCAGGTTTTCCACCAGTCACAGTCTGTGGGTGATGATGATGACCTTCTTGACGTAGTGGAAGTGTTTAAAGAGGTGTCCGACGATGAGGAGACACGGTTGTCAGACAGTGGGGAAGTTGTTGTCAGGGCAGGAAGTCCGAGGGGGGAGCAGACTGAGGGATCGGAGGATGATGAGGTGACAGACCCAAGCTGGGTTGAGAGGCCGGGTGAACACAGTGCTTTTGAGACGGAGGAGAGTCCTCGACCAGAACAGGTTGGAAGAGGCAGTGGGAGGGCCACCTACCTGCTCCTCTGGTTTGAAAACTTTTTGGGACTGCCACATACAGGCACTCAATCGATTCAATTTTTCTGGAGGGCCACCTACCTGCTCCTCTGGTTTGAAAACTTTTTGGGACTGCCACATACAGGCACTCAATCGATTCCATTTTTCTGGAGGGCCACCTACCTGCTCCTCTGGTTTGAAAACTTTTCATACATGGTCCCCTTATCAAACGAGCTGTGTCAGGCAGAATTTTGGGTTGTTTTCATGGCTTCCATGTTAACTTTGTCGCCACCCTGCTGTGTAATCCACAAAATATACTGGCAAACTTTTATCATGTACCGATATTATTTGAGCGCTTCTTGCTCACCTCCTTTGGTTCCTCTCTGCCACCCATTGGTTTGAAGCCTGAGTCCATTTAGGGTATGTCGCCATGACACTCTCTAGCCTGCTGCCGCTGCCTCTGCATGCCGTCCCCTATAGTGTCAGGGTCAATTATTGCATGTTTTAGATGCTATCTAGCTTCATTCTGTCACTCTGTCATGGCCATGCTGTTGGCCATAATTTTGGCATAATGGTGCGATTAAGCAGCCTCAGAGGCATCCATGCATGCTGCCCCTGCTGTTTCCTGTCCATTTCCGTGGTGTTTCCATCCTTTTCTGAGGTTCCCAGGTGTTTGGCCAAGCTTCCCTGTGCAGAGCCTTGGTCCCCTTGAAAAATGCTCGAGTCTCCCATTGACTTCAATGGGGCTCGTTATTCGAGACGAGCACTCGAGCATCGGGAAAAGTTCGTCTCGAAACAACTTGCAGATGTTGCCAAACATCTGTAATGTGTTCTTCACACACTGTGTTCTTTCACTGTTTTCTTCAATTAAACAATTAAAATAAATGTTTTAATTGTATCTTTTTACTGTTCTTCACTTTTTTTTTAAATTAAATGCTCGTTATCGAGCAGGGCAAATACTCGTCCGAGCAACGAGCCGGTCCGAGTATGCTAATACTCGACCGAGCATCAAGCTCGGACGAGTATACTCGCTCATCACTAATTATATCTAGATTATGCACTCCTCATTTTATTTTCATGTTCTAGGTTTCTAGACATCCAGTAACATTTAGCTCCTGTCTGTTGAAGTTTTGGGATCTGTATGCCCTGTGGGTTTTATATAGTAGGTGTGCTCAAAAGAAATTACTTTGCGCTTCGGGGGTGGCATTTACTGTGTCATTTTACTGGACATCTGTCGAGCAGGTGTTCTGACACCATTGTAAATAGTGGGTGTATACAGCGATGGATACCAAAATCTATTCTGAAATTAGGTTTCAGACTAAGTTGGCTTCCTATTTGCAGTAAAGAATCAAAAAGAAAACAGATTCACATATGTCTTATAGTGGCCTCAAGATATAAAAGATGATTTTAATTTACTATCAAAGAAAAAAAGAAGACCCCAGAGCAACTTAATTTCACATAAAAAAATATAAGATTGATATGGTCAGAACTAATGAGAATGCACTACTTACTCAAGATCAAGAGGCCCAGAATGTACCTAAGGGCTTTTATATTGATCAGACAAGCAGTGTATGGAGAGAAAGTACAAAATGCCTGAAAACTACTAATTATTGAATGCTTTAAGATCCTCTTTTCTATAGAGAGTGTTATAGAGGAGCTAAGAGTGTGAATCCCTTTCAAGTGTAGAACATGAGAACAGCCCTAATATTAGTAGACATAGTCATTTGTAGGTGTTAGTGGTGGGTGTCAAAAACTTTTCCTGGTGCTCCACAATGCTGAACCCAGGTTTGGGTTTAGGGACCCAAACTCAAATTTTCAGCATGGACCCCAACATTGGTAAGAGTCCGCTCATCACTAGATGCCAAATGTTTTGCTATCAGAAAGTTTTAATAACTATCTAATATACCATATTCCTATCATCAGTAATGAATATATACCTGCACTTTCACTTAATAACAAACAGGAATTTTATAAGTACTGGGAAATATGTCTAGCCTCCAGTGATGACACATGTACAGTTCTACCTCATAGTTTAGTAAAGTCTTGCCTACTACTGATGTTAATGTACTTCACTTCTTCTACCATTTAAAATCAGTTATCTATACTGTAATGCATTGTTTTGTATTATTCTTTTTCAAGACTAAGAAAATAAAATGTTTTCTTTTAAAAAAAAACACACCATATCAAGGGATATTGTGGGTTTGACATTCTAGGAGAAGTCATGCTTTGTCACACTGGAGTGAAAACCAGATAATCAAAAGAAGTATCCACTTACAGAGAATATTCAAAATCAGGGCCAGAGACAACAATGAGTCCCAGATCAAATTTTAGTCAAAAAGGTATGATACTGTTGAGGCAGCAGACAATGACACAGATTTACTTACCCGGTCCATTCGTGATCCAGTGGCGCGTTCTCTGCGGTGGATTCGGGTATTCCGGCGGTTCACTAAAGCAGTTCCTCCGACGTCCACCAGGTGTCGCTGCTGCGCTGAAGTCCACCGAGGTCCGACGGAGTTCATGATCCGTTGCTGGGTGCAGGTAAGTGCGTGTCCAGCGTCACTTTTTTTTGAAAATTCTGTGGTTTTTCCGAATCCGTCGGGTCTTTGTTTGGCCATGCCCCTCGATTTCCGTCGCGTGCACGCCGGCGCCGATGTGCCACAATCCGATCGCGTGCGCCAAAAACCTGGGGCAATTCAGGGAAAATCGGCGCAAAACAGAAAAATTCGGGTAACCCGCCGTAAAAACGAGATTCGGGCCCTTAGTAAATGACCCCAATGTATCCAGACATAAGGTCACAGACAATTAGCAGAACAACAAAAAGATAGCACGTGGGGATGTACTGTATAGATCAATGTGGTGACAGGTTCTTTGGGGGGCCTACCGGTATTCTAAGCTTATATTCGATGATTTCTCTAATGGGGGGATTATAAAGTGTATTATACTAAGCTATGGTAGTATACTGTTGGACAGTATTGGTTACATTAACTGCATTTTAAACTTATCTCTGATTTCATACTGTCAAGGTATGGGGTGTAGGCCCTAAACTTACACACAGCCCCTGTTACCTACCAAGCAAACCCTGCATACCCTATTGGTTGGGGACTTCTGGTAGACAATCCTTACACTAAGTGCACAGACACAACACAAAAGGGAAATAAAATGTATAATAGACAGACAAGCAAAGTCAGACATAACCGGATGTCAAATACAAGATGGCAGTGAAGCACAGAATCAAATAACAAGGGAAATGGTCAAATAAGGGAGCAAAGCAACAGCAAGCAGAAATAGGGAACGGTAACAGGAAACAAGTAAAACTAGCAAGGTGTAACGGAACTGGGGTGACTGGGTCAGCCGCCTATCATTCAAGTTTTCCGTTTGCTGGACAGAGCTGAGCTGCAGAGGAACTGGATGTGGTTCAATCAGCTCCAATACAGCAGCAAACATATCCAAAGTTGACACACACAAAACAGAGGAAAATCTACCTTATAAGTCACAATCTGTGGACAAAAGATGATGATGGCAAGGATGCTACACTTGTACTAAATAATTAAATTAACAATAGACAAATTTTTAATTTTATCATTAAAGAGAACCTACATCTTTTAATGTATGCTGGCTAACTCCATCACCTTAACATTTGATATATCTATATATAACAGAGTCATTAAGTATGTATGAATAAGGCTCATGGGCTGAGTCCTCTTTATACACGGTGGGTGATTGCCAAGGTCATTCAATCCCCAAAATGGTAGCAATATTTGTTTACAAAGCTCTGTACACTAATGTATGAAAAAGTTGTAGTTACAATACGGTGAATAATAACTGAATAATTCTGTTTCCCAGTACATACCCTGGGATAGTTAACACTGACACTAGGAATTACATAGAAAATAAGCCATCTTAAGGCTTTATAAATGGGGAAAAAAACGTATGGCTCAGGAAAGGAGAGGATCAAAGAGCTGAAATGCAAAATGTAAAAAAAGACATAAGCAGCAAGGGGTTATTGGCTATTTATTCAGCAATCAAAAAATTATTTTGAGTTCTGCCCAATTGATGATGTCAGGGAAAACATCTTAAAAGAAACATTAGAGGTACCGTACACTATGTTCTAATTAAATATTAATTAATAAGCTCCCCATCAGCAGAACTATATGTAGTATTTTCATTTTTATGTTTACATTGCTTTGAATCATGAAGCTATTTATAGTTATTTCTTTAAAGATCTGAAGCATAATTAAAAAGTATTGACGACCCTGCAGACAGGCTCGCTTGGTGCGATCCCTGCTCCACCCTGACCTTCAAGAGAAGCAAGTGACAACACCTTAAAACATTCTCCCTGCTTCATCATGCAAATAACTCCTCTTCACCGATGCTCCCCTTCTTTCTGAATGCAGAAAAAGAGTTTGGCAGGTCTGGGACCCGCTATTTTGGCTAGTATTCGGGCTGTATGATTCCCCACATGGCTAGGTCTGTATTAATGGTGCTGTATCTCCCACTTTCATCAACAGTTATGGTACAGGTCAAGGCTACCCTTTATCCCCTATACTACTGTATATGCCTTGATTGAACACTTATTGGTAGCCATTCGATCTACGATCTTTTATTGAACAATTGGGCTAAATAAGACCTACCTTATTTTAAAGCATGGGAACTAATACTTTAGCGGTCATTCTCTGAGGAAAAGTGGTCCTAATTAGAGATGAGCGAGCACTAAAATGCTCGGGTGCTCGTTATTCGAGACGAACTTTTCCAGATGCTCGAGTGCTCGTCTCGAATAACGAGCCCCATTGAAGTCAATGGGAGACCCGAGCATTTTTCAAAGGGACCATGGTTCAGGAATTAAATGTGTTATTTAATTGAAAAAGAATGTCTTCTGATAAGTTAGCAGATGTATGCAAACATCTGCAATCTATTCTTCACTGTTCCGCGCGTATATTATCTCCCGACAAGTTATCAGATGTGAAGAACAGTGAAGAATAGAATAAAAACAGTGAACACAGGATCATTTAAGTGAAAAACGCAGTGAAAAACACAGTGAAGAATAGATTACAGATGTTCGGCACATTTGCTTACTTGTCGGGGTGATACGCTGTCCCGGGATCCGCTCCTCTTCTTCCACTGAAGTCTCCCCGTGCTGCCCGATGTCTCCCCCGTGCTGCCCGATGTCTCCCCCGTGCTGCCCGATGTCTCCCCCGTGCTGCCCGATTTTATTCTATTCTTCATTGTTCTTCACTGTGTTTTTTTAATTAAATGCTCGATCTCGAGCAGGGGAAATACTCGTCCGAGCAACGAGCCGTTTCGAGTACCTTAATACTCGAACGAGCATCAAGCTCGGACGAGTATACTCGCTCATCTCTAGTCCTAATCCTATGAACTTTGTCATAGAGTTTACATATCCGGTAAAGCCCAGGTGACCAACTTCAAAGTTCTCACTGGACTCTGGCCAAGCTTCACATGATACATCATGGGATATATATGTTGATGATGTGGGCAACCGCCAGGAACAATGACGCACATTAGGTGGGAATGCCCTGTGCTGTGACCATTCTGGGCTTGTGTCCTAGATCTAATCAACACCTTGACAGGTCTTAAATTAAATGACAACCTGCCACTCTCCTGCTTATCATGCTCACAATAAATAAAGCCAAAGGTTTGCTAGTGGGGTTTCTAGTAGCGTTTGTGGAAATCTACTAGGGTACCCTCTAGCTCTGACCTGTTTGTAGAAATTACATAATTACACAGGATGGAAGAGCCTATAGCAGACTCCCACTTAGCAGATGTATGGAAACATCTGCAATGTGTTCTTCACACATATTGTTCTTCACATACTATTGTGAAGAACACCGTTCTGCACTAATGTCTTCTGACAAGTTAGCAGATGTACGGAAACATCTGCAATGTGTTCTTCACTGTGTTCTTCACTGTGTTCTTCCCTTAAATGATCTTTAATGATCCTTAAATGATCCTGAGTTCACTGTGTTCACTGTGTTCTTCACTGTGTTTCCTTAAGTGAAAGCTTGTTCGCGAGCAGGCGAAATACTCGCTCGGACGAGTATGCTCGCTCATCTCTACTACTTAGGCATCTTTATCATTGTAAAAAAAAGCTATCAACTGAAGCTCTTGTAACCAGCTCTTAAGGCAGGCAATTCCACAGATTCATAGTTCTTATTGTATTGGAGCCATGTTGCTTCTGGAGATTTGACTTTTAAAAAATACATTTGCGATTTAACTTAAAAACCACATTTGAATCACCTCCTTGTGGGCTCAGATTTTGTCTTTCAATATATGTGACAAATTATACCTCTGCTTTATTATTTGGTTTATTATGATCATGGTGATACCAAATTTATATAAGTTTTATTGTGTTTTAATACATTTTCTTTAATAATACATAATAAAACATAATTCCTGTTGAATAAACTGAATGATAAAAAAGGATTGATGATATTATTGCTATTCAATGTTCTCATTACTTAGTGTAATTCAGGGAATAGAGCCCAATCTATTTTAGAGAGCAAGAAATTAAATATCAATTCATAATTGATTGTTTTAAATTAATTGATTTGAAAGTTTTGACACTAACCACGCACACTCTGAATAAAACCATGGTGAATATACATACATATAATTAAAATGTGACTGCTTAAAATAATTGCTGCCAGGTGTTTTCTTTCTTTACAGATAAATAGATATCGTAGACCAATAATGGTTACAATTTGATTGTATCTACATGCAAAATTACATAAAATAAACTTTATAAATAGAAACAATTCTATTGTCATGGTTTGTGAATTACATCCCCTCCAGCCACCTCTGAATATTTATTGATTAGTGCTAAGTATAGTGTGTCTGGTTCACATAATCGATTTGAACTATGTGTTTGTCAGAGATATAAAATTCAAGTGTCGATTGTTGTAAAAACAATAGTAAGTTGTTGCATTTAAAGGTTTTTCCAGGATAAGAATATTGATTATGTATCTATAAGACTAGGGAAAGAAAACTGACCGGAGGGAAGGGTAGTGGGAATCAGGAGTACACAACTACTTAGGCATCTTTATCATTGTAAGAAAGTATCAAGCCCCTTGAGGCAGGCTATTCCACAGATTCTTTGTTCTCATCGCCATGGAGCGATGTTACTTCTGGAAATTTAACTTTTTGGGGGTCATTTACTAAGGGCCCAAATCGCATTTTACCGGCGGGTTTACAAATTTTTCTGTTTTGCGGCGGGATTTTGGCGCACACGATCGGATTGTGGCGCATTGGCGCTAGCATGCACATGACGGAAATCGGGGGGGGCGTGGCCGAACGAAAACCCGACGGATTCGGAGAAACCACCTCATTTAAAAAATAAGTGTCGCGGGACACGCGATTACCTTCACCAAGTATAGGATCATGCACTCCGGCGGGCCTCGGCGGACTTCAGCGCAGCAGCGACACCTGATGGACGTTGGATGAACTGCCTTAGTGAATCGCCGGAAGACCCGAATCCACCGCAGAGAACGCGTCGCTGGATCGCGAATGGACCGGGTAAGTAAATGTGCCCCTTTGTCTTAAGACCCCTTGTTTTTCAAGAGTAGTAGAGAGTGGGCCCAGTAAATTTTTTTAATCTTTGTGGGTCCGATTAGTGAACCTGGACCTGAACCCCCAACAGTAACACCTGAATTTAGGTCTGAGTTGGAGTCTGGCTTAACATACTGCCAGTAGTACAAGCTGTAAGGAGCACATTCCTATAAGTTTCTTTACATATTTTGAAGAAAGAAAGCTTTGTTGTTACACCTTGGAAGGGCAGAACACCATCCATAGCTACTCAGACTTCCCTGCTCTAAGTTAATTAATGTTCTATTACCTAGTTAACATTGCTGTCATTCTGAATAGCAGTAGTGCAGTCTTTATCCTTTGAACTGTTGCTACACCTTCAGTAACAACCGCAATAGTTGCTGGCACAGATAACAAGTACGCTTACCCAGACCTGAACAAAATTTCAACTTTTATGTACTATGTGTTCTACAGCTTCACTCATCACTATTTAAAATATATTTTGTAATTGAAACTAGTTTCTTTCTACTGTTTTTACTCACCTTCCTTATACTTTTGGCAGTAAAATTAGGATGAAAAAAGTGGTATGGCCAAAAGTCTTTTTCTTGAGATTTTGGATATTATAATCATTTCCCATGGCAACCCTGTGTGCAGTCTCAGTGTGCAGGGCACTTAGCTTTGCATTGTTTACAGATCACCAAGTCAACAAGGCTCTAGCCAAGCTGTATACACACATGCACACTTCCACATCTGCTTTGAGCAGTGATGTGTAGGTGTTTACATGACATCCAGGTATGCTCTGAAAGAATGACAAAATGTCAAAAATACATTTTTCCTGGGAGTTCCACACTACAGCTACATAAAATATTATCTATATTGCAGGAGTCCTAGATCATGGAATTTCTAAGCAATGGCAGTAGAGGCAGTGACATAGAAAATAAAGCAATTCATTTCTCTTTTACTCTCTTCCAGTGCACAGCACTTGGTTTGTCAGCAGCGGCTGCAGGGGTGACATTATGGAAGGGCATTATTGTTGGAGAAGTGATAAGAATTAGCCCTTGATTCCTGGACTTTGGTTATGTGTCAACCCTTTTTGGTGCACCTTTAACATAGGGCTTGCGACACAATTCTGACTTTGTGTGTTAAATCTAGAGCATGGTTCGACTGAACACTGAAACGTGCCTGTAATCATGCCAGGTATTGGCCGCAAATTCAACGCATTCTTTAATAAACATAGCATATAAGTAAGGTGTGTATGTGGTGAGGTATAATTATGACACACTATAACCATAATCCTATAAGACGCATTTAGAACGCAATCAAAATGCAACGTGTGACCCTTAGAAGTAACAGACCCTTAGAGACAATTTGAATAGCAGAAAAAAAGATACATGTCCCCCATTGTGTTCTTATTACTTAAGTGTTGTGACATTCTGATCAATTATTATGTGAAATTTCCCTAATCAAATAGTTTTCATGCACTGTATCTATAATGACCTTTAATGTATAAAGTCATTTAAAGTGTCTGTAATTTATTAAAATGTCCTTTTTTTTCAACAGAGGCTGAAATACTCGAACTCAGCTTATACTTAAGTCTATAAAAAACAAAAAGTGTACTCACCTTCCGACACCCTCCTGGGAGGACCTCTACTGTCCAATGATGTTCCGGCTCCCTCTCTCCTTTCGGTGGCGTTGCTCGAGGTGTGACGTCAGCGGCTCCCTGACATCACGGTGTGTTCCGAAGGCTGCGCACACACTAAAACCTCAGTGAGCCGCTGACGTCACAGCTTGAGCAACGCCACCGCAAGGAGCGAGGGAGCTAGAGCCGGAACATTGTTGGACAGAACAGGACCTCCTGGGGGGGCGTCGGAAGGTGAGTACACTTTTTTTTTATAGGCTGGGCAGGGGCTGTATACAGGGGGCTGCAGGCTGTATATTAGGGGCAGGGGGCTGAAGGCTGTATATTGGGGGACAGGAGGCTGCAGGCTGTATACTAGGGACAGGGGGCTGCAGGCTGTGTACTAGGGACATACTGGGGGAAGAATGGGACCAATGCATTTCCTACCCTCGGCTTATAATTGAGTCAATAGTTTTTTGTGTTAAAATTAGGTACCTCAGCTTATACTTGGGTCGGCTTATACTCGAGTATATACAGTACCTTAGCTGTGTTTTTAATGTACATTTATGTCCCAGATTTTTATTGTGCATATTACAATGTGCAAGGAGAAAATCTGCAAAAAAAACCTACAGCAGTTCCAGAATGATAATGGAAACAAAATTACCATTTGATGGTGTTTTCTGTGCAGTTTTCATGTTTGTTTCATTCATATGTGAAGATACTCTAAATTATTAAAGGTGTAGTGTGATTCTGTAATAATAAAGAATGTTTTATATTTTAAATCCACATGGCAAGTTAAGTTATCTGTATTTTCTGAAGTAGAAACATTTTGCAATATATAAATAAGAGATGTGAAAAAATAACCTACTATGGTGCTACAGCTTTATACTGTGTCCACAAGGGATTTACTTATTCAGTATAATGTACAATAGCAATAAGTGGAAAAGATTAAAACAAAGTAGCAACATGTAAAATTATGTTGCAGGTTTGTACTGTGGCTTCCTCTCTATGCAAATGTTTTATAGGAAATCAACCAATAAAATCCATCATGATAAACCAGGGACACTTACTAGATCCAGGCACTGTGACTGTGGTAATCTTCTTATATTTATTATCTATGGACTCCTTCCTTCTAAAATCATTATATTCCCTGCTTAAATTTGAATAACAATCTTTTTCAACAATACTACTGTGTGTAGTTCAAACAACAGCAGATATTATCCCTAGCATTTTTTTTTTATTTTAGCCATGCTTTTAACAAGAAAAAAAATTGTAATCACTTGCAAAGTTCTGAAATTAGGATATGCAACTACATACCTTAGGAACCATATATCTTAAACTGTTCTGAAATTGCATACAATGGCCCACATTTATTAAAGAGAACCTGTCAGGCAAATTGACAACCCCAAAATTAAATATATTTTCATAAACTGCCATTATAAAGCATTGCCACACCCCTACATTGTCCCTCTACATGTCTGTAAGCTCAAACAATCAGGTCCTAAAGCTATATGCAAATTACCTGGGATGGGTCCAATGAGTCATTATCATATTCAGCTGCCTCTATGTACTTCCTGGTTCTGGAAGCCATGCCCCCTGCAGGCTATGTGTGTATGAGATACTCCTATACACATGACTGACAACCCGTATAATGATGTGACACTCCTGGTGCTGGCTCCTCTATTTACTTCCTGGTTCTGGAGGCCACCCCCCTGCCGGCTGTGTGTGTATGAGATACTCCTATACACATGACTGACAGCCTGTATAATGATGTGATATTCCTGGTGCTAGCTCCTCTATGTACCTCCCGATGCTGGTGCCCCCTGAAGATTGTGTGTGTGTGTATTAGATATTCCTATACACATGACTGACAGCCTGTATAATGATGTGACACTCCTGGTGCTGCCTTCTCTATGTGGGTGACATCACTGGGCTCTCCATGTGCCCAGCCTCATTTACATAATAAAAATCTAATTTTAGAATGATTAATGTATGAATTGACAAGATAAAGGCTGGAATCCTTGTGACTATGCACATTATTTTTAGTAAAAACTGTTTGCACGTATATTTAAGAATTTGTTGCGGCTCCACTATTCCTGATGCAATACAAATTTCTGTTTTGGTGCACATTTGGAACATTTACCACATTTATCATGCAGAGTCTGACAGAATTGTGTTGCACACTTTATGTTAAAGGTGCACCAAAAAAAGTTAGTGCACTCTGTCGGAGCAGTGCAGGGTGTGCCAAAATCATGAAAACTATGCACCACAAATCATGAATCTGGCGCTCTCTACACACTTCACAGGCAAAATACACAAAGTGCAGCTAGCACTGTTTATGATAAATGTGGGCCAATGTACTGTATATACCTCTGGACAAGACATAGCAACATTTTACGCATTAGTAGCTAATCAAAAGCCTCATCCACTATTTATTAGGAAAACCACACAAGTACATTGGATCTTTCACTGCCGCTAAGTCCAAGGTCGAATAAACGCAGGGTTTTATCATGAATTGTTGCTGTATTTTGGCAGCCAGATGTTATCTGTCAGCGAATGAGAATTTCTGAATTCACAACATGCTGTCCCCAGGCGTTTTTGTAATGTTTTTTTCTGCTGACTTCAATAAGCAAAAAACACAACAGGGAAGAATTTAGTAAAACAAAGTTATTTGTCTTGAAGGAAATGGTGGTAACTTCAGATGAAATCTTTTACTAAATACCTTTGTGTGAAAGGCCATCTTGTTAAGTTAGCTACAATAGTAAATTCTTTTTTAAAAACTACATTGGGGTCACATATATCCAGTGTTTATCTTCTAATAACAATCAAACCACTTTTAGGAATACTTTTTAGTGAACCTCATCGATCATATGACAAAAATTGGCTTAATTTGTTACATAGATAATAATCCTACCGTTATTACAGTAGTTTCCCTTTCCATCAACACTAAATAAATACATAATAAACTCAAGATACCTACATAAGTGGTCATGCAAATGAAAATATCACAAGTTCATTAAAAACATTAGTGCCACATATACACAGTTTGCCCCTATGCAATTCTCTGGATGCTACATTACAAAAAAGTAGAACAATTAAAACATGTCTAAAGATTATCCAAAATAAGGGTATACAGATTTTAGCAATTTAGCTGGTAGTAAGTTATAGTAAGAATTCTAGAAAATTGCCCTAAGGAACTAATCACATGACAGCTTTGTTTTCACCAGAGGAATTTAAGAATTGAAAGCAGGGCTGTAATTGGATAATCATTCTATGACAATATTTATTTGAAATGGCTTCTTCTTTTGAGGAGAACTGGTTTGTGTCTTAGTGTACACAAAACACAGCAAATGGTGATTAGTAGTAGTAGGAAATCAAATGAACTCTCACCGATATGGAACGGAGACTCCTGTGTGACTCCAGTCTTACAATATAAATACCTGGCAGTTTTTCCAGGTATGAGCATCTGGATTGGAAGATAAATATTGATAGATTATATGCTTATATATGCTTATATGATTATAAGCTAGATAGTTTTTGTAACATAGACTTTGGTCTTTTAATGTTGGTAAAAAACTCTTAAAGATGTTTTATGACACTGCCGTGGCAGGGAGTTTGCTTTATGGGAAAACGTGCTATGGTTCGGAAATGACAAAAAGGGACATAGGTAGGATTTGTTGTGCAGATCGGGCAGTAATTGGTGACAAGGCAGGGGGCTTTGCTGAGACAGTGAATAGGAGCGTCTAAGAAATATTTAAAGGTATTTTAAATACTGCATCACATCCTCTATACAAGTTAATACATGAAAGGAAGGGTGTTTTTACTGGCTGTTTTATACAACTAAGAATAAGGATGCAATAATCTTATTCAACACAGCTGGGAGTGGTAGGTAGTTTATTAGCTGCTTGCAGTTTGTATAAGAAAGAAGGAAAATTTGTGATTGGTAGTTGCATAGTTTTGTAAGTTTATAGTACTTTTAGAATTTTTTGTATTGTTAGATGTCCAGGAGACCCTTAGAGAATTTTGTAATGGATTTACAACTGTTGTTGTTTATGTATATTTGTGTGTATCCGATTCTGTATGTATGTATTGTAACTACTGTAGAGAATATAATTTCCCTTTAAGGGATTATTAGGAGTTTTATTCTAACCTAGTAAAAAATGGAATAAAATGTAATTATATTTAGTATTTTGTATATATATATATAGCTCTATAAGAAAATGCCAAATGACAAAGCAATGGCATCCTGCATTTTTAGAAATCATTTTAAAAACCAAAATACTCTAGGCAAGTGCACAGTCACTCATTGTATGGTTTTTCATCACTCCTTGCTGCACGATGATAACAACATTAAAGTTTCATGCTATGAATAAGTCAATAACAATATTTCATAGAGGTCTCATTATGCTTGTCAGAATAAGTACCGACAGCTATCCACAACTGTCCACAATATTGTTGCTTGCAATATCCCCAGTAACCATTGGTCGCAAAGCTTCTTGTTATATCTAAAGCTTCCACAATCATTAAGCTGGGGTTTACTCACAGTTAGATATTAATTCAGTGCTTTCTTCAATGCCGGATCGGTGTCCTGAGATTGCGGTGTCTGGCATGTTAATAGATCTGAGCATGCATTAGATCTGTCGATCATGTGACACTGCCTTGGAGTATTGTAGTCCTCCATATTAAACCATGTTCGCTGGAGACCTTGTAGTAAAAAGTCCTTATATGAGAGACCTTGTTGCAACTTAGGTTAGTTGAATGCGTTGTGTCCTGCAAACATAGACCTAATTAGATAATATTCTGCTAGACACATTTCGAAGTGCTTCACTCTTCCTCAGTAGCTTAATTGTAATAAAATAACCCTCTGGACTGGCTGTCTTTTTATTTATTTGGCCGGGCCGCGTGACATACCATGTTGTGACTACGACGGTGATTGTATTTTTATTTCTGGGATTACGTATCCACAATAAAGCACAAGAGTTCTTAATATTTCAAAATGCTGGATTTCATTTCTTGTTTTCAAGTCTGTCTTTTTATTGCCTGTATAGTCAGCTATGACAAAATGTATATAAAACCTTGCCTGGATCCAATAAGTTGAATGGCACCTTAACTTATATAATTTATCAATTTATCACAATAAAATAAAATATAATAAATAGATAAAATAACATTTAACTAATATAGTAGAATATTCAGTAGCTATGTGTTGAAACTTTTTACAGTTTAGCTACTTACAGAGGACAAACTTTGTATTGATATATGCAGACTGCCTAGCATGAAGGCTTTGGTGACAGTATTATGTCCATCTATGAAGTGATGCAAATTCTGTCTTTAAAGATTCCTTGACCCCAGAGCTTGTTATGTACAGTATTGGTAATTTCCTATAACCTGACATTATAATAGAATGTGTAGATTTTATAGCATTTATATTGAGTTTTTTTTAACTGCCTTTATATGCTTTCAAAAATATAAAAAATATCTACTTTTTTCACCCATCTGGCCTTCATACATATTTCTATGTTGAATTCTGGAGCAAGATTAAGGGTCAAAAGGTCACAGAATATCAGAACACCTTTAAAGGTCAAAGGGTTTAAGAATATTAGAGCACTATTAAAGGTCAAAGTAATATTGATTTGCTGTAATTTCTTTAAGTAGTCAATCTACTCATATTCAGAGTAGTTTATTGGGTATATAGGGTTTAAATAGGATTTGATTAAATCATAATTCTTACAAAGACAAATGTTACAAATACATCAGTTTAAGTTTAAATGCTGACAAAAATACAACAAACACCAAAACAGCAAAAAAAAAAATAAAAACAGATATAGAAAAATTGAAATTTCATGCAATGTTTCACAGTGCACATTTGACACCTATTTAATAGTAGATACTAAATAGTATCTAACTGCTATTTAATAGTCGATACTAAAGTATTGTTGGTGATCTATATTTTTGATTATAGGCAGGGCAATAGGGATAATTATTGATTATTATAACCCAATCATGACCACCCAATAAAAATATATGTCGTCTAGTTGAAAAAGGGCATATGGAAAGGGCTTACAGATTGAGTCCTCTCTATGTATGGTGGGTGTCATTGTTGACACCTGCTGGGATCTGCCGTGGTCAGTATTGGAACTGATCACGGCAAGTAACCTGTTTGGTGCCATTGTCCAAACCAACTGCTGCTTTTGTGCCCCTACTTAAGAACACCCAACTTACATAGGACCCCTAGTGACAAACGGACCTATGGATGTTAGTAATTTACTGTACTTTACCCCTAGGCTACAACAAACAGTTGTAACAGTTATCACAGGTGTTTGTAATGAAGCTTTATTGTTGACCTAAATAAAAAGTGATTAAAAGTTCAAACTGTTTTCAAAATAGTATCAAGGAAACATCATCACATCCTGCAAACAATGACACCTTACACAGCTCTGTACACTGAAGTCTGAAAAAATTACAAGTTTCAGAATATGGTGGCACAAGAATAGTTTTATATTATATTTTATTAAGACACAACCAAACTATAAAAATGTGTTATCTCTATGATTGAACTGACCAAAAGGAATGAAGGAGAGCTGTTGTGCTGATACCACATTGAAAGCCATTGAAATAAAGTCCATCAGAATATGGTGCTTTTTGAATATGGTGCCACTAGAAAATAAAGTTTGTCTCATATATAACAAGCTCTCATATAGCTTTATAAAAAAAATTTTTTTATTATTATTTATCAAGTATTTGCTTGCGGAAGGAGCAGAATAAAAAACGACAATGCAAAAAAAAATGCTCTTGAAGGGATTAATGGGGTTTTCCAATGAAAGAAAGTTCCCAAATTTTAATCCCCTTGTGATGTTTACACAATTAAGATCTTTTTTAACCCCTTACTTTTACAATTTTACATGTTTTATTGCGGTTTAGCTCCTATAACTCTGTGATGGTCAGTGTAAAATTCCAGAGTGTGGACGGGGACTCTCTAAGCAGACACATTATAATCCCTGTGTGCTGACAATCTGGTTACATTATCAGGGTTCAGAGAAAGAGAGATGAGACAGATCAGAGATGAGAGATTATCAGATCCATGAGATGCTTATAACACACATTGACACTCTCCAGCTCTGCTAACTCACACAGTGAACTCTTATGCATCCCTCCCCTGCTATATAGATCTTATCTGCCTGTAGCTTGCACATTTAGTCTGCTCACCACGCTGCTTGCTGGCATGAAATGGTCTTGCGAATGCAAAGGTGGGGGACACTGCACGGAGCAACTAGAAGAAACTATTCAAGAGAAGAATCTGCCATGCCCGACCCTAGTCAGAAGAAGATTGGGGTTGGATTCAGGGGCTACCAAAGTTGTGTACACTAAGACTGATAGAGACAGGTTTGAATTATATCTGTGAAATGCTGTATTTTTATTTATAATATTGAATTAGAGAATGTGTTATTTTGCTGCCCTGAGTGTATTTAAGAATCTTGTCTTCATGGGAATACCCCATGGAAACTGTGGCTGTGGGATGAGTAGAGGGTCTATGTTGGGACAATATTACCTACGGTCCTTAGGCTGATTAATATAAAATGTATCAGTGGCTGGCTGTTATGTAGAGGGTCTATATTACAGTATATTATAATTATCAGTCAAAGGTAGACTAATTCTGGAGAGTAAAGAATTTTGAAGTAGGGTATTTAATAATTTTCTGCTGCCATAACAACCCATGCACATCCAACAATCTCATTATAGGGTTTCCAAGGGGGGGCAGTGGGTTAAACCATTTCAGTTGGTATCATCATTGTTCAAGTCCATTGCTCCAGGCTTTTATCTGTATGCGGCTGCTGACCCTGCCATCTATATGCCTATAGCATGGCCTATCACATTAACACCCACATGATGTAACATTAGTTATATATACGTAACAAATTTGATAGAGAAGCGGTATCACCCACAAGGGCTTCCACTACTACTGATCAAGTCTGCCCACAGCAAACACCAAAAATGTACTACTATTATGAAAATTAAGTAACTGATAAACTTCTCAAATAAATTAGGAAAGAAGAGTGTAAAAAAAAGTAACCAATCTCAGATTAGGCCTTTTATTGAAGTAAAAACTGCTCTATAATGGATTTCAGCATTTTAATTGCAGAATATGATAAGGTTTGTAGCTGATTATGCAGTTTGCAGTGGCGGGGTGATAATAAATTTTAAGTGTAGTGTGTTCCATCTACTTCATATTAGCTTACAAATGTACTTTTTTGACCATATTTGATGTGCTCTAATAAACTTTAGAAATGCAAGCAGAAGAAAATGACAAGGATTGTCAAGGATTGCTTCATACACAGTACAGTAAAGCATGGGAAGATAAGCCATAAAATATTAAACAGCTGTATTTTCTGCTCAGTGGTAGCAATTGCTCTTTTCAACTATGCTGACTTTGAAATAACATTGGAGGAAGGGTGGTAATAAAAAATTAAGAGTTAGTGATAGACCTTGAAGAAGCTGCCTTTATTAAATTCAATTCCAAACACAATCCTACTATACCTACAGAAAAAAAGTTTATAATAAAGCAAGGTCACACATAAACTGGTGTTAATATGGACAAATTGCCATTTAGTATATTCTACTGGGTTCAGCATGTCAATTAAAAGCTGTAAATTATAGGTCAAACATTCTTTCTATTAAATTTAAACAGCGTACTAATACTGCTAAAGGGGAAAGCAATGTATGGCAGAGTTTCCATTATTCCAATTACGGCTTCCAGGGAAATTACACAAATTAAAGAGTGATTTACACATTTGCAGTACTGTAAACGATACAGTAATAACTTTAAGAGTTGAGATATTTTGTTACCATATAAAAGCATATTTTTTTTGGAAAAACAATGCAGTTTCTCAAAGCCAGAAGTGATTGAACAAGAAATGGGAAATACAAACCTATAAATCTAAATCTATTTTTGGATTTGGAAAAGAAAAAATGTGCTTAAAAATATGTGTGTGTATGACTATCCTTACACAAGTTACTCAACTCTGCTGGGACTTTTAATATTGGCTTCTGCTGACTCCTATAGGCTCAAGGATTTGGGAGTTGGCTTTATCAAGGCTTTGCCTATAGCTACACTTCCGCTGAAGGTGACTAAACACGTCTCTGCTACAGAGATTAAGGGAAACAACAAAAGTACATTAAACAATCTAAAGCAAACAGGTGCACAGATATTGTAGTATACACACTGATTTCTTATTTTTACAACGGTAACATATCTAATAAATTTCCCAGTATTTTTTTTAGTGTTGGTAATGATCATATGTTGTATAAAAGCATGGTATCTTTCCTACACAATACATAGTACAAACTACCTCCTGAATTTCAGCTATTTTCAACAGTGAGTGCGCCCTGCAGTGAACTGTTATAGACATAGAGTACTCTGGAATTCATAGAATTGAATACATTCCCTTAGGTTAGAAGGAACCCTTTTTACCTCAGATTCCTCTAAGACATTGTAAGTTCATGCTGATTGAGTATATCTGCAATGGATTGAAAGTTTACTCCATACTTGAAAATACTTTTAAAACAACAACAAAAAGCATACCGTATATACCCGAGTATAAGCTGATCCCAGTAGAGCCCCCTTAATGAAATTTACCACAGAGACCCCCTTTACAAAAAAATGTCCAGGAGTGCCCCCATTTAAAGAAATGTCCAGCAGAGCCCTGACACACCTCGCCAGTGTGTGAATGCAGGTAGAGCTAATAGATGTGCCTCTGCCCACGTTGGCTGGAAGCCGGGAGATGCAGAGAAAAGCATAGCCGGGGTGAGTGCCTGAGGTAAGTACTAAGATTTTTCTATATATATACACTCGAGTATAAGCTGAATGGGGCTTTTTCAGCCCAAAAATTGTGCTGAAAAACTCGGCTTATCCTTGCGCATATCCAGTAATAGTTTCTAGTGTATAGGAATATTTATCAAAGATTTTCAGATTTTCAGTTTTATTTCTCCACACAAAAGAGACTCAAAGAAATTTAAAATTCTTCATCCATTAATAAATCTGCATACATGCGATCCGGCCCTTAACAACTTACGAACAGGTCCTTTTTCGTTTTTTGCCTTTCCATTTTTCACCCACACCTTCAAAAATCTATAACTTTTTTATTTTTTCCATGTAAAGAGCTGTGTGAGGGCTTGTTTTCTGCATAACAAATTGCTATTGATAGTGAAAATATTTAATATTCCATGTCGTGTACCTGGAGGCAGGAAAAAAATCTAAATGTAGGGAAGTTGGTGAAAAAATGCATTTGTGCCATTTCTTGGGGGCTTGGATTTTTACTGCTTTCACTGTACTCCCCATATGACAAGTCTACTTTATTCTTTGGGTCGATATGCTCCAGAAGATATCAAACTTATACAGGTTTTATTGTGTTTTCACACATTTACAAATTTTTGTATCTTGCAATCTTGCAAAAAACTGTTGAAAAAGTGCCATATTTATGGAGCCACCTCAGACCATGACTAAGACTATTTGAAGTCAAAACATGTGGGTGTTTAACCCCTTACCAAAGCGTTATGTATTTGTCCTCTCTGAGTCCTCTCTATACAAGGTGGGTGTTTGCTGCATATTGCTCTGCTCTCCCACAGAAATCTATGGGACTGTGAAAAATATGTATGTGTTGTCCATATTTGCAATGGGTTACATGTAACACAATTATGTAACACTCTAAGGAGTTTGGACAACATAATGACATCATTTGCCAGCCTCCTGTTTTGTTTTTTTTTGGATCTATAAAATAGGTCGTCATATGGGCTGCATACTACCAATAGAGCGGTGTTTTGCGGCCATAGGAAAAAAAGTTTGTGTGCAGGAGGCCTTATGCCAAAGCTATGTATATGAGCCCATAGTAAAATATGGAACTGTGAGTCTGTGAGCTGTGAAACCACCACCATATCACCAGGAAACAATGATCGTGTGGAGGAGCTCAAAGGTCTCATTCACGTATCATTGACTGGATTCTGGTGCAGTACATGGCACATTATCCCCCCTTTGTTATCTGTCAAACAATTAATCGTGTTAATGGGGCTTAAGGCTGAATTCCCATGTTCAGATTTTCTAATGCAGTTTTGTAAGCAGATGTAGATCCTAATGTTTGAGAGCATATAATGGATAGATACTACTCCTCCTCCTGGTTTTTACTCCACTCCTGGTTTGGACATCAAAAACTGCATCTGGAAACCCGAACGTGTGCAGCCTTGAGCCCCATTAACACGACCAATTTGCAGCCAGATAAAACTTACAGCGGTATTCCCATGTGGGCATACAAATATAATGTAATGTATCTGCCCATATAGATTAACATTTCTTCAATTACATGTTATTGAAAAATGTCCCCCTGAGAAGTTATTTTCCCATAAATATCGCCATGACCATTTATGTAATTGACCATTTATGTAATACAATGAGGCTATTAAATAATGTGTCTCAGGTTCACCCAGTTTCTAGCTGGAAAACGAAAACACTAGTCTTTTTGCTAGTTATGATGAATTCTGGTGCAGGATAAGACTGTCGGTTCCTACTTTAGACCTCCTGTTTTTATTTGGTCTAAACTGTGCACCAGAATATTGGGCGCACAGACTATTTTCCATAAGCCACACCCCTTATTCGGACAATTCGGAAAGCTGCAAAAAATGGTTTAAAAGTCTTGATAACTGTGGTGCAAGGCAAAACCACCAGAATTGTGGCGCAAGAGCGTTAATACATCCTATGTGTGAAACCCATCTTAAATTGCACACACATTGCTTTAACGTATATATTGTGCAAATGTTATGTACATAGAATGTTAGCCGAATGTTTTTATAGCATTTAGGTAAATTTGGTGTAAACAATTTGTTCACATTACATTTACATAGATATGGTTTAAATCAATGCAGTGTTAACTAAATTTGAGTAAAATGTGTGAACACAGGATAACATTGCAGTCAAATAGCATTTATGTAAATGTTCTTGAAATCAACATAATGTGAAAGCGATGTAAAGACAATGTAAATGCAATGCGTGAAACAACCTAAGGCCTCATGCACACAACCATTTTTATATGCAAAAACAGCCTAATTTACTGGCATAGAAGCAGTTATAAATTTTCCATATTTACCATATACACTTGAGTTTAAGCCAACCTGAGTATTAGCCGTGACCCCTAATTTTACCACCAAAAACTGGGAAAACCTATTGACTCGAGTATAAGCCGAGGGTGGGAAATGCATTGGTCACAGCCTCCAAGTATATAGCCAGCAAGCCCCCAGTAGTATATAGTCAGCCTGCCTCCTGTAGTATACAACCAGCCCTCCCCATATAGTATACAGCCAGCCCCCTGTAGTATACAGCCAGCCCCAGTAATATACAGCCATCCTGCCCCCTGCAGTATACAGCCATCCTGCCCCCTGTAGTATACAGCCATCCTGCCCCCTGTAGTATATAGCCATCCAGCACTTAATTATACTTATATACTCACCCTCCGGCTGCCCTGATGCTCAGCGCGGTTCCTCTTCGGTCTTCGGTAACAGCAGGCAGAGACGCGGCCATGTGCTGACGCTGATGACTTCATAGTATGTACCTGCCGGCAGATAATGGTGGTCAGTGTGGTGCAGAAATGTGATGATCATATCAAATAACCGCATTTTACACCTCTCAGATCGCAACATTAAAAATAGAACTTTAAAAAAAAAAAAATAAATTACAGTATGGTCTCTCCATAGAATTCTATGGCCTCCATGCTCCATCCATGACAACATGGCATTAAAGTGATGTTGTGTGGGGGGCGGTGTGGCCTAAGCCTCCTGATGTATCCAGGACTCATGATAAATTCCCCCCATATGTCTCCATAGAAGTATACTTTTTTTTTGCTGATACAGCTCACTGACAGTGACCTACAGGTAATCTATGGGAGAAATACAGAAGTTTGAGCCAAACTAGACCAAATATTGCATGCAGTTGTGTGCATGAGGCCGTACATTGCTTTCACATTATTACTTAAAGGGGTTGGCCACTTTACCTCTTGTCTTTTGTAATATGAGTGTGGGGGTCAGGATATTAGGTAATTTACTAATATACATCTATTAAAAGTTCCACTTTCTTGATATGTAACGTGTAACCTCTTTTCTTTTACCTTATCAGCCAGACATTCCTGTCCATAAAATGACTGCAGATGGAGGGTCATGTGGTCATAACGGTCCATGAACAATCACCCTGACAGTACCTTATGATAGTATTCTTGAATATAAGATAAAGGTCCTAGCAGGATGTTTGTTCATGGACAGTTAGAGATCACATGGCCCTCCATCTGTGGACATTTTATGGACAGGAATCTCCAACTGATGAGGTAAAAGACAGGAGACTTCACTTAACATATCAAGAAAGTGATGCAGAAATTTTAATAGAGTTATATTGCTAAATTAGCTAGCATCCTGCCGCAACACTTACATACACATTACACAAAAGATAATTTATGGTGACCACCCCATTTAAATCCCGTGTAAACATGATGTTAACACCTACATGGTATAAACATACAGTTAACATGATGTAAACACAATGTAAATGCAGCATGTAAATGCAATCTAACATCGTATTCAGTTTGTGTTTATGTAAATGTGGTGTAAACATTACATTCCTGTTGAGTTTATACAAACATTGTTTAAAGGGGTATTCTCGTCTTGGTGTTCACATTCAGTTTAATTCCTCTGCCATATATATATACATTTCTTCAATTAGATGTTATTAAATAAAATAAACGTAAAATAATTTCCCATAAATGAAGTCATATGGTCCCTAGACTGTATCCTTAGATACAACCACCTCTGCTGGAGTGATTGTACAAAGAAACAAAAATATTTTGTATATGAAATGTCAAAGAGTTACTGCTGTCCTGTAGTAATGATTGATGAAGCCAGTTGGTCAGGCTGGGTTCAACAGCGCAGTGAGACAGAATATTATCAGCCTTATGCTGCCAGCCTGCCACCAGTTCTCCTTTAATATAAGCCTGGTCCGTAACGGGATTATATAGGGTGAGGAACCAACCCGGTAGCATGTATATAAGCGAGAAACCCGGACGTAAGATTCGTGATCGAAATAAAAGAGCAACACAGATTAGATATTATATTTAATTGCCTTAAGGGCACACTAGACAATACAGTACACACAATAGATATATACAGTAGTCAGAGTACAAATTACACGGGTAGCACTACAAGTCTAAGCAGTTCAGTTAGTTAGTTACCTTTGTGTGTGTGGCCTAATGGGGATGGATAGTCCACACTTTTAGATCCTCCCTGCGCTTGGTTGATGTTAGTTTCCCCCAGGTCAAAGACAAAGACCCCTTCAGTGGTGCCTGATTATAGCAGGTGTGGACACACCTCTGTCCACCCTAAGGAGGGGTCAGTCCTGCCTAGTATTACATCCAGAGCCCTGGAGAATCCACAGCTACCCCAGGGGAAGTCCTGGGGTCATGGTTCTGGTATCATTGGATCCGAGTGGATCCCAGGATCGCATTGATACCAAACCTGACCCATTTGCTATGGTCCCATCCAGAGATATCGATATCTCTGGAACAGAGTATCCCAGAGCCCCGCAGATCACATCTTCTTTATCAGCAACAAATACTCAATCCAGAAATGTATTTGGTGTTCTGGTGAGACGGACCATAACTTCATAACTGTCTCTATCCAGCTTGGTGATTTGAGAGTTTTAATGGCTCTTTGTTTGAGACTTGGGAGGCGAGGGGGGATGATGCCTGGAGTCGGTTTGTCTGTATAGGTCTTTGAAGCCCAGCAACATGCTGGTTTTGTCAACAAACTGGCTCAATTAGGTTAATTTACTGGGGGTGGGGGGGGGGGCTTGATGACCAAGACAATACCTGCAGGTTCCTCACAGGTGTACTAGGTTAATTATCTTCTAAATGATACACTAATTTTTTTTTTTTATCACAGAAGTGATCGAAAGCCTCATGAGTAAATCTAGCCAAAGAGATAGACTGCAACTACCTTAAAGGGGTATTCTCATCTCGGCACTCACATTCAGTTTCATTAATCTGCCATATATAAACATTTCTTCAATTAGATGTTATTAAAAAATATGTTCCTGTGTGAAGATAATTTCTCATAAATGTAGCCATGTTGTCCCTTAGAAACGAGATGGCTTCCCCGGATACGGCCACCTCTGCTGGAGAGATTGCACAAAGAAACAAAAGGTAATTGTATATAAAATGTCCGGGAGTTACTACAGGTCGCACAGCCGTCTTGTAGTAATGATTGCTGAATCCTGGTGGTCCGGCAGGACTCAATAGCGCATATCTGGCCACCGCTGCCAGAGTGTGACGTGGCCATATCCGAGGAAGCTATCTGGTTTCTAAGGGACAACATGGCTACATTTATGAGAAATTATCTTCACACAGGAACATTTTTTTTTAATAACATCCAATTGAAGAAATGTTTACATAAGGCAAATTAATTTAAATAAATGTAAATGCCCAGATGTTTGTTTTTTTTCACATGGAACTCAGTGAAGACACATTATTACAATGGTTAAACCTTACTTTTGATGCTTTCTTATTAAATGTATGTTGTTTCTTTTAGCACTTAAGGGTAACATTGCAGGCTCCATAAAAGTGAAATAAACACTAAAAAGAATAATAAAATTTGAACTTCAAATTCTTCTCGAAACTGTTATAATAAAAATGATTTGTGTTAATAATCTAAGACATCATGATAAGTTTTATGTGAACAATATTTTAGAACGGTTATTAGCGGTGGGGGTTTTGTGCAAAATGCAAAAACCCCCACCTCTGTATGAAGAGGACTCAGCCCGTGAGCCCTCTTCATACATCCCTTATACCTCTGCGCCGTAGAGCTACGGCGCAGAGCGTTAAGGGGTTAAACTTTTTGTAATGGATGTCCCCTTCACATGGGGTAAAACAAGCATCAGGCTATCATAAACCTCTGAATGTCACCTAACAGATATAGTCACTGGCATAAATGGAAGAGGTGATCCTATATAGACTTTATTACAACCTTCTAAACTGCTTATGCACAATGAACCATCGCAGAATGGTAAAATCGGAAGTCAGATATAGTGTTCTACAATTTATCCAGATCCCGAGAGGCTATCATACTCTAAGGTATTCTCATAAATTATGCCTCATCATGCCACAATGTGGTGAAGAAATAATAAATCAAAAATAGAGATGTGAGAAATTTAGTGGCACTTATCAAATTTATCTAGCCGTCCTTATGTGCTACCACCTTATACCTAAAACACCCAATGGGAAAAAGTAAAAGCTATTGCATAAAATATAAGTGTAGGTGGGCACTAATAAGGAAGGTTCCGGATTTCTTAGATAAATTAATATTTATTTGTACATCCAAAAACATACAGATATAAAAATCAGACCTACAGACGTCTGTGTTAAAAATTGGTCTTTGTAACAAAAAGACAACTAGCTTGAAAAAATAAAAAATATAGCGCTTTAGAGATATGTCAAAAATGTATTTTAAGTTAAAAAATGGAGAGGAAAAGGTGATATCTTTTTGAAGGGTTCAGAGTTCGGATGCCGTATGAGAGGTAGGTATCCGGGAGGTATTTTAAGTGGCTGGCAAGATATAGGGCCCTATATCTGCATTGTAAGGCTAAAAATCGGATCGGACCAGTATAAATGACAGGTAATTTTAAATGACTGTAGTCATACACTCACGGTTAGACGGTTCTGGCTTGTTTTCATATTAGACAAAGTTTCTTCGCAATGGAGAATAATGAAAGGCAGTGTGGGCTGAGTACACTTTGGCGTCTTGGGACTCGCGCCAGAATACCTACCTTGGAGCGCCATTGCGCAACACACGCGGCGGTGGAGACGCCAAAGTGTACTCAG
>CM033641.1:67491733-67761862 GCA_019512145.1 Engystomops pustulosus | reverse complement strand
TGTGGAACATTAATCAAACAGATAAATGTGAGAACCCTATTACTAGAGGCACCATCCAAGCAATGCAATCGCTAACACAAGACCTGCGCCTGTTAGGACAACCGTCCCCACTGATGGTGTCCTGTTATCTCATATTGTCTCTAAAACAAGCTTTTACTCTTAAGATTGCACATGTTTATGTAAATGATTCATACCGTATACCTTGTATGAATATGGATTCATCTATACAAATGTAACATCTTCACAATAGATGTCTTTAATAATATTGTATGAATTGAAATTTTGAACATACTATATATATCGGTCTCTTTAGCCCACTAAGTGTTACTGTTCACATTTAGCTTCAAATATATGGTTTACACTTGTTTACGTAACTTACCAAGTGTCCTGTTATCTTATATTGTCTCCAAAACAAACATCTCAGCGTTCAAGAGAACATGAATGCACATATTCGCTGCATAATATAATTCAAATAACAATTTTCTCTGACAGAGATATGTCACCAAAATCCAGTCCACAGTTTCCAGCCAAACAAAATTTTGTTTTAGTTCAAGGTATCCGGGTCAGGTTTTCTAAAACACCCTGAACACTTTTACATAAAGAGGAAAAGACAAGGAGGTCCATAAAGGCTACTGAGGAAAGAGCTGTTTGCTCTGAAACGCGTCTAGCCACAGTTACAGCTACTAATCATAGGATCGAGACCCATCTAACAACCACTCACAAGAAAGCACCAAGAACTCAAAACGCAACAAGAGAAAATCCTGTGTTGTAAACTCTATTGCTTGGGGTGGACGCACCCCGTTGTGTGCAGCTATCATTCACCTGATGCAAAACGATCGACCGGGACTGCAAAAGGAGAAGACGAAACAAAAACTTTGCTGCTTGACGCAGGACTCGCGCCAGAATATCTACCTTGGAGCGCCATTGCGCAACACACGTGGCAGTGGAGACGCCAAAGTGTACCCAGCCCACACTGCCTTTCATTATTCATTATTCATTATTCCATTGCGAAGAAACTTTGTCTAATATGAAAACAAGCCAGAACCGTCTAACCGTGAGTGTATGACTACAGTCATTTAAGATTACCTGTCATTTATACTGGTCCGATCCGATTTTTAGCCTTACAATGCAAATATAGGGCCCTATATCTTGCCAGCCACTTAAAATACCTCCCGGATACCTACCTCCCATACGGCATCCGAACTTTTCAAAGACTATTACCTTTTCCTCTCCATTTTTTAACTTAAAATAAATTTTTGACATATCTCTAAAGCGCTATATTTTTTATTCTTTTATTTTTACAAGTTAGTTGTTTTTTTGTTACAAAGACCAACTTTTAACACAGACGTCTGTAGGTCTGATTTTTATATCTGTTTGTCTTTGGGATGTACAAATAAATATCAATTCATTTAAAGAAATCCGGAACCTTCCTTATTAGTGCACACCTACACTTATACTTTATGCAATAGCTTTGACTTTTTCCAACTGGGTGTTTTAGGGATAAGGTGGTAGCACATAAGGACAGCTAGATAAATTTGATAAGTGCCACTAAACCTCTCACAGGAGAATCTGCCAACTCTAAATTTCCTCCAAACAGAAGAGCTCAGATTCATCCAAACACAACTTATTAAGAAACACCCTCTCCTTCATGACCCAAGCTGGTTAGAGAAATGGCTACAGAAAGAAACACTACCAAAAAGAGTCATATCCTTGCTATATGATAATATCCTATCACGAGGACATCAGGCGGTCCCTGCCTACATAAGAGCCTGGGACCTAAATATTGGAATTACCCCTGCTCAAGTTAAGAAAATCCATATGAGATCACACGGTTTCTTAAGATGTGTCAAACTGATAAACTCATGACAAGGTGGTACAATACACCAGTTGCCTTACTGAAAAAACAATTTTTAACTAAAGGTACATGTTGGGGATGGGGTAGCAGTGGCGGAACACTAGGACACATCTTCTGGAAATGCCCCAAGCTACATCGCTCCTGGAAGGAAACACATTGCCAAAATAACTGGTAAAAAAACTCAATTTAAGCCCAGAGTCGGTTCTGCTTTGGCTCCCAAACAGAACATGGAACCCTAATGTTAAAGATTTAGCGACACATCTGATATAAGCAGCTAAACAATTCCTCCAAAATGGCTTCAACCAAAGTCCCCCCACCACCATTGTTGAATGGATGAATTGCTTAGATAACATATGTCGGTTGGAAGAATTAGTCAGTTGGGAGGTGAGGTCTAGAGATGAGCGAGCACTAAAATGCTCGGGTACTCTTTATTCGAGACAAACTTTTCCCGATGCTCGAGTGCTCGTCTCGAATAACGAGCCCCATTGAAGTCAATGGGAGACTCGAGCATTTTTCAAGGGGACCAAGGCTCTGCACAGGGAAGCTTGGCCAAACACCTGGGAACCTCAGAAAAGGATGGAAACACCACGGAAATGGACAGGAAACAGCAGGGGCAGCATGCATGGATGCCTCTGAGGCTGCTTAAGTAAAGAGCTGTGTGAGGGCTTGTTTTCTGCATAACAAATTGCTATTCATGGTGAAAGTATTTAATATTCCATGTCGTGTACTGGGAGGCACGGAAAAAATCTAAATGTAGTGAAGTTGGTGAAAAATGCATTTGTGGAAGTTCTTGTGGGCTTGGATTTTTACTGCTTTCACTGTACTCCCCAAATGACAAGTCTACTTTATTCTTTGGGTCGATATGCTCCATAAGATATCAAACTTATACAGGTTTTATTGTGTTATCACACATTTACAAATTTTTATCTTGCAATCTTGCAAAAAACTTGTTTTAAAAAAGTGCCATATTTATGGAGCCACCTCAGACCATGACTTAGGCCCCTTTCACACTTGCGTTTTTCACGCGCGTGCTTTTGACGCGCAGAACTTGCATTGTACTCTGACCCATTGTAATCAATGGGTCTTTTCAGACTTGCATTTTATTTTACGCACATGCGTGTTTTTTTTTACCCCCGTGTAAATCTCGACATGCTCTACTTTTGCAAGTCACGCGCGTGAAAAACGCACCATACAAGTCTATGGAGATGCATCAAAAACGCATTGCAAACTCTGACGTGATCTGCAACGCAAGTGTGGAAGGGGCCTAAGACTATTTAAAGTCAAAACATGTGGGTGTTTAACCCCTTACCAAAGCATGATGTATTTGTCCTCTCTGAGTCTTCTCTATACAAGGTGGGTGTTTGCTGTATATTGCTCTGCTCTCCCAAAGAAATCTATGGGACTGTGAAAAATATGGATGTCTTGTCCATATTTGCAATGGGTTACATCTAACACAATTATGTAACACTCTAAGGAGTTTGGACAACATAATGACATCATTTGCCAGCCTCCTGTTTTTTGGGGGGTTTTTTGGATCTGAAAAATAGGACATCATATGGGCTGCATACTACCAATAGAGCGGTGTTTTGCGGCCATAGGAAAAAAATATGTTTGTTTGCAGGAGGCCTTGTGCCGATGCTATGTATATGAGCCCATAGTAAAATATGGAACTGTGAGTCTGTGAGCTGTGAAACCACCACCATATCACCAGGAAACAATGATCGTGTGCAGGAGCTCAAAGGTCTCATTCACATATTGTTGACTGGATTCCGGTGCAGCACATGGCACATTATCCCCCCTTTGTTATCTGTCCACCAATTAATCGTGTTAATGGGGCTTAAGGCTGAATTCCCATGTTCAGATTTTCTGATGCAGTTTTGTAAGCAGGTGTAGATCCTAATGTTTGAGAGCATATAATGGAGAGATACTACTCCTCCTATTATTTTTACTCCACTCCTGGTTTGGACATCAAAAACTGCATCTGGAAACCCGAACGAGTGAAGGCAGCCTTAAGCCCCATTAACACGACAAATTTGCAGCCAGAGAAAACTTACAGCGGTATTCCCATGTGGGCATACAAATATAATGTAATGTATATCCCCATATATATTAACATTTCTTCAATTACATGTTATTGAAAAATGTCCCCCTGAGAAGTTATTTTCCCATAAATGTCGCCATGACCATTTATGTAATTGACCATTTATGTAATACAATGGGGCTATTTAATAATGTGTCTCAGGTTCAGCCAGTTTCTAGATGGAAAAAGAAAACACTAGTGTTTTTGCTGGTTTTGATAAATTCTGGTGCAGGATAAGACTGTCGGTTCCTACTTTAGACCTCCTATTTTTATTTGGTCTAAACTGTGCACCAGAATTTTGGGCGCACAGACTATTTTCCAAAAGCCACGCCCCTTATTCAGACAATTCGGAAAGCTGCAAAGAAATGGTTTAAAAGTCTTGATAACTGTGGTGCAAGGCAAAACCACTAGAATTGTGGTGCAAGAGCGTTAATATGGTTTTAGGAGCAGTAGCCCATTTTCTCAAATCAAGGGGAACTCAACAAGAAAGACACAATTCATTCATCTTGAAAGCTCTAGAATTTTGTTTGACAAGGAACTTTTTTGTCTTTAATGGCAAATTCTACCACCAGCTCAGGGGCACCGCAATGGGTTGGCCATGTGTGCCAACCTATGCGAATCTGCTCCTGGGCTGGTGGGAGGAAACCTGTGTTTTCTCAGACTCCAACTCACAGAGCACTTTAAACATCGATGCCTGGTTTAGGTACATAGATGATGTCCTAGTAATCTGGTAGGGCTCACAAGTCACTTTTTCTACATTTGTACGGCAGCTTAATGATAACACCATAGGGCTGAGTTTTACCCACGAAAGTTCCGAAAAATGCCTCCCATTCTTGGATGTTTTGGTTTCTAAGAATAGTGAGGGCACCATACTCACCGAGGTTTATCGTAAAACAACCTCTACCAACTCCCTTTTAAGGTGGGAGAGTAACCACCCATTACCCCTGAGGCGTGGCATCCTCAAGGGGCAATACCTACGCCTCAGGAGTAGAGATGAGCGAACATACTCGTCCGAGCTTGATGCTCGTTCGAGCATTAGCGTACTCGAAACTGCTCGTTGCTCGGACGAATACTTCGCCCGCTCGAGAAATGCAGCTCCGCCGTTTTGCTTTCTTGGGAGGGCCAGAAAAAGATGCCATCACAAGCCAGGAGACTCTGAAACTCCACCCCAGTCCCCATCTGACGTTCTCTTCCCTCCCCTCGGTATAACTTTTTTTACACGTAGAGTTGTGCAGTTGGCCTAGATTGGCCCAGCATCAGGTGACCCGGGATCGACTAAGTAGAACCGCTGTCACGCTACGCCTCGTGTCGGATCATTCTGTGTCCTGGATGCCGCATCAGGACACGCAGAGCAGTAGAGCTGTGCTGGGTCAGGGTGTAGACGTTAGAAATGTGTAGTAGCTTACTGATTAGGCTAGAGGAGTGATATCTCCAAGAACCCAAACAGCTCATTCTTAGTGGCTACACATAAACGTTATATACCTTTTGTTTTTTCTCGCTTTCCTGTGGCTGGGTTTGCTGGCATAGTAGTGCAGCTAGTACCATATTGTGAGGAATTTGCAGGGGGGACACTGCTAACGCTTGTGTTTAGCTCTAGTGACCACAAATATCCACCTCAAACACCCAAGTGGGAAAAAATTATTCAGGGGTTTGATTCAATTAGGCACAGTCTGCCATTCTTTTTTATTACGTTTATTTTTATAACTCAGCGTCATCTCATCAGGTGGTTTCATATTGGCTAGAAAATAGCCAAAGGAGAATCCAAACGGCTTAATTACGACTCTACAAATAGCGTGTTTATAATACTATATTGTATGGTCTGATTTCTGTGTGTGATCTGATGGTGCTATCCCTTGCTGCAGTGCATATACTAGCCAATTGTTGAGGGAATTTGGCTTTAGTGAGCACACTTGCTTGATTACAGCGTGTTCCTGTGTTAGTGAGTCAGCAGCTTATACGCACGTGTCCATATCGCAAATAGCCACCTCCGAAGTGAGGTAAAATTTATTAGCCGCGGTTGGATTAATTAAGGCACAGTTCTTTTGCGCCATTTCTTTTATTTTTACGCTTATTTTTTTCATTAACCTAGCTGTCATTCCCATCAGGGTGTTCTTTTCCCCCCCTTCATACATTGTGTCTGAGCATACATGGCTCAAGCCTAGCCAAACTTCTTTTCCAAGCGGCGAACTCAACAAAGAGGACGGCCCTCGTTGGACGCGTCCGCATACAGGATAGAATAGCGTTAATATATTATTTGCGGTGGGAAGGCTGCTGCGTGGCTGTCCTTGCTTGCAGTGTCATATACTAGCCCATCGTGAGGGGAATTGGGAGTGAGACTGCGCCCGCTGTGTTTAGCGATATTAGTGACGCACATATCCATCGCAAAAGACCGATCGAGAAAAAGTTGGGAAAATTTATAGTGTGTTAGGATTTCGATTAGGCACATGTCTTGTCAGACGAGACATATTGGAGGTCTGAGCGAGCTACCTTTCTGATGTGTTTATGCTGACTAGATGGTTGATGCGCATACTATTGTGGTTCACTGTGAACTTATTTTATCAGTAATTATTATGGTACTGGTACATTCTTCTGGATTTCTTTTCATAACTGTGGTGCAAGGCACACTTAAATTGCACACACATAGCTTTAACGTATATATGGTGCAAATGTTATGTACATAGAATGTTAGCGGAATGTAAACATGTGAACACAGCCTGTAGAAGTAAATCAATGCAATGTTAACTCAGCCTAACTTTGAGTTTTTATAGCATTTAGGTAAATTTGGTGTGAACAATTTGTTCACATTACATTTACATAAATATGGTTTAAATCAATGCAATGTTAACTAAATTTGAGTAAAACGTGTGAACATAGGATAACATTGCAGTCATATAGCATTTATGTAACCTAAGGCCTCATGCACCGCCAGCCACTGAGGACATCAATGGGTGACGTCCATCCCTGATGACATCAGCAGCATCATATATGAGAGTACCGCTATACCTCGGAAGGTGCGCGTATGCGCGAAATCTTAGTGCCAATCACCCACATGGTGTTACGCATGCGCGAAAAGATAGAATAATTCGATTTGTCAGCAACAAGATCCATCTTTTCGCGCATGCGCAACACCACGTGGGGGATTGGCACTAAGATTTTGCGCATGAGCGCACCTTCCGAGGTATCGCGGTACTTTGTGGTACTCACGTATATGATGCTGCTGATGTCATCAGGGATGGACGTCACCCGTTGATGTCCTTCCTCAGTGGCTGGCGGTATCCAATTAGAATAAGGTAAGATATCCTATCAGCATTACTGGGCGTGCTTAAAATACCCTTGAACCAATGAGTTCACAGTTATAGGGTATGCGAGCCACTTCCTGCATACTGCGAACTACCCAGCATGACCTTTTGAGTACCCATTGGTCAGCACAGTTGTCAATATCACAGCACTAGGTAACCTTAGGGTGCACTGAAAATCATTGGTGCGTACTGACAAGTAGTCCCACCCCAAAGCCATATATACCCACCTTGGCTCCTCCCACAAACCATTAGCCCCGATCCCCTGATGACGCTGGTTATCTGGCGAAACATGTCGGGGGGGGTACTGTCTGGTTTTTAATTTGACTCGTTTGAGGCCGCTATAGCAACGGGTCACTTCAGAGACCTGCTTACATATGTATAGGCTGAGTGAATACTCAGCATTGTAAATGAGAATAGGGTAATTAGCAGCCTCATACTGGCGGATTTTAAAATACAGTGTGATAAAGAATTTCGTATAAATTTTATAGACACAATAAAAGTTATGTTTTAGGCCTGACCGGAAGGCTTTATCCTGTCTCAGGACAGATTTGTAAATAGTTTACTAATATACATCTAACAAAAGTTCCACTTTCTTGATATGTAAAGTGAAACCTCTTTTCTTATACCTTATCAGCCAGACATTCCTGTCCATAAAATGGCCGCAGATGGAGGGTCATGTGATCATAACTGTCCATGAACAATCACACTGACAGTACCTTATGATAGTATTCTTGAATATAAGATAAAGGTCCTAGCAGGATGTTTGTTCATGGACAGTTAGAGATCACATAACCCTCCATCTGTGGACATTTTATGGACAGGAATCTCCAACTGATGAGGTAAAAGACAGGAGACTTCACTTAACATATCAAGAAAGTGATGCAGAAATGTTAATAGAGTTATATTGCTAAATTAGCTAGCATCCTGCCCCAACACTTACATACTGTACACATTACACAAAAGATAAGGTATGGTGACCACCCCATTTAAATCCTGTGTAAACATGATGTTAACACCTACATTGTATAAACATGCAGTTAACATGATGTAAACACAATGTAAATGCAGCATGTGAATGCAATCTAACATCGTATTCAGCTAGTATTTATGTAAATGTGGTGTAAACATTACATTCCTGTTGAGTTCATATAAACACTGTTTAAAGGGGTATTCTCGTCTCGGCGTTCATTCAGTTTAATTCCTCTGCCATATATATACATTTCTTCAATTAGATGTTATTAAATAAAATAAACTTAAAATAATTTCCCATAAATTAAGTCACATGGTCCCTTAGAAACAAGACTGTATCCTTAGATACAACCACCTCTGCTGGAGTGATTGTACAAAGAAACAAAAATATTTTATATATGAAATGTCAAAGAGTTACCGCTGTCCTGTAGTAATGATTGATGAAGCCAGTTGGTCAGGCTGGGCTCAATAGCACATGTCTGGCCACCGCTGCCAAAATGTGAGGTGGTCGTATCTGAGGAAGCCCTCTCGTTTCTAAGGGACAACATGACTACATTTATGAGAAATTATTTTCACACAGGAACCTTTTTTTATAACATCCAATTGAAAAAATGTTTACATACGGCAAATTAATTAATTAAATTAAATGTGAATGCTCAGATGGGAAAACCCCAAATCAATGTAAGGTCAATGCAATGTAAACGCAGTGTGTGAACTCATGGAACTCATGGAACACTTAATAAGGTGTACTAGGTTAATTATCTTCTAAATGACACACTACATTTTTTTTTTTTTAGCACAGAAGTGATCGAAAGCCTCATGAGTAAATCTAGCCAAAGAGATAGCCTGCAACTACCTTAAGTAGAATGTTTGTTTGTTTTTTTCACATGGAACTCAGTGACGACACATTATTACAATGGTTAAACCTTACTTTTGATGCTTTCTGATTAAATGTATGTTGTTTCTTTTAGCACTTAAGGGTAACATTGCAGGCTCCATAAAAGTGAAATAAACACTAAAAAGAATAATAAAATTTGAACTTCAAATTCTTCTCGAAACTGTTATAATAAAAATGATTTGTGTTAATAATCTAAGACATCATGATAAGTTTTATGTGAACAATATTTTAGAACAGCATTGAGAAAATGTTTTATTAAATGTTAGCCCTGGAAAGTGGTAACATCATACTTACAAAGAAAACTATACATTGTTTTACAGTATCACAGTAATACTAGAGCAAATAACAATAATAATAAAATGGTTATACAAAAGATATTTCTGGGCTTCAAAGAATGGAATAGTCTACAGTTGTGATAAGTGTGTCTGACCCACCAAATTGGGTTACATACCGATTTTGGCAAATTCAAACCCCAAGATCCTAAAACCTGAACAGTTGAACGGCCAATCAAGCAGCTTACAGCACATTATAACAGACTAAGCACTATTAAGATTCCCAATATCACACAGCAATAAAAGCCACAGTCTCAGTATAGTTTGCAGTTCCAGCATCACTAAGTAATATATCAAAGCCGCAGTTTCAGTACAGTTTGTAGTTCCAGTACCATTCAACAATAATTTAAATGTGCAGTCTCTTTACAGTCAGCAGTTCCAACACCATCCAGAAATATCTTAAAGACATAGTCTCAGTATAGGTTGCAGGTTGCAGTTCCAATATCATCCAGCAATATCTTAAAGCATTGGCTGCTCCCATTAGAGTAAAAGTGGAAAGATAAAGTACAGTTTACACATGGCAGCTGGGTCAGTTGTTTGCTTTGGTTAAGACTAGAATTCAAGCTCAAGAAGGTGAAAGTCTTTGGAAAGGATAGTTCTTATTTCTTTATATAAAACCTGCCTTGGATTGTACAAATCATTTTATGTACTGCACATTTATAGAATTATGCCTGCAATACTGCCATAAACTACTGTACACTCCTTTCCATAAGCAGAAAATGGGAATAAAATATCTGCTACTTGTAAAAGTAAACTACAGTCTTCATTGACAATCATGACACATCAGTTTAGCTGCAGTTAAGAAGCGGAGACCCTGTGTTTTGCCCTATATCCTACAGCATTGATTTCTCAATAAATTAAAATACAACAGCAGTTTTCTATGAACACACAATCAATATACATGTTGGTTGTTTATTGTAATTTCAATACTCATAAAGAAATCTGGAAACATATTAGTGTTCTCTCTGTGGTGATTGGGCTCCCAGCATGCAGTGAAAATCTATTTATTAAAGTTTCTAATAAAGTTTTTGAATACTTTGTATGAATAAAATGGATATAAATGTATCAAGATATATAATGGAAAAGTATTTTGATAGCAAAGAGCCCGTCTTCACAATTATTTGGTGACATCTCTGCATGTCTCTTCATAAAATAAATAAATTCATTAAAGTTCATTTTATTTAATTAAACTAAGTGAAAATGAAAACCTTTTAGAAGCTCAGATACATTCACTTCCAATGTTATCATTATGTGGAAATCCTGGTTCTGCATAAATTGCATGGTTTTCTGCATATGCAAGGGAAATACTTTACCTCTAATTCGCAACTTTAATTATTTTATCAAGTAGGCAAAAAGTTATTCCACACAATACTTTTCAATATATCAGACAAATGTTAATGTGTGGTTGATAAGTTGACTAAATTAGTTATTTTTTTAATTAATTAATTAAAATGAATTCAAAAATTAATTAATCTATTTTTGAAGACATAGTAATCTCACTATGTCTCTAAGTTTTTATTTTTTAAAGTTTTATAATGTATTAATTATATTGTCTTTAGGTATAATGGGGGGATTCATAAAGGCTTATAAGTAAAGTCGCAATTCCTGGCACAAGGATAGGAATTGCGACTATTTCCCCCTTATGACACCTTCAATTGCCGGGATGTGTAGTGGGGGACAACCACCAATGGCACACTAGATATAGCCTGCACCAGTTTCTAGTTCAGGTTACAGCCTTCTCCTGGTTATATCAAGAGGCTTAAACCTCTTGATATATCTGGTGAAAGCATAGGGGGAGGGGGAACATCAATCGCTGATGCACAATGCATCATAGTTTTATAATCCCCCCCCCCCAATATATCTTGTGGATAAAAAAACAGAAACTTTTTCAGTATAGATTTGACATTTAGTCATTTCCATTCTGCACTTTGAACTCACAAAGGCTAAAATCCGGTACATTTACTACCAGTTCAATGTAAAAGTACAAATAACATTTTGAAGCAAGATTTGCTAGAGAATGAATTGACTTAAAGAAGAGCCAGATTTAAGATCTTTTGAAATATCTTTAAGTCAGATTTTACTCTACTTTCTATGCCTTGACTGAAGCAGGGACTTGTAACAAGAGAATGCAAAATTCGGCAAGATCTAGTGCAAGTGAGATGAAAATATTCCCTATTTTGAAATTCTTTTGCATCTTTTTGAAGTCAATAACTAGTTTTATTGTTGGTTTACAGAAGTTCCACCATATTTTCACAAAGAAAAGCATAAAAGATGGTACAGTGGCAGAACAAATGTCAAAAACACAACTAATTCACAAACAATCACGAAGAAACAAGATTATTTTCCTCGGGTATGACCACCCCTGCACCGTTGAATCGATGACCAGATATATACTATTGAATTCTACCCAACCACCTGAATTTAGAGTTCAGTACCACATGGCAGTTGAAGAACATGAGGTAACTCTCTGCCATTTCATATGCAAAAATTATATAAAAAAATATATACATTATTACTCCAGCAGTGATAGGCATATCAGAGGACAATAGTATCACCCTTAGAACAGTCTGTTCTAAGGGACACCATGGCCTCTATTTATGGGAAATTATCTTAGCACATGTGCATTTCTTTTAACGACATCCAACTGGAAAATCTACCTGTATATGGCAGATGATTTCAAAAATATGATAATGCCCAGATGGGAAAAAACTTTTTAAAGATCTACTTTTGAGATTGGCAATAAAATGTCAACCATTCATATTCAATTTTATACACGTATGTCACATTTATGAAACTCAATGAGATTACCAAGGGAGCCCAATAGGAAGAAAAAAATTAATTCCAGTGGAGAATCAAGGGGATTTACAAAGTAGAAGGTTTTCCTTCTAACTACATTGTTGCAGGCAATTGTTACACTAATAGTGGTTGTAGTTACCCAGAGGTATTAATTAATTAGAGTAGACTTGTTCTACTCCTCGCCATGTTCCATGCCTCAGCATGACCAGAATGGTATCATCACAAGTCCTTTAGCCTCTGAATATTAGCAAACTGTGCACCATACATATATCTAATCACAAGAAATAACAGGAGCCTCTATGGAGGCTCCCCATCCTCCATCGATTTATATTTCTTCCCATCCTCCATGGAGGCATGATGTTATACCAATTTCCAATTATATACATGCATAGGTTAGATGTTGCAGATGTAACAAGACCTTTGATGATGTCATCCTGGTCACATGACATTGAGTGCTCGATGATGTAATAGAATATAATAGACTGTCAATCAGGAAAAAGAAGGCAGGGCAAAAGAAATAACTTTTGAATATGCAGGGCTTTATTGGACTCAAGTATTGTCACAGGAATCACCTCAGTTTAGTTGCATATAAATTTACAGACAAATTTTTGGAACATTGCCACGGTCGCGCTGACCGCGGCGTGTTAGGGGCATTTAAAGTGAATCGAAACCCCCCCTCCCTTTCGGCGCTTACCGGGGGGGTCCGCTGTTCCGGTCGCAGTCCCAGGACTGCCAGTGCCCGGGGCTGCGCGATCCTCCTTCCAGGAGCCGGGTCCGTGCCTTCTGTATTACACTGTGTAATGTGAAGAAGAGCTTGAACAAGCGATCAGTGGATCGCTTGTTCAAACTTACCTGTAAAAGTAAATTTGAAAAGTTAAAAACATTGAATAAAAACATTTTTTAATAAAAAGAATTCATTAAATAAAGTTAAAGTCCCCTAAACACAAATATTCCCTATGCACATGCAATAAAGTAAGCAAAAACACAAAATACCAAAAAAACCCACATATTTGGTATCGTCGCGTCCGTAACAATCCGTACAATAACTCAGAAACATTATTGGTCCCACTCGGTGAATGCCGTAAAAACAAAACCCAAAAAACACGCCAAAAATTTAAATTTTTCATAAAATCTCTGCACAAAAATGTTCTAAAAAGTGATCAAAAAAAGTTATGTGCGCCAAAATGGTGCAACTGAAAAGAACAACTTAACACGTAAAAAATAAGCCCTAAACTAGCTCTGTCAACCAAAAAATATTAAAGTTACGTCTCCGAAAAGATGGCGATGCAAAAACAAATGAGATTTCCTCTATATTAGTTTTTATCCAGTAAAATTGTAAACATAAATGAAAAACTATATAAATGAGGTATCACCGTAATCGTAGTGATCTGTAGAATAAAGATAATATAGTATCTTTAGTGTAGGGTGTACGACCCCCAAAAAATACAAAAAGAAAGTAAACCAAAATTGACAATTTTCTTTTCACCCATACATTCAAAAGTTAATAAAATCTCATCAATAAGCTAATGACCCAATAAAATGAAGTATTTGTAAAGTGCATCTCATGTCGCAAAAAATAAGCCCTTATATGTCCAAATTGCCCAAAAAATAAAGATTGTATAGCCAATAAAAAGTGACAATGCATAATCTGCTCTGAATGGCGCAGCTCCCTTTGATGCCCTGGCGTGTGCCCATACAGCAGGTTACCACCACATATGGGGTATTGTTATACGCGGGAGGGATTGGGTATCAAATTTTGTGGAGTGTTTTGGTATTTTATCCACTGAAAATTTGTACATTTTTTGAAAAACACATTCATTTAGCCAAAAAAATTTCACTTTCAAAATTGCATCCGATTTTATTTTAACTCCTGTAAAACAATTAAAGGGTTAACAAACTTCATAAAAGTTGTATTACGTACGTTGAGTGGTGTAGTTTCTATAATGGGGTAATTTATAGGGTTTTACTTTTATTTCGGTCTCTCAAAGTGATTTGCAACCAGAGCAGGTCCCTCAATAGCAGGATGAAAATGTGAAAAATCGCACCGAACGTTCAAAGCCTCATAACATCCTACAAAAATAAGAATATGCATAAAAAACCATGTCCTCATAAAGAAGACATTCGGTGAATGTTAGTTATTAAGTTTCTTTTGCGGTTATGACTATTTATGGAAAAAGTAGAACATTTTGAAGTTCGAAAATCAAGAATTTTTCCAAATTTTCACCAAATATCTGACTTTCTCATAAATAAATGCAAAACATACCACCAAAATTTTTCAACTAACATGAGGTACAAAGTGTCATGAGAAAATAATTTTAAATTCACTTGGATATGTTAAAGCGTTCCGAAGTTATAACCATTTATAGTGACATAGGACAGATTTGAAAAAATGGGCCGTGTCAGGAAGGTGAAAAGTGGCTTCAGCGTTAAGGGGTTATTGTTAGTCTTCCACGTCAGGTCATAAAAGCCCCCAGGAGTCATTTTCACAGGATTCTTTTAAATAACTGTATTTATTTATTTATTTTTTCAAGTTTTCCACTGTAACTTGGGCATCTTTAAGATCCCAGAGCTGTACTGTGTCTAATCAGACCAGCAGCTCTAGTGAACCGCTTCAAACCTGCCAGTCATGTGACTGTTGGGTTTACAAAGGCAGCGGCACTGCTTCATCTTCTATTCACTTCAGCGCTATACACTGAAGAAAGGAAATAAGCCGCTTCTGTGTTTTTCCTAGGGTCAACAACCTTCTTTGTGCCACAAAACTTTCCTACTCCAATGTCTGCCATCAAAAGATGGTGGGTGGTCAAAGATGATTCAACAACAGCTGTGCCACATTTTCATGAATTAAGAAAAAAACTAAAGATGTCTGGTAACCAATGTTATCAGAAATATATAATGCTAGACAGCTGCACAAAATAGTGCCAGTAGGTCTCTCACAAAACAATATAGCAACAAAAAAGAACACAGATGGGTAGATGCACTCTGGCGCTCTGTGCGCCAGAGCTTGATGTTGGCCACACCTCACGACCCATACCAGATATATCAAGATGCTCTGGTGACTCACCAGATCAAATATTGCGCCCAACTCAGTTTTTTGTCAGGTGCAACCTGAACTATACATGAATATGCACAGGCTTTAGGCAGTTCACTGGTCCACACCACTGTCTGGCATTGCTCCCATTCTTGCCCAAGTGCTTTAGAGGACAGAATAGTCACAATTCTCAATTCTGCACCAGGAATTGCTACTAAATCATAGCTTGTACTGACTACCGAACCACAACCATTTCAGCACCCCTTCCAGATAATTTTGTCTGTTTTTTTCTGTGGATTCTGCCATTCCACAGAAAGAACCAGGTGCAAGAATCTTTTTAATGTCGAGAATGTAACAGAGTAGATACAAGACAAGTCGGTTGTTACGTGTTAAATATGACTTTGGTTACATTTTTGCTGAAGACGAGAACATCTAGTTTCAACTGTCCGGAAATACAAAGGGAGGATTGGAACGGCACCATGCAGGGATCGGGTATATAGGAGCTTAGGAGAAAGGATCGAGGACATTCAGGACCGTGGGCTCGTTTTTCTATCATTGACAGAATACCTCCATTATCCCTGGGCGGCAGCCCACGGTCCTGAATGTCCTCGATCCTTTCTCCTAAGCTCCTATATATCACTCACTGTGAGTCCCGCTTGGCCTGTCGCAGTCCGTCCGTGAGTTCTTAGCTGCTTAAAGAATTGGGTGAATCCCTATAAGGAAGAGAGTTGCTATGTGGATCTATAACCCCTTTACGCATGCGCAAACCCCGGACTTTCCTAACATACACGGTTTTTTCGAATAATTGGATACCTCAACATGGAACTTTATTATTTTTATTTTTATCTTTATTTTTTTCATGGACACTGGTTCACGCACAACTGGTGAGGCACTCACATGAATGTCCTCAATTACTAATGGACTTTTTGACAAGATTCATGCACTTTATTTCTTATCTGCACTGTTAAATGTCACTTTACACATTTTGTATTCGGAACATGTCTTTTAATATTGTTTTACATGTTTTGTGATACTTTGTATGATATGTCACGTGTTTCGGCGCTCACTGACGCCGCCTATTTAAGTCAGCTGATTTCTGACTAACACTATGCTTGAAAATGCCTTTAATGATAAGGCGAAACGTCGCATCAATGGTGGAATAAAATTCTTCTTCTTCACTACTTACTGGAGTGCTGCTTCATCCTACTCTTTAGCTGTATTTAGCGAGCCACGTCTGACTTGCTTTGAAGACTTGCACCCGATCCCTGCATGGTGCCGTTCCAATCCTCCCTTTGTATTTCCGAGCGTTTGACCGGGAACGCTGCACGTGCGTGTTTTGTACAACATGGAGTCTAACAACCCACCACCGAATTTATTTATCTTCACGGATGAGGATGTCGACAGAATCCTGGGTGGTCCCCTAGGAGATGGGGCATTCCTCGATATACCAGCCAAGGCGGATTTAAAACGCAAGTATGAATATGTGTCAAGGAGACTTATCAATTTTCAATTGCACTTGTCCCTACTTTGCCAATATTACAAACATAAGATTATTCCTCGGGGTCTCAGATCACAATTGAGACCAAATCTTTTTCCCTCCAACACTGAGTTTTGCACCAGGTTTGAAGGTCTGTCTAACAAGTACGCTCTTGACATCATCTTACTAAATATTGAATTCATACAACAGGATTTGACATCTAACCAGTTAAAACAAGGTGAATTAGAGACAGAGCTTCGCAACCTCTTGGGAGACACAGAATTTAACAGCTACAAAGAAAAAACTAAAACAATATTATCAAAATTTCAGAAAGAACAGGAGGAGACCAAAAGACACAAGTGGACTAGGGACAAAGAAGACTATGCCACAGGACGGATTTATACATGGAAACCTGATGAGACATTACCACAGAGGAGGAACAAACGTGATATTCAAAAGAAACGTAGTGACCTTAAATCAGCAGCAACCACCCCTTTTTCAACACCGATGACAAGCGATTTTTTAGGGGATACCAATCCGGACACGGAAGCCACATCAGACATAAGAGGAGACGGGGGGGACGCAAACACCATCGATGGTCAAAAAACGCGAGGTGGCAAGACTCTGAGGCCACCACCACAAACAGCCAGGAGGAAGTAATCCAACACCCCGTGGTAAATATTTCCTCCCGCTTACTGTCTGATGTAGAGTTACGGGTACTTAGTAAAGGACTGTCCTTTTGCCCCATTTTGCCGATGGATTGGCTTTCTTTAGACATTGAACTAAATAATTTTTTCAGGACAATCAAACTGAAGACTTGGTTTTTTGATAGAGTTCCTTTGCCCACATCAGATCTTGGGGCTAATGCTTATGATTTTACCCTCAAAGGTTGTGGCCTTTATACCAAAAGCAACTTTAGTCCACCCTCGGGTTCCCCAGCAGTGGAATCGTTTATGACTTCTGTTCTCAGAGACATTAGTGAGTATAAGGAGAATACTTCTTCACCTAGAGTCAAAGGTAATTTTTCCCCTGTTGAAAAACAAGCTTTAGAGGGTTTGGTCCATGACGGCGATCTGATTATTAAGCCCGCTGATAAGGGGGGTGCGATCGTCGTCATGGATCGCCTTCAATATGTGAATGAGGTCTACAGACAACTTGGAGACAAGTCAGTATATAGAAAGGTTGAAGCTGACCCTATACATACTTTCACCAAGAAATTAAGGGTTTTGGTAGATAATGCTTATGCTGAGGATATCATAGATAAAGATTTACATGACTTCCTATTACCTAAATATCCAAAGACCCCCCTTTTATATTGCCTGCCCAAAATACATAAGAGTGTATCATCTCCACCAGGTAGGCCGATAGTATCTGGACGGGATTCTCTGTTCAGTCCAGCGGCCAGATTCCTAGACAAAATTCTTAGAGATCATGCAATTAACACGAAGTCCTACATTAAAGACACGACTGACTTTTTGAATAAAATTTCTGCCATTTCAGTTCCCACAGGTGCTATTTTAGCATCATTCGATGTAACTAGCCTCTATACATCCATTAACCATGAACGGGGCCTTATGAGTGTCAGTAGAGCTCTATCTCGCACAAGTCTTTCGACTGTAAGTAAGGATTTTGTGTTAAATTTACTTGAAATGATACTTACCTGTAATTATTTTATGTTTGACAATGCATTCTATGTGCAATTACGCGGTACGGCCATGGGGTCCAATGTGGCCCCAGCCTACGCCAATATTGTCATGTCAGACCTGGAGGAAACGTGCGTCTATGTATCCCACCACTTCAGCTCGGTGCTGGAGTGGTGGAGATACATCGACGACGTCTTTGCCATTTGGACGGGTGATCTTCCCTCATTGTATTTGTTTTTGGATTTCCTCAATGACGTAGACCCAGATATTAAATTCACGATGGTGATTGGTGAGACATTTCTACAGTTTCTCGATACTAAGGTCTTCATTGTTGGTAATCGACTATGTACTGATTTGTATGTTAAAGAAACCGATTGCAACACACTCCTAATGTTTGACAGTCATCATCCTAAAAACATGATCCGCTCGTTGCCCTATAGTCAACTGTTAAGGGTTAAACGTATTGTTGAAGACAAAGATGCACAACAGATAGGACTTTGTTCTATGGGTAAGAAATTTATCGATAGAGGTTACCCCAAATCACTAATAAATAAACAAATGGATAGGGTAGAGGCCACAGACCGTATCCAGTTACTCTCTAAGACTAAGACTAATAATGATAAAAAAGAAAGGCGTATCCCTATGGTATCAACCTATACTATACATAGTCAGAATATCGCTTCTATCATCCGTAAGAATTGGTGTATCCTGAATACATTCTACAAACAAATACCTGAATTTCAAGCTCCCCCATTGTTCTCATACAAAAGGAGTAAGAACCTTAAAGACAGACTTGTGAGGGCCGATGTGTCACTTGGTGTAAAGAACACATCCTCTCGCACAGGCTGTTTTCCATGTATGTCCTGTGAGAATTGTGCTTTGTTACTTAAAGGTGAGGTGTTCACTCACCCCACCTCAAAGGTAACATACAAAATTAAATCCACTGTCACCTGCAGAAGCGATTTTGTTATTTATGTCCTACAGTGTCCGTGTAACCTACTTTATGTGGGGGAGACCACCACGGAATGCAGATTACGCCTTAACAACCATAAGTCCAGTATTCGTACCAAGAAACTTGACCTCCCTGTTCCTTTTCACTTTCATGAAGCTGGCCATAGATTGAATGACCTTCGTTTTTCTATCATTGACAGAATACCTCCATTATCCCTGGGCGGCAGGCCACCACCACAAACAGCCAGGAGGAAGTAATCCAACACCCCGTGGTAAATATTTCCTCCCGCTCATTGTCTGATGTAGAGTTACGAGTACTCAGCAAAGGACTGTCCTTTTGCCCCATTTTGCCGATGGATTGGCTTTCTTTGGACATTGAACTCAATAATTTTTTCAGGACGATTAAACTGAAGACTTGGTTTTCTGATAGAGCTCTTTTGCCCACATCAGATCTTGGGGCTAATAGCTATGATTTTACCCTAAAAGGTTGTGGCCTTTATACCAAAAGCAACTTTAGTCCATCTTCGGGCTCTCCAGCAGTGGAATCGTTTATGACTTCTGTTCTCAGAGACATTAGTGAGTATAAAGAAAATACCTCTTCACCTAAAATTAAAGGTAATTTTTCCCTTGATGAAAAACAGGCTTTAGAGGGTTTGGTCCATGACGGCGATCTGATCATCAAGCCCGCTGACAAGGGGGGTGCGATCGTCGTCATGGATCGCCCTCAATATGTGAATGAGGTCTACAGACAACTTGGAGACAAGTCAGTATATAGAAAGGTTGATGTTGACCCTATACATACTTTCACCAAGAGATTAAGGGTTTTGGTAGATAATGCTTATGCTGAGGATATTATAGATAAAGATTTACATGACTTTCTATTACCTAAATATCCAAAGACCCCCCTTCTTTATTGCCTGCCCAAAATACATAAGAGCGTATCATCCCCACCTGGTAGGCCGATAGTATCTGGACGCGATTCTCTGTTCAGTCCAGCGGCCAGATTCCTAGACAAAATTCTTAGAGATCATGCAATTAACACGAAGTCCTACATTAGAGACACGACTGACTTTTTGAATAAAATTTCTGCTATTTCAGTCCCCACAGGTGCTATTTTAGCATCATTTGATGTAACTAGCCTTTATACGTCCATTAACCATGAACGGGGCCTTATATGTGTCAGTAGAGCTCTATCTCGTACAAGTCTTTCGAATGCAAGTAAGGATTTTGTGCTAAATTTACTTGAAATGATACTTACCTGTAATTATTTTTTGTTTGACAATGCTTTTTATGTGCAATTACGCGGTACGGCCATGGGGTCCAATGTGGCCCCAGCCTACGCCAATATTGTCATGGCAGACCTGGAGGAGACGTGCGTCTATGTGTCCCACCACTTCAGCTCAGTGCTGGAGATACATCGACGACGTCTTTGCCATTTGGACGGGTGATCTTCCTTCATTGCATCAGTTTTTGGATTTTCTCAATAATATAGACCCAGATATTAAATTTACAATGGTGATTGGTGAGACATTCTTACAGTTTCTCGATACTAAGGTCTCCATAGTTGACAATCGACTTTGCACTGATTTGTATGTTAAAGAAACCGATTGCAATACACTCCTAATGTTTGACAGCCATCATCCTAAAAACATGATCCGCTCGTTGCCCTATAGTCAAATGTTAAGGGTTAAACGCATAGTTGATGATAGGGATGCACAACGGATAGGACTCTGTTCTATGGGTAAGAAATTCATTGATAGAGGTTACCCCAAACCATTAATAAATAAACAAATGGACAGGGTAGAGGCCATAGACCGTACCCAGTTACTCTCTAAGACTAAGACGAGTAATGATAAAAAAGAAAGGCGTATCCCTATGGTATCAACCTACACTATACATAGCCAGAATATCGCCTCTATCATTCGTAAGAATTGGTGTATCCTGAATACATTCTACAAACAAATACCTGAATTTCAGGCTCCCCCATTGTTCTCATACAAAAGGGGTAAGAATCTTAAGGACAGACTTGTGAGGGCCGATGTGTCACTTGGTGCAAAGAACACACCATCTCGCACAGGCTGTTTCCCATGTATGGCCTGTGAGAATTGTGCTTTGCTACTCAAAGGCGAGGTATTCACTCACCCCACTTCAAAGGTAACATATAAAATTAAATCTACTGTCACCTGCAGAAGCGATTTTGTTATCTACGTCCTACAGTGTCCGTGTAACCTGCTCTATGTGGGGGAGACCACCACGGAATGCAGATTACGCCTTAACAACCATAAGTCCAGTATTCGGACTAAGAAACTTGATCTCCCTGTCCCTTTTCACTTTCATGAAGCTGGCCATAGATTGAATGATCTTCGTTTTTCTATCATTGACAGAATACCTCCATTATCCCTGGGTGGCAATAGGGAACTACTGCTAAAGCGCAGAGAAGTGCAGTGGATCCATAAATTGAATTCGCTACACCCGAAGGGTTTAAATAGGGACTTTCCTCTCAATGTGTTCCTTTAAGTTGTCTGGTTTGTCCCAGACCCCCTATCGGACTTTATTCTGTTTACCTTTGATTCCGTGTAGGTAGACAATATATATCATATTATTATGTGTTTTTGTAAACATTTTAATTACTCATCTGTACACCATGTGAGGTTCCGCTGTCATGTCTGATGTGCTTGGGGCTAGATTATCCACACTGACTGTATCTTCTCTTCATCCTGCAGCGGCAATTGAACCACGATGAGGACTTACACGACTCTCCTGGATGCGGTGACGTACGGGTGACTGGGCTATTTTGGAAACTACGGATTTCGTGGACGAGACCTCGCTCCCGGATGGGACATATGAGTCGGGTTGGTTCGCTCTAGCCTTGTTGGCATAAGTAGTGACCCCCTGCCCACGGTCCTGAATGTCCTCGTTCCTTTCTCCTAAGCTCTTATATATCACCCACTGTAAGTCCCGCTTGGTCTGTCACAGTCCGTCCGTGAGTTCCTGGCTGCTTAAACTATTGGGTGAATTCCTACAAGAAAGAGAGTCACTATGTGGATCTATAACCCATTTACGCATGCGCAAACCCTGGTCTTTCCTTCAGGCTGATTGTTAGCCTTATATTGTTCCTCGGCTCGGGAACTTACACGGTTTCTTCGAATTATTGGATACCTCAACATGGAACTTTATTATTTTTATGGACACTGGTTCACGCACAACTGGTGAGGCACTTATATGAATGTCCCCAATTACTACTGGACTTTTTGACAAGATTTATGCACTTTATCACTTATCTGCACTGTTAAATGTCACTTTACACATTTTGTATTCGGAACATGTCTTTTAACATTGTTTTACATGTTTTGTGATACTTTGTATGATATGTCACGTGATTCGGCGCTCACTGACGCCGCCTATTTAAGTCAGCTGTTTTCTGACTAACACTATGCTTGATAATGCCTTTAATGATAAGGCGAAACGTCGCATCAATGGTGGAATAAAATTCTTCTTTATCACTACTTACTGGAGTGCTGCTTCATCCTCTCTTTAGTTTCAACTGTGATGTGCTATGTCAAATGCTGTGGAGGCTAATTTTCACAAGTTGGACAAACTCTCTGGAGGGAAGTTTTTTGATGTAGTACAGCCAAACTTTAAAGCTACTCAAAACAGACAAGCAGCACTTTAACTTCAGTTAAGGTTATAAAGCTTGAGGTGTCCTAGCCAGTGCCTACATTTCAGGGATCTGGGGAGCCTGCTCCGTCTGTCCTAACCCTGAATTAGGGAGAGATGCAGATCTCCTAATGGAAGCATAATGGTTTCCAGGGTAATAAACAAGTATTGTGTAATGCCAGAAGTCACATGGACCTCTCTCAATTCATGTTCCCCCTTGAGCCTTTGCGTGTAGGGGGTGTCTGTGAACATGACAGTTAAAATAACTTGCATACCCCTTGAGGGTAAGAAACAATACAATTTCATTTGTGGTTTTAAGATGTGTTTGCTAACCTTAATCTATTTGCTCATGGTGGTGTAATAGCATGGCACAGTTGAAGAACTGTCTCTTAATCTGGTTAGAAAAATGGAATACCTATTTTCCATTAGCACTCTACCCAGGAGAATTGCTATTTGTTACATATACTTACTGATATTAACTTTTGTGCTACCTTGTTTGTGATCATTAATTTTTTTGCTGGCGCTTATAAATCACCTAGGTATTCTGCAATACTGTTCCCATTGACAATATAGTTCCCAATACCGATGTAGAAAGTACGACAAAAGTTGCGGCACTCACCCAAGATTTCTTCTTTATTTAATGTGAATCATATGACAGGGAGATATGGCATGGCATAATCGTCGACGACAGACCATTTCGAGCACTTCTGCGCTTCGTCTAGCCATATACGGCCGATGATGTGGCTAGATACGTCTAGACGAAGCGCAGGAGTGGCAAAACGGTCCATCCACGGCGATTATGCCTTGACATACCTCCCTGACCTTTGATTCACATTATATAAAGAAGAAATCTTGAGTGAGTGCCGCAAATTTTGTCTTTCTTTCTACATCGATATGCATGTTTCAGTCAGCTGAGCACCACCCATGTACTTCATATGCACCTGGTATATGCCATAGTGCCTTTGCCATCATCTTCCATAAAATACAAGTCTTGTAGTGCCGATACTCTTTTTGTGCACACAATCCCTGAACTTTGTTCTATTTACATTAGAATCAATTGAAACTGAAATCCAATGGGGGTTATAGATCTCGGCTGGGCACCCTGTGCAACAGTCGTTATACTTACCCCGTCAATGCACAATGCACTCAAAAAGCTAAGAAACCCCAGAATAATTAAATGACAGGCCCTGCCTAGCATTGAATTCTATTGGTGAAAACTATAGCACATGTGTTAATTTGTTTCCACCCAGTCCCAGCCACAAAGTCAATCTATCAATAAAAGAAACCCTGGCAAACAGAAGTAAAAAATTCAAACTCCACAAATATGATGTGGTAAAGTAGCATTGACCACTGAGTCATTTTGTGTGCTACATATTGGGACATATATACAAAAAAGGTCAGATTGACGAACCTCACTGAAACCCTTTGTCTTAAAACATAACCTTTATTCTTAATGTGATTAAAATGAAAAAAAAAACTAAACAAAAAAGCTAACAAACAATTAAAAATCTACAAAACCGGTAGTGTTTGTCATTTATTATTTCAAACAGTGGGTTGTGAGGGAAAGGGTAAAGTGTATTGGTAGAGATAAGTCCTATATCATGCACAACTACCAGGGGTTGCTAGTGTTCAAACCATGGGTATAGTAACACTGCCAGTGTTACCCACTCTTCTAATTTTGTCTAAAATAGGTTACTACCATAGGAGTTCCATCTTTACATTATTTTATACACATGTGTTTGACATGACAAGTACCACGATTGCCAAATAAAAGCGACATATATTGGGCTGTATTGGACTTGTTCAAACTGCACTATATGTAGTTTGCCTATGGAGTGTGCATAGTGGGCCACATTCATAAAAAGTGGCACTAATCTGGAACTTTTTTTGGTTCCCCTTTAACAAAGAGTGTGCCACACAATTCTGTAGTGTCACAGTAATAAATCTGGCCCACAGTCCAACTCTGCACCAGAAAGCTCCTGTAGTTGCAGAATTTTGTGGAGCGTCGGGCATAGTGCAGCCATGACACAAAACTGGTGAAAACACTTCACAAATACACATGCAAGCATTTTACACACTTTATTCAGTGCAAAGTCTTTTCAGAGCAAAGTCAGATAGAAAACTGTCTCAAATGCTTTAATAAATGTGGGCCATTGTACAGTCATGGCCAAAAGTTTTGAGAACAATATAACTGTTAATTTTTAAAAGTCTATTGCATCAGATTTTATAATGGCAATGTGTATATACTCCAGAATGTTATAAAGAGTGATTAGCTTAATAGCAATTAATTCTATTAAGTTAAGTCAATATTTGCCTAGAAAATTAATATTTATATAGGAGCTTAGGAGAAAGGATCGAGGACATTCAGGACCGTGGGCAGGAGGTCGCTACTTGTGCCAACAGGGCTAGAGTGAACCAACCCGACTCATATGTCCCATCCGGGAGCGAGGTCTCGTCCAAGGAATCCGTAGTTTCCAAAATAGCCCAATCACCCGTACGTCACCGCATCCAGGAGAGTCGTATAAGTCCTCATCGTGGTTCAATTGCCGCTGTAGGATGGAGAAAAGATGCAATCAGTGTGGATAATCTAGCCCCAAGCACATCAGAGTTAACAACGGAACCTCACATGGTGACAGATGAAAAATTTGAAATGTTTACAAAAACACATAGTAATATGATATGTATTGTCTACCTACACGGATTCAAAGGTAAACAGAATAAAGTCCGATAGGGGGTTTAAGGCAAACCAGATAATTTAAAGAAATACATTAAGAGGGAAGTCCCTATTTAAACCCTTCGGGTGTAGGGAATTCAATTTATGAATCCACTGCACTTCTCTGCGCTTCAGCAGTAATTCCCTATTGCCGCCCAGGGATAATGGAGGTATTCTGTCAATGATAGAAAAACGACTTATTTTCCAGATTTTTTCCGTAGCTAAAACCTAAATTAAAAACCACTGGCGATTCAATAAGGTAGTGTGCCTTATTCCACCAGTGTTGCTGCTGCTGCGCTGAGAAGTCCATCGTGTCACTGAAGTTCAACGTCCTATCCCTGGTGTGAGTTAAGTGCGTGTCAAGCGACACTTTTAAAAAAAAATATGGCAGTTTTTTCCTAATTCCATCGGGTTTTCTTACGGCCATGACCCCCGTTGTCGGGGCCGATGTGCCCCAATCCCCGATCGCTTGGTGCGCCAAACCCCATGGGCATTCAGGGAAAAACGGCACTAAAACGTTAAAAAATATGGGTAACCCTATGGAAAAAACGCGATTCGGTGTCCCCTCCTGTCTACTACTGCAGGGCCCAATTAATTTTTAATTAGGCATTTCCCCACCATAGTCCCCCCCTCTGAGAATTCCTCTGTAGAGGACACGCCTCAAGGAAGGGGGAGCGGGGTGTTTTAAAAGAGGGCAAAACTGTGGTACATTAACTTCTTGCCCTTGTGAGGGGCAGGAGCTCTGTCTACTTGGTTGTTAGTTTTACAGTATTAGTTTGATGATCGTCTCGTTCACCCGGTTCCTTTCCTTTTGCATCATGTTAAGTCGCTATGATATTGAATGGAGCTCCCACCTCATCGACGTAACTGATATCTAGACAGTACTCTGACAGACAGAATTACACGGCTCTTCCTATACTGTCAACACCACACGACTGAACCAATAACAACAAGGCTATATATCTATGCTGGCTCGTCTTGTTCTCATGTGAAGGTATGTCTGCGGGTGTAAAGGTTGTGGTACGTTTTGTCCCCTACTAGTTGTGACCAAGGAAAGTATTTTTTTGGCTTTAGATATAGATACATGGGTGTTTTCACCTTTAAACGTGGATTAATAGTGCATTCTGTTTTCGATATTTTTAATGTATACGGAATAAAAATTAGTTTCTAAATGTTCACACTGCCTTGCTTTTTTAGTGTCGTGTCCACTCCTGTTGTAAATACCCCCCTCTCATGATTTGTCTCCATGTGGGATTTGAAAATTTCTCAACAAAAAGGTCCAAACAAGAAGACCCAAATGTTGCGCCCTGCCATGGATAGGAAAAACGACAATGATGTATCACACAAGAAAAAGACATGATCATACAGATAAGTGCATAAAAGCCTTTCAAAAGAAAAAATATGATTAACATGTCCCCCACTGTGGTCCTTACACTTTAATATTTATAAGAGCAGGTCATCAAAGTTCAGGGACCAGCCATTTTCTTTTTCTTTTTTGGTAGCTGCAATTTTTTTTATCATGGTATTTCTTGGTTTTTTAAAGTAATTTACTTATTTTTTTCTTTTTACTTTAATTTTCTTTCTAATTTATTTCTCTTTACTTTTTTGAACACATAAACCGGAAACGGTCATCGTTTTTATAGCATAAGTGCCATAAGTCCCACTAAAATACTGTCTAAAAAAAAACAATTGTTTTTTTCTTGCCCCATTCCCATTTTCCATTTTGTTCTTCATTTCCGTCTACTGGCATAACCGTTTATCCCGCTTGTTCTTTTATTTTTCTCAGGGCCTTCCCATACGAATAATCGGCTTAGAATTATTCCTCTGTTATACTGAGTATAAGCACACGCAGCTCAATATAAGATCAGACCGCCCTAATTGTTAACACACAACTTTATGACCAATGAAGCAAAAAATTTACCTCGACTCTGACTTCCGACTATCTAGTCTTAGGGTGGATATCATTCTTGGTCATTCACTCTCACGCCCAGTATCTTATACCCTGATGAAGGCCGTTGACGTGATCCTCCCCCGTCCAGACGCGACAACTAGTTTGCTGGTTGGTGGGCCATGCTGAAGAGCCGTCTGCTGGCCTTGGTGCCGGCTTGAAGTATGAAGAGTCACTGTCAGGAGTAGCTGCTGTTGAAGGCTGCGCCCGCAAGGTCTCTTCGAAGTCGAGAAGTCGAGAGGGGAGGCTGCAGAAATGTTTGTGACCGGAGGAGTTGAAGGATGCCGTGTGGGAGCTCGAATGCAAAACGTGATTCCGTGGAATGAAGCAGAAGTAGAGATCTCTTCCCTCTTTTTTTTTTTTTTGTTTTTTAAATATACCGAGTATAAGCTTCAAGTGGGGAATGCTTCAGCTTTGTGCTGACAACTGCTGGCTTATACTCGCCTTATTAAGCATTCTTTGTTTATTCAACCACTTATTCTATTTCTCATATTTTTTTTAGATTTTTCCAGTCAAAACTATATTGGAGGGGTGGCAGATTTATTTTTATTCTTCATGAGCCGATTTCCCCTAGTACGGGGCTAACAAATTAGCCTATCATTACAAGTTTGGAAAACGATTGCAATTTGAACTATGGTTGTAGGATTCTATCTAGCGTCTAAATTGTAACCAAAAAACGGTTGTCTGAAAAGAAAAAGAAAACTTGGCACCAAACTTTTGCTCCTTTTTTCTATCTTTCTGGGAAAATAATTAGTAACAAGCATGTGCAAAGCTACGACTAGTCCAACTTGCACCTATTTTTTAGTGTCTTGCTATAGACACTTCCGATTTCGAACAATTTAAACATAAAATAAATTACAAAAAAACTATTTCAAGCATAATCTCCCCTCTAATTTAGAATAACTATTTAAAGTACAGGTGGCTTTCATTTATCCTTAATATAAACAAGGCATTTCATAGATTTTTCGTGAGGTTTTAAAATGTGCATAAAACTAATGACTCCTTCTCAATGCCTCGACCTAAAATAGTATTTTAAAAACACAAGTTATGTAAACATATTATGATAAAAGTAACACGAGTTGAGTTTGCCAATTTTTTGTTTGTTTGGCTCCAAGTGAATTACACATGAACCTTTCGCCTACTCACTTTATACAACAGCATTTGTCACTATTGACGAGAAACTCCGAATCTTAAAGTGCTTTGGTAGGAGAATTTCAAACATTTTATTCATAACTGTGTATATTCACTATTCACTAGTAGTTTGGCATGGGCCGAGATCTGCCATTATGTTACATAAGAGAAAACTGAACAACAACTCAGACTTCGATATAAAAATTATTACAGTCGCATATAAATGATAAATGGTACTATAACAGTCATGGCCATAGTTTGAATAATGGCACAATATCGCATTTTTATTTTCACATGATCTTTTGCCTCTGGTTTTTGTAATGTGTTTTGTCCAGATTTTTTATCCATACACTCCATAAGTGCAATCATATTTATGATGTAACAAAAGCTTTTATTGATAGTTAGAAGAGTAATCGCAGCTAGCAATATTTGAAGTGGGTTTGACCCTTCTCTTCTCAGGCCCTCTGCATTCTCCCCAGGCAGCTCTCAATCACCTTCCGGACCAAATCCTGACTGATAAGCATTCCATTCTAGCAACAATCAATGGCTTGGCATTTTGTCACAATTTGTGGTTTTTTTGTGTTGTCCACCCGTCTCTTGATGATTGACCCACAAGTTCTTCAATGGGAATTAAGATCTGGGGGCGTTTCCAGACCCATGGACCCAAAATCATCTATGTTTTTGTTCCTTGAGCCATTTATTTATCACCTTTACTTTATGCAAGCGTGCTCCACATCATAGCTGGAAAAGGCATTGTTGATCACCAACTGCTCTTGGACGGGATAAGTTTTTCTCTTGAAGGACATTCTTAGGCCATTCTTTATTATCGGATGTGTTTTTAGGCAGACTGTGAGAGAGTTGATTCCCTTGTCTGAGAAGCAACACCACACATGAATGTGTTGCAGGATGCTTTAACAGTTGTCATGATGAACAAGACTGGTGGTATCACTCACCTTGCTTGTCCTTCTCTAGACAAGCTGTTTCTTCCAGATGTTAACAACAATCGCAAAGGGGATTCATCAGAGAAAATGACTTTACCCCCAGTCTCCACAGTCCACTCCCCTGTTCCTTTTTGCAAATATAGTCCAGTCTGTCCCTGATGTTTTTTTCTGGAGAGAAGTGCTTTTCTTTGACACCGACGGCCCCCTGCGCCAAGTCTCCTCCGCCTCACAGTGCGTGCAGATGCACTAACCTGCCTGCTCCCCCATTCCTAGAGCATGCTTTGCTGTGCTGGTAGCCCTCTCCCGAAGTGAAACACTTTTTAAGAGACGTCCTGGCGCTTGCTGGTCCTCTTGGGTGTCCTGTGAGCCTTTTGGGCAACACGGGACCTCTCTCCTTGATGATGCAATAGATGTTGACTGATTTGCAATCTTTCCTAGCTGCGATACTCTTCCCCGTTAGGCCAGTTCTGTGCAGTATCATGATTTACGGCCATGTATTCTTTAGAGATAACCATGGTTAACAGACAAAAATGAGGCCAAGCACAGCCATCCTTTTAAAGTGTCAAGTGGAGTGATTCTTATTTAATCATGAAGATTGATCTCCAGCCCTGTCCTCATCGAACACCCACACCTGTGTTAATGGAGCAATCACTGAAATGATTTTAGCTCCTTCTGTTTAAGGCAGCCTGCAATGAATTGAAATGTGTTTTGGGGGGTTAATTCTATTAAGTTAAGTCAATATTTGCCTAGAAAATTAATATTTCCCCCCAAAACACATTTCAATTTCATTGCAGGCCTGCCTTAAACGAAGTGAATCATAACCCCTTTACGCTGCGCCAACCCCGGAATTTCCTAACATACAAGGTTTTTTACGATAATTGGATACATCAACATGGACCTTTATTATTTTATTTTTATCTGTATTTTTTCATGGACATGGTTCACGCCCACAAATGGTGAGGCACCTCACATGAATGTCCTCAGATACTAATGGACGTTTTGACAAGATTAGGCACTTATTTTCGTATCTGCCACTGTTAATGTCACTTTACACATTTTGTATTCGAACAGGTCTTTAATATTGTTTACATGTTTTGGATACTTGGGAGCTTATGTCACGTGTTTCGGCGCTCACTGACGCCGCCTACTTTAAGTACAGATGTCCTGCACCCGTAACCACTCTGCTGAAATTCGCCTTGAATGATAAGGCGAAACGTCGCATCAATGGTGGAATCAAATCTTATTCTTCACTATTACTGGTAGTGCTGCTTCATCACTCTTTAGATGATTTAGCGAGCCATGTTGACTGCTTGAAGGACTGCTACCGATCCCTGCCTGGTGCCGTGTTCCAATCCTCCCTTTTGTATTTCCGAGCGTTTGATCCGGAGGAACGCTGCAGTGCGTGTTTGATACAAACTGGCGTCTAACAACACACCACCGATTTATTTACTTCACAGGATTGAGGATGTCGGACAGATCCTGGAGTGGTCCCCTAGGAGAGTGGGGGCATTCCTCGATATACCAGCAAGGCGGATTTAAAACGCAAGTTGTGAATAGTGTCAAGGAGAATTATCAAATTTTCAATTGCACTGTCCCTACTGTGCCAACTTACAAAATAAGATTATTCCTCGGGTCCAGAGACAATTCGCGACCAATCGGTTCCCTCCAACACTGAGTTTTGCACCAGGTTTGAAGGTCTGTCTAAAAGTTCCGCTCTTGACACATTCTTACTTAAATATGAATTCATACAACAGGATTTGAATCTACCGTTTAAAACAAGGTGCATTAGAGACAGAGCTTCGCACCCTTCTTGGGAGACACAGGAAATTTAACAGCTACAAAGAAAAAACTAAAACAAATATCAAAATTCAGAAAAGAACAGGAGGAGACCAAAAGACACAAGTGGACTAGGGACAAAGAAGATATGCCACAGGACGGAGTTATACATGGAAACCTGATGAGACATTACCACAGAAGGAGGAACAAAGTGATATTCAAAGAAAAGTGTGACCTTAATCAGCAAGCAAACCACCCCTGTTTCAACACGATGACAAGCGATTTTTTAGGATACAACGGACACGGAAAGCTCACCTCAGACATTTTTTAAAAAAGAGGGCGGGGGGACGCAAACACAACGATGGTCAAAAACAAGCGAGGGTGGCAAGACTATGAAGGCCACCACCCAAACAGCCAGGAGAAGTAGCAACACCCCGTGGTAATATTTCCTCCCGCGTACTGTCTTGATGTAGAGTACGTGGTACTAGTAAAGGAATGTCCTTTTGCCCCATTTTGCCGATGATTGGCTTTCTTTAGAACATGAATCTAAATAATTTTTTCAGACAATTCAAACTGAAGACTTGTTTTTTTGAGTAGAGTTCCTTGCCCACATTCAGATCTTGGGGCTAATGCTATGATTTTACCTCAAGGTTGTGGCCTGTATACCAAAAGCATACTTTAGTTCCCACCCTCGGGTTCCCCAGACAGGGGATCGTCTTATGACTGATGTTCTCAGAGGGAGGTAGAATTAGGTGGAGTATGAAGGAGAATACTTCGTCACCCTAGAGTCAGAGAGGTAATTTTCTCCCATGGTTGATTGAAAACAAGCTTTAGAGGTTTGGTCCATGCGGAGATCTGATTATTAAGATCGCGCGGAGTAAGGGGGGGGCGTAGGTGCGACACGTCGTCATGGATCGCGCTTTCACTATGAGTAGCCTGTGGAATGAAGGTCTACAGACAACTTGGGAGACAAGCCAGGTATATCGAAAGTTGGAGAGCTGGACCCGTGCGTTATACATACGTTTCACCAAGAAAAAATTAAGGGGTTTTGGTTAAGATGAATGTTATGCTGAGGATTATCTAGATAAAGAGAGTACATGACTTCCTGTATTACCTAAATATCACAAAGACCCCCCTTTATAGTGCCTGCCCAACAGAATACAATATGTGTTGGTGTGTATCAATCGCCACCAGGTAGGCCGAAGTTCTGGACGGGATCTCTGTTCATCAGCGGCCCAGTTCCTAGACAAATTCTTAGAGACATGCACTTAACACGAATCCTACATTAAAGACTACGACTGACCTTTGAATAAAATTTCTTGCGCATTTCAGTTCCCACAGTGCTATTTTAGCATCATTCGAGGAACTAGCCTCTATACATCCAGTAACCATGAACGGGGCCTTATTGAGTGTCAAGTAGAGCTCAGACTCGCCACAAGTCTTTCGACGTAAGAGGATTTGGTTAAATTACTTGAAATGATTACTACCTGTAATTTATTTTATGTTTGACAATGCATTCTAGTGCAATTACGCGGTGCACGGCCATGCGGGGTCAAATGTGCCCCAGCTACGACAATATTGTCATGTACAGACCTGGAGGAAAAGGCGTCTATGTATCCCACCACTTTCAGTCGGGGTGCTGGAGTGGTGGAGATAATCGACGACGTCTTTGCCATTTGGACGGGTGATCTTCCATCATGGTATTTGTTTTTGCGATTTCCTCAATGACGTAGACCAGATATTAAATTCACGATGGGGATGGTGAGACATTTACTACAGTTCTCGTACTAGGTCTTTCATTGTTGGTAATCGACTATTTACTGATTTGTAGTTAAAGAACCGATTTTGCAACACACTCTAATGTTTGACAGTCATCATCCTAAAAACGATGATCGCTCGTTGCCCTTAGTCAAAACCTGTTACGGGTTAAACGTTTGTTGAAGACAACCAGATGACACAAATAGGTAGGACTTTGTTACTTATGGTTAAGAAATTTATCGATAGAGGTTACCCCACCCAAATCACTAATAATACACAACATGGATACGGGTGTTAGATGGCCACAGGACCGTATCCAGTTACTCTGCTAAGACTAAAGACTTTAATAATGATATAAAAAAAAAGGCGTATCCCTAATGGTTCAACTTAAACTTACACTAGTCAGTAAGTAGATATCGCTTTATCTCCGTAAGAATGGGGTATCCTGAATAATTCTCACAAACAAATACCTGAATTCTCAAGCCGCCCCATTGTCTCATGCAGTATAAAAGGAGTATAGAACCTTAATGACAGACTGCTGAGGACGTCCGATGTGTCAAAAGTTGCTTGGTTGTAAAGAGAACACATCCTATACAGGCTTGCTTTTTCTGTATGTCCTGTGAGAATTGGGCTTTGTTACTAAAGTGATAGGTGTTCACTCACCCCACATCAAAGGTTTTTTAAACATATCAAAAATTAAATCCACGTCACCTGCAGAAGCGATTTGTTATTTATTGTCCTACAGTGCCGGGTTTGTTATACCTCCTTTATAGGGGGAGACACCACGGAATGACAGATTACGTCCCTTTATGTACTAACAACCATAAGTACAGTAGTCCGTTACCAAAGAAACTTGACCTCCCTGTTCCTTCTTCACTTTCATGAAGCTGGCATAGACGTTGATGACTTCGGTTTATCATTGACCGAATACCTCCATTATCTGGCCATAGGTCGGCAATAGGGAAGTCTACATGCGAGAGCCGCAGAGAGTGCAGTGGATCATAAATTGGATTCCCTACAACCGAAGGTTTTAAATAGGACTCCTCTAATGTAATTCTTAAGTTAAAATTATCTGTGTTTGGCTTAAACCCGATATCGGACTTTTATGTTACCCTTTTGAAGTACCGTGTATGGTAGACCAATACGATCGATCATTTTACTATGTGTTTTTGTAACATTTAGAGATTTTTTCATCTGATCACCATGTGTAGGTTCCAGTGGTAACTATGATGGCTTGGAGGCCTAGATTATCCACACGATTGCATTTTTACTCATCCATACAGCGGCAAGTGAACCACGATGGGAATTATACGACTCTCTGGATGCGGTGTGTGAGTGAGGTACGGAGTGATGGCTATGTGGAAATACGGATTCCTTGGACGGTAACCTCGCTTCCCGGATGGGACATTAGGACGTGAGGTTGGTTGCTATAAGCCTGTTGGCCAAAGTAGCGACCCCTGCCCACGGTCCTGAATGTCCTCGATCTTTTCTCCTAGCTCCTATATTATCACTCCGTGAGTCCCGCTGTGTCCATGTGCAAGTCCGCCTGTTGAGTTCTTAGCATGTAAGAATGGGTGAATCCATAAGGGAAGAGAGTTGCTTGTGGTACTATAACCCTTACGACATGCGCAAACCCGGTAACTTTCCTTCGAACATACACGGTTTTTTCGAATCATAATTGGATACCTCAACATGGAACTTTCTTATTTTTACTTTTTTGTTTTATTTTTTTCATGGACACATGGTTACACGCAAACAACGGTGAGGCACACTCACAATGAATGTTCCATCAAATTACTTAATGGACTTTTGACAAGATTCATCTGCCACTTTATTTCTATCTGCACGTATTAATATGTCACTTAAACATTTTGTATTGGAACATTCTTTTAATATGTTTGTACATGTTGTTGGCATACTTGTTTGATATGTAGTGTTTGGCCGCTACCGACGCCGCACTATTTAAGTTCGCTGATTTCTTGACTAACACTATGCTGGAAACATGCCTTTATGATAGGCGAAACTGTTCGCATAAACATAATGGTGGAATTAAAAGTCTTCTTCTCTACATACGTACTGGAGTCTGCTTCATCTCTACTCTTTAGTTTCCACTGTGATGTGCTTTATGCAAATGCCTGTGGGGCTAATTTTTCCACAGCTTGGACAAACTCTCTGCGAGCGGAAGTTTTTTGAGTAGTACAGCGTCAAACTTGTAAGAGCTACTCTAAATAACAGACAAGCAGCACTTAACTCCAGTGATAAGGTTTATAAAGCTTGAGGTTGTTTGCCTATCCTAGATGGCCTACATTTAGGGATCGGGGAGCCTGATCCGTCTTCCTAACCCCTGAAGTTAGGGAGGACTTAGAGAGCAGATCTGCCTAATGAAGTAATAATGGTTTCCAGGGGTAATAAACGAAAAGTATTGTGTAATGACAGAAGTCTCATGAACCTCTCACAATTTCATGTTCCCCTTGAGCTTCCCGGTGTAGGGGGTGCTCTCGTCTGTGAATGACACGTTAAATATAACTTGCTACCCTCTGCGGGTAAAGAAACAATACAATTCTCATTGTGAGGTTTTTAAGATGGTGTGCTAAACTTAATCTATTTGCTCATGGTGTGTGAATCGCAGGCACAGTTGAACGAACGTACTTATTGGTTTAGAAAAAATGGAATACCATTTTCCATTAGACAATCTACCCAGGAGAATTGCTATTGTGTAATATACACTGATATTAACTTTGTGCCTCACTGTTTGTGATCATTTTAATTGTTTTGATGGCGCTTATAAATCACCTAGTATTGCAATAACTGTTCCCATTGGAACAATATATAGTTCCCAAACCGATGTAGAAAGTACGACAAAAGTTGCGGCACGCACCCAAGATTTCATTTATTAATGTGAATCATATGACAGGGGATAGGCATGGCATATAGTCGACGACAGACCATTGTCGAGCGACTTCTGCGCTTCGCATAGCAATATACGGCCGATGATGTGGCTTAGATTAGTCTGAGACGAAGCGACAGGAGTGGCAAAAACGCGTCCATCCACGGCGGATATGCTTGACTTACCTCCCCTGACCTATGATCACCTTAATAATAGAAGAGAATACTCTGAGTGAGTGCGCAAAATTTTGTCTTCTTTCGTAAATTCGGGAATGAGCATATGTATTTCAGTCAGCCTAGACACCACCCAGTACTTCATATGCCACCTGGCTATATGCCAATAGTGGCCTTTGCTCATAACTTCCATAAAATACAAGCTATTGTAGTGCCGCATACTCTTTTTTGCACACAATCACCTGAACTTTGTTCATTACATTAGAATCAATTGAAACTGAAATCCAATGGGGGTTATAGATCTCGGCTGGGAACCCTGTGCAACAGTAACGTTATTACTACCCCGTCAAGCACAATGCACGCAAAAAGCTAAGAGACCCCAGAATGAATTAAATGACAGGCCCTGCTAGCATTGAATTCTATTGGTGGAATGAAAACTATAGCAACATGGTTAATTTGTTTCCACCCAGTCCCAGCCACAAAGTCAATCTATCAATAAAAGAAAACCCTGGCAAAAAGAAGTAAAAAAATCAAACTCCACAAATATGTTGTGGTGTGTAACGTAGCACTTGACCACTGAGTCATTTTGTGTGCTACATATTGGGACCTATTATTACAAAAAAGGTCAGTTGAACGAACCTCACTGAAACCCTTTGTCTTAAAACATAACCTTTATTCTTAATGTGATTAAAATGAAAAAAAAAAAAACTAAACAAAAAAGCTAACAAACAATTAAAATCTTACAAAACCGGTAGTGTTGTTCATTTATATTTCAAAACAGTGGGTTGTGAGGGAAAGGGTAAAGTGGTATGGTAAGAGATAAGTCCTATATCATGCCACAACTACCAGGGGTGTAGTGTTTCAACCATCGGGTGTATAGTAACACTGCCAGTGTTACCCACTCTTTCAATTTGTCTAAAGAATAGGTTACTTACCATAGGAGTTCCATCTATGTACATTCATATTTTATACACATGTGTTTGACATGACAAGTACCACGATGCCAAATAAAAGCGACATATATTGGGCCGTTTGGACTTGTTCAAACTGCACTATATGTAGTTTGCCTATGGAGTGTGCATAGTGGGCCACATTATAAAAGTGGATCTAATCGGAACTTTTTTTGGTTCCCTTAACAAAGAATTCTGTAGTGTCACAGTAATAAATATGGCCCACAGTCCAACTCTGCACCAGAAAGCTCCTGTAGTTGCAGAATTTTGTGGAGCGCTCGGGCATAGTGCAGCCATGACACAAATTGTTGAAAACACTTCACAAATACACATGCAACGCTTTACACACTTTATTCAGTGCAAAGTCTTTCAGAGCAAGTCAGATAGAAAACTGTCTCAAATTGCTTTTATAAATGGAGGCCATGTACAGTCATGGCCAAAAGTTTTGAGAACATATAACTGTTAATTTTTTAAAAGTCTATTGCATCAGATTTTTATAATGGCAAGTGGTATATACTCCAGAATGTTAGTAAAGACGTGATAGCTTAATAGCAATTAATTCTATTAAGTTAAGTCAATATTTGCCTAGAAAATTAATATTTCCCCCCAAAACACATTTCAATTTCATTGCAGGCCTGCCTTAAACGAAGGAGCTAACATCATTTCAGTGATTGCTCCATTAACACAGGTGTGGGTGTTCGATGAGGACAGGGCTGGAGATCAATCTTTCATGATTAAATAAGAATCACTCCACTTGACACTTTAAAAGGAGGCTGGTGCTTGGCATCATTGTTTCTTGTCTGTTAACCCTTATTTTCCAGATTTTTTCCGTAGCTAAAACCTAAATTAAAAACCACTGGCGATTCAATAAGGTAGTGTGCCTTATTCCACCAGTGTTGCTGCTGCTGCGCTGAGAAGTCCATCGTGTCACTGAAGTTCAACGTCCTATCCCTGGTGTGAGTTAAGTGCGTGTCAAGCGACACTTTTAAAAAAAAATATGGCAGTTTTTTCCTAATTCCATCGGGTTTTCTTACGGCCATGACCCCCGTTGTCGGGGCCGATGTGCCCCAATCCCCGATCGCTTGGTGCGCCAAACCCCATGGGCATTCAGGGAAAAACGGCACTAAAACGTTAAAAAATATGGGTAACCCTATGGAAAAAACGCGATTCGGTGTCCCCTCCTGTCTACTACTGCAGGGCCCAATTAATTTTTAATTAGGCATTTCCCCACCATAGTCCCCCCCTCTGAGAATTCCTCTGTAGAGGACACGCCTCAAGGAAGGGGGAGCGGGGTGTTTTAAAAGAGGGCAAAACTGTGGTACATTAACTTCTTGCCCTTGTGAGGGGCAGGAGCTCTGTCTACTTGGTTGTTAGTTTTACAGTATTAGTTTGATGATCGTCTCGTTCACCCGGTTCCTTTCCTTTTGCATCATGTTAAGTCGCTATGATATTGAATGGAGCTCCCACCTCATCGACGTAACTGATATCTAGACAGTACTCTGACAGACAGAATTACACGGCTCTTCCTATACTGTCAACACCACACGACTGAACCAATAACAACAAGGCTATATATCTATGCTGGCTCGTCTTGTTCTCATGTGAAGGTATGTCTGCGGGTGTAAAGGTTGTGGTACGTTTTGTCCCCTACTAGTTGTGACCAAGGAAAGTATTTTTTTGGCTTTAGATATAGATACATGGGTGTTTTCACCTTTAAACGTGGATTAATAGTGCATTCTGTTTTCGATATTTTTAATGTATACGGAATAAAAATTAGTTTCTAAATGTTCACACTGCCTTGCTTTTTTAGTGTCGTGTCCACTCCTGTTGTAAATACCCCCCTCTCATGATTTGTCTCCATGTGGATTTGATAAATTTTCAACAAAAGGTCTCAAAAAGAATCCCAAATGGTTGGCCCGCATGGATAGGACAACAACGAAATATGTATACACAAGAAAAAAGACATGATCATACAATTAAGTGCATAAAAGCCTTTGCAAAAGAAAAAATATGATTAACATGTCCCCCACTGTGGTCTACAACTTATATTTATAAGATGCACGGTCATCAAAGTCAGGGACCAAGTCCATTTCTTTTCTTTTTTGTACTAGCGAATCTTTTTTTTATCATGGTGTTTTTGGTTTCTTAAGAGTAATTTATATATTTTTTTCTTTTTAGGCTTAATTTTCTTAAGTTCTATCTCTTCTGCTTTTTGAAACAAAACGGGAAAACGGTCATCGTTTTTATAGCATAACGTGCCATAAGTCCCCACTAAAATACTGTCTAAAATAAAACAATTGTTTTTTTCTCCCCTTCACCCATTTTCCATTTGTGTTTCTCACTTTCCGTATTACTCGCATACAGTTATCGTGCTCTCTCTTGTTCTTTTCTCAGGCTTCCAAGATATCCGTGCTTTAGTTATTTACCCTGTATATACGAGTATAAAACCACGCAGCTCAACTTAAGTCAGACCGCCCTAATTGTTAACACACAGATATACGAATGAACAAAAAATTTCCTCACTACTGACTCCGAGCTATCAAGTGCTGAGGTGATATATTCATTCTGTATTCACATGCATCAACGCCCGTATCTTATACCCGATAGGACCTGTGACGCTGGACCTCACCCGTCCCAGCGCACAACTAGTTTTGCTGGTTGGTGGCCATGCTGCAAGAGCCGTCTGCTCTGTCGGCCTTGGTGCCGGCTTGAAGTATGAAGAGCACTGTCAGGAGGTAGCTGCTGTGGACTGGCTGGCCCGGCAAGTCTCTTCTGAATGCGAGGGATAACGAGGGGGAGCTGAGGAATGTTGTGTTGCGAGAGTTGAGGCCGTGGTGACGCGAATGCAAAACGGTGTTGTGGAATGTAGCAGGAGACAAGTCTCTTCCTCTTTTTTTTTTTTTTTTTTAAATTACCCGAGTATAAGCTCAAGTGGGGAATCTTCAGCTTTTGTGCTGACAACTCTGGCTTATACTGCCGTTATATAAGCATTCTTTGTTTTTTCAACCCTTATGTTTTTCCTCATAATTTTTTTAGATTTTCTCGTCAAAACTTATTTGGAGTGGGTGGCAGTATTTATTTTTATGCTTCATGTGCCGATTTCCCCTAGTATCCGGGGCTAAACAAATTAGCATATCATTACATTGGAAAAAACGTTGCAGATTTGAAGCTATTGGTTGTAGGATTCTATTAGCGTCTAAATTGTAACAAAAAACTGGTCGTCTGAAAGAAAAAGAAAAAGCTTGGCACCACAAACTTTGCTCCTTTTTTCTATTTTTTCGGGACAAATAATTAGTCAAGCATGTTGCACAAGCTACGACTAGTCCAAACTTGACCTATTTTTTTCAGGTGTCTTGCTTAGGACACTTTCCATTTCGAACAATTTAAACATAAAAAATTACAAAAAAACTATTCAAGCATAATCTCACCCTCTAATATTAATAATAACTATTTAAAGTACAGTGGCTTTCATTTATCCTTATATCCAAAACAAGGCATTTCATGATTTTCGTGAGGGTTTTAAAATGTGCATAAAACTAATGACTCTGTCTCAATGACCTCATAAAATAGTATTTTAAACACAAGTTATGTAAGATATTATGATAAAAGTAAAAGAGTTGAGTTTGCCAATTTTTTGTTTGTTTCGTCCAAGTGAATTAACAGACCTTTCCTACTACTTTCATACTAGCATTTGTCACTATTGACGAGAACTCGGATCTTAAAGTGCTTGGAGGAGAATTTCAAACATTTTTTCATAACTGTGTATATTCACTATTCACTTGTAGTTTGGCATAGGGCCGAAGATCATCCATTATGTTACATAAACGAAAACTGAACAAAACTCAGACTTATCATATAAAATTAATTACAGTCGCACTAGTAAATGAATAAATGGTACTATACAGGTCATGGCCATAGTGTTTGAATAATGGCACAAATCCATTTTTCATTTTCCACTATGATCTTTTGCCTCTGGTTTTTGAATGTGTGTTTGTCAGATGTTTTTTATCACATACAGACTCACATAAGTGCAATCATATTTATGATTAACAAAAGCTTTTATGATAGTTAGAATGAGTAAATCGCAGATATCAATATTTGAAGTGGGTTTGACCCTTCTCTTCTCAGGCCCTCTGCATTCTCCCCTGGCAGCTCTCAATCACCTTCGGACCAAATCCTGACTGATACGCATTCCATTCTAGCAACAATCAATGGCTTGACATTTTGTCACAATTTGTGGTTTTTTTGTGTTGTCCACCCGTCTCTTGATGATTGACCCACAAGTTCTTCAATGGGAATTAAGATCTGGGGGCGTTTCCAGACCCATGGACCCAAAATCCTCTATGTTTTTGTTCCTTGAGCCATTTATTTATCACCTTTACTTTATGCAAGCGTGCTCCACATCATAGCTGGAAAAGGCATTGTTGATCACCAACTGCTCTTGGACGGAGAAGTTTTTCTCTTGAAGGACATTCTTATGCCATTCTTTATTATCGGATGTGTTTTTAGGCAGACTGTGAGAGAGTTGATTCCCTTGTCTGAGAAGCAACACCACACATGAATGTGTTGCAGGATGCTTTATCAGTTGGCATGAGAACAAGACTGGTGGTATCACTCACCTTGGCTTGTCCTTCTCTAGACAAGCTGTTTCTTCCAGATGTTAACAACAATCGCAAAGGGGATTCATCAGAGAAAATGACTTTACCCCCAGTCTCCACAGTCCACTCCCCTGTACCTTTTTGCAAATATAGTCCAGTCTGTCCCTGATGTTTTTTTCTGGAGAGAAGTTGCTTTACTTTGACACCTACGGCCCCCTGCCCAAGTCTCCTCCGCCTCACAGTGCGTGCAGATGCACTAACCTGCCTGCTCCCCCATTCCTAGAGCATGCTTTGCTGTGCTGGTAGCCCTCTCCCGAAGTGAAACACTTTTTAAGAGACGTCCTGGCGCTTGCTGGTCCTCTTGGGTGTCCTGTGAGCCTTTTGGGCAACACGGGACCTCTCTCCTTGATGATGCAATAGATGTTGACTGATTTGCAATCTTTCCTAGCTGCGATACTCTTCCCCGTTAGGCCAGTTCTGTGCAGTATCATGATTTACGGCCATGTATTCTTTAGAGATAACCATTTGCTCCATTAACACAGGTGTGGGTGTTCGATGAGGACAGGGCTGGAATCACTCCACTTGACACTTTAAAAGGAGGCTGGTGCTTGACATCATTGTTTCTTGTCTGTTAACCATGGTTATCTCTAAAGGAACATGTGCAGTAATCATTATACTGCACAAAACTGGCCTAACGGGGAAGAGTATCGCAGCTAGAAAGATTGCAAATCAGTCAACAATCTATTGCATCATCAAGGAGAGAGGTCCCGTTGTTGCCCAAAAGGCTCCAGGACACCCAAGAAGGACCAGCAAGCGCCAGGACCGTCTCTTAAAAGTGTTTCAGCTTCGGGATCGGGCTACCAGCACAGCAAAGCATGCTCAGGAATGGGAGCAGGCAGGTGTTAGTGCATCTGCACGCACTGTGAGGCGGAGACTCTTGGAGCAGGGCCTGGTGTCAAAGAAGCCACTTCTCTCCAGAAAAAAACATCAGGGACAGACTGATATTCTGCAAAAGGTACAGGGAGTGGACTGTTGAGGACTGGGGTAAAGTCATTTTCTCTGATGAATTCCCTTTGCGATTGTTTGTAACATCTGGAAAACAGCTTGTTCAGAGAAGACAAGACAAGGTGAGTGATACCACCAGTCTTGTCTCATGCCAACTGTAAAGCATCCTGCAACCATTCATGTGTGGGGTTGCTTCTCAGACAAGGGAATCAGCTCTCTCACAGTGCTGCCTAAAAACACATCCATGAATAAAGAATGGTACCAGAATGTCCTTCAAGAGAAACTTCTCCCGTCCAAGAGCAGTTTGGTGATCAACAATGCCTTTTCCAGCATGATGGAGCACCTTGCCATAAAGCAAAGGTGATAACTAAATGGCTCAAGGAACAAAACATAGAGATTTTGGGTCCATGGCCTGGAAACTCCCCAGATCTTAATCCCATTGAGAACTTGTGGTCAATCATCAAGAGACGGGTGGACAAACAAAAACCAACAAATTGTGACAAAATGCAAGCATTGATTGTGCTAGAATGGACTGCTATCAGTCAGGATTTGGTCCAGAAGTTGATTGAGAGCTGCCAGGGAGAATTGCAGAGGTCCTGAAGAAGAAGGGTCAACACTTCAAATATTGACTTGCTGCATTTACTCATTCTAACTATCAATAAAAGCTTTTGTTACTCATAATATGATTGCACTTATGTGATTCTGTATGTGATAAAAACATCTGACAAACACACATAAAAACCAGAGGGCAAAAGATCATGTGAAAATATGATATTTGTGCCATTTTCAAAACTTATGGCCATGACTGTATAGTACCATTTATTTCATTTTATGTGCTGTAATAATTTTTATATGAAGTCTGAGTTTTTGTTCAGTTTTCTCTTTATGTAACATAATGGATGATCTTCGGCCCATGCAAACTGCTAAGTGAATATACAGTATGAATAAATATGTTTTGAATTCTCCTTTACCCAGAAGCACTTTAAGAGGAGTTGTCGTCAAAGTGACAAATGCTGTTAAGGTAGAAAGGCTTTAATTACTTGGAAACAAACAAAAAATTGGCAAACTCAACTCTTTTATCTTTTATCATAATATTTCTACATAATTGTGTTTTAAAACTATATTTTGAGGTCATTGAGAAGTCATTAGTTTTATGCACATTTTAAAACCTTCACGAGCTGCCGCGGACCTGCCGCTGCCCGGGCCGTCGGAATGGTGAGTACAGAGGTTTTTTTTTCACGGGCAAGCATCGACAGGGGACTGGCAGGCTGTTACAGGGGGCTGGCAGGCTGTTACAGGGGGCTGGCAGGCTGTTACAGGGGGCTGGCAGGCTGCTACAGGGGGCTGGCAGGCTGCTACAGGGGGCTGGCAGGCTGCTACAGGGGGCTGGCAGGCTGCTACAGGGGGCTGGCAGGCTGCTACAGGGGGCTGGCAGGCTGCTATCTGGCTGCTACTGGGGGCTGGCAGGCTATATACTACAGAGGGTTATCTATATACTGGGGCTGTGACCAATGCATTTCCCACCCTCGGCTTATACTCGAGTCAATAGGTTTTTTTTCATTTTTTTTGTGTTAAAATTAGGGGTCTCGACTTATATTCGAGTCGGCTTATACTCGAGTATATACAGTAATATAATTCTCCTTTTAACTTTGAGGCCCTGAGAAAAAAAAATATATGCACTGTATACAAATGACCAAATGGGGAATGAAATGGGGAAGAAAAAAACAATTTAAGACAATATTTTAGTGGGACTTATGGCACTATGCTATAAAACGATACCGTTTTCCCTGTTTTTTTCAAAAAAAATTCTAGAAATTAAGTAAAATGAAAAAAATAAAATTACTAAAAACCAAAAACTACCATGATAAAAAAAAATTCTCGTACAAAAAAGAAAAAGAAAATGGCTTGGTCCTGACTTTGATGACCTGCTCTTATAAAATTAAAGTGTAGACCACAGTGGGGGACATGTATCATAGTTTTTTCTTTTGAAGGTCTTTTTTATGCCTTATGTATGATCATGTCTTTTTTCTTGTGATACATATTTCGTTTTTTCCTATCCTGGCAGGCGCAAATTTTGGCTTCTTTTTGAGACTTTTTGTTGAAAATTTCTCAAATCCACATGGAGACAAGTCATGAGAGGGGGGTTATATACAGGAGTGGACACGACACTAAAAAGCAAGGCAGTGAACATTTAAAACTAATATTTTATTCAGTATACATTAAAAATATCGAAAGAATGCACTATTAATCCAGTTTAAAGGTGAAAAACACATGTATCTATACTAAATGCCACAACAATACTTTCCTGTGACAACTAGTAGGGGACAAAAACGTACCATACACCTTTACACCTCGCAGACAACTTCACATGAGAACAAGCCGAGCCAGCAATAGTATATATAGCCTTGTTCTTATTGGTTCAGTCGTGTGTTGCAGTATAGGATAGACGTGTAATCTGTCTGTCAGATGTACTGTCTTGATATCAGGTACGTGTGAGGCTGGGAGCCCATTCAATATCATAGGACTTACCTGGATGCAACAGGACAAGGAGTGAACGAACGATCATCAACTAATACTGTAACTAACACCCACAGTAGATCAGAGCTCCTGCCCTCACAAGGGCAGTACCACCAGTTTTGCCCTCTTTTAAAACACCCCGCATCCCCCCTCCTTGACGCGTTTCCTCCTACAGAGGATTCATCAGAGGGACTATGGTGGAAATGCCTAATAAAAATCTAATTGGGCCCTGCAGTAGACAGGAGTGGACACGAATCGCGTTTTTCCATCGGGTTACCCATATTTTAACGTTTAGTGCCGTTTTTCCCTGAATTGCCCCGGGTTTTTGGCGCAAGCGATCGGATTGGGGCACATCGGCCCCGACAATCGGGGGTCATGGCCGTAAGAAAACCCGATGAATTAGGAAAAACTGCCATATTTTTTTTTTAAAAGTGTCGCTTGACACGCACTTAACTGCACCCAGGGTAGGACGGTGAACTTCAGTGAACAACGATGGACTTCAGCGCAGCAGCAACACCTGGTGGACATCAGGCACACTACCTTATTGAATCGCCGGTAGCACGGAAAATCTGGAAAATAAAGATATATAAGGCCACAGCACAAGATGCAGACCAAGGTGTACTTGAAAAATGACAGCAAAAGTCGCTGTGGAAATTGGCAAATACATGTCCCTAGTAACAAGCAATCCAGTTTGTATACCAGCATACAACAAAGGTATTTTTGCTGTTTCCAAACTACTAGATCTCCTCACTCTGGTACTACACAAGAATTATTTCAAGTTCCTGGCTCTTATTGCTATCATTTCATTCAATCATCTCGCTCTCCTCCCTCTTATGTTGCTGTGTTCTGGGTGTGATTACCCATGCCTTGCTATTTTCACTCATGTGTTCCACGCTGGAAGGCACATGGGTGATCCCGGAACCAGAACATCACTTCCAGTTTCCGGTCTCTGCATATTTAACCCGGGCAATCACACGAAACGCTAGCACGTTTCTAATCAGAGAGAGCTCAAACTCTTCCCTACTCCACCTGCGCTATAACGGTCACAGCACTGCATCTCATCTTCTCTACCACTGTACCTTCATATATACCTCGCAATCTGGTAAGTGATAGCCACAGAATTGTAGCCATGATTGATCCCCTCGAGGCTATTCCCTATACTTGCGAGAATTATACCTGCAATTATACTGTTGCTTATGGTCAGAGGCATACTCTGGGGATCATATGTATTTTTTGTTGCCATATGAGGTTAATACTCGCCATTATTACATGTAATAATAACCCATGTTGTTATCATATGTACTGATTTATGTTATTATGTACCATTTATCAGGATTGTTCATGGATCATTATCACTGCAGGCTGCATTACTGTCCATTAGGGCTATGCAGGGACTAGAATACAATGACAGATTACAAAACTTGAGGATGATTCGTTTTAGAAGAAAAGATCGACTGATAGAGGACCTCATTACAAGTTCAACATACTGAAAGACAGTACAAGGATCTCTTCCAAAGATCTTTTTATTACCTAGGCTGTGACCAGGACAAGGGGTCATCCTCTAACGCACTAGAGGAGAGGCGATTTTACCATCAACATAGACCAAGGTTCTTTGACTGGTAGAGGGCAGTGAGACTATGGAACTCTCTCTGCCGCAGAGTTGTTATGGCGCGGCACTCTATGTACATGTTCAAGAGAGGCCTGGGTTTGGTTAGTTATCTTACTCAAACTGTTCAACTTTTGTGTGTGCTTATTTTTGCAAAATCAGTCGCACACAAAACAACATACCGAGATTACATCCTCTAATTTAATCAAAACAACGAGCAACAACCTCCTCCCTTACCCGTCCCTCAACAACAAGCGCCAACTACATATAAAACGAACCCATTGGGGTCAGTTATCCTGTTTTTTTCTTCCTTTGTTATTCTGTCTTTTTTCATAGTATTTTTTTTTGGGAGCTTTGCAATTTCGAGCCGTTTAGGGGACATTTTGAAATGGCATCATTATTTGTATCTTCATTCGGCAGATAAGCTAATGTCGCAAATTGACACTTATCATCCAAAATTGTCAAAAAATTGTGCTCAGCATCTTTTTAGTTCACACATCATATCTAGCTGTCCATAAAAACTCCAAAATGAGAACCAATACTTAAGCAAACTTTGAGAAATGGTAAAAGAAAGTACTTGATATATTGTGTGACATTTTTTGCACATTTGTAGAGCAAATTTTCCAAAGTAGATCTTGAAAAAAACACTCATTTAAAACACACACAAAAAGTTAAGATTGCAGAGTTCCCAGTGAAACCGATGTAAAAAAAAGTAAACAGGGCAAAACTACCAAAACAAACAGAGATCAGATAATGACCGCCATGTACTGATACCTTCTGTCACGGGTGCTCCCGCAGTCCCTGTTCGGATCGCAGGCGGCATCCGTGCTCCTCGCCCCGTTTTGCCCCCGCTGGGCATAGCCCGTCTCACACTCCCTCATGGCTCTGCCGGCTCCTGCGCTTCCCCCGACTGTCCTGTGCGCCACCTTCCGGCACACCTCCTAGGGCGCGCTGGCTCCACGAAAATTTAAGGGCCAGCGCACCGTCGTATTGGTGCCGCTGGCTGAACACCTCACCGTCTAGATCCTGCCTCTTCCTGTGTCCCCCCTGCCGATCTTTGTGCCTACTGCCTTTAACGAACAAGCTTCCAGCGGAGTATTCCGTAGCGTTCCTGTGTTTCCTCGATTCTGTCTTCCGTGTTCTGTGTATTCCTGTGTGTTCGCCCCCGCTCCGACTCCTTATTTGGGCCGTGTGTTACCTGAGGTCCTCCGGTGTAACGCTTTCTGTGTGTCTGTGTTCCCGTTTCCCACCTGCCTGGACGCTCCTGTTCTGACCCCGGACTTGACCTGACGCATTGCTACTCTCTGACCGCCTGCCCTGCCTCTGTTCCTGACCTGTCTACGAGATTGTCATCCCGCTAATTTACCTCGACCTCGGCTGCCCACGTGGGCTAGTCACCACCTTGGAGACCTAGTGTATCCTGCCGACAGTCCAAACCCGCTTTGCGGCGGCTCTGGTTAATACCAGGTGCCGCTAGGCTTCCGTCCGGGGTTGGCTAGTTAACTGCTCCGCGCGGTGGTCCATAGATCCACTGATCCTAACAGTAAGATCCACATTGATCCCGCCTGAGGTTCCGCTTCCCACTCGACCAAACTTTGCCGCCATAGTGTCGCATCATCCCAGGAGAGTGCAGCTCAACGCGACCAGCGAATCAAGTCACCACCATGCTGCAACCGCTACTGCCACCCTCAACAGCAACAGGTTCCCTCCCCGTGTCTGCTCCCGTGGCTCCTGCACCCCCCCGGTCTGCCTTCCTCTGCTGTAACCAAGACTACGGCGGCTCCCTACCCCGCAAATTGACGGAGACCCCAGAACATGCAGGTTTTATTACTCAATGCCTCCTACAATAGAACTTATGCCTTCGCATTTGTCACGGAGCGAATCCAAGGTGGGCATTTTTCGTCGTCTTCTCTCTGGGAGGCCCTGGCTGGGCCACCTCTCTTTGCTAACAGAGCCGACCCGGTCATGGGCTTACTCTTAACTCTTGCGGCTTTTTCTGGCGGCGGTTCCGGGCCCGTTTTTGAGGAACCACATCATTTGTACATTTGTTCTTGTATATTTGTTAATTGAAATTGACACTAAGTATCAATTGTTTCTACTTTATTGCCTGATGAAGGTCTGACTTACTAAGACCGAAACGTTGCATAAAATTTTTTTTTAATTGCCATACTCTTATTTCTGGAATAAAATTAAATTTTGTGTTAACTGATGTGTATTTTTTCCACTATATGCCCCATTGATTCAGATTTATCATTCATTTATTCATTGGGTCAGATTTATCACATTCTTTTTTTCCTTTTTCTACTTCTTTTTGCACCATTTCTGGTAATTGGTGTATTTCCTTTTCACCCATCCAGCAGTGCATCAACTCCAAGGTTTCAAATGCTTTATTACCGGAATCCAGATGTTAATGATTTACGAAGTCACAAATGTTTGCACAATGCAGCAGAAAAAGAAAATTTAGTAATTAAAAACTCCATTCCCCAGTTGGTGTAAGGAAAACATCAGAATGGGTTACTTCAAACTGTGCAACTTTTGTGTGTATTTTTTGCAAAAGTTGCAAAAAACAACATACGAGATTTAGCATCCTCTAAGTTAAATCAAACAAGAGCAACAACCTCCCATTCCCCCAAAAAAGACAAGCGCCAGACTACATATAAATGAACCCATTGGGGGTCATTTATCCCTTTTTTTTCTTCCTGTTTTTACTGTCTTTTTTTAGATTTTTTTTTGAGCTTTGCAATTTTGAGCCTTTTAGGGACATTTTGAAATGGCACATTTATCTTCTATTCCAGATAAGCTAAATGTCGCAAATGACATTTATCATTTCAAATTGTCTAAAATTTGCAACATTTTTTGGCATAAAAAACTCCAAATGAAACCATACTTAAGCAAAACTTTGAAAATGGTAAAAAAGTACTTGAGATATTTGTGTGACATTTTTGCGACATTTGTAACAAATGTTTCCAAAAGAGATCTGAAAAAAACACTCATTTAACACACAAAAAAAGTAAGATTGATAAGTTCCCAGGGAAACCGATGTAAAAAGACAGGCAAAAACTAGCCAAAACAAACAGAGATCAGATAAATGACCCCCATGGACTGATACTTCTGTCACGGGTGCTCCCGCGATCCCTGTCTCGGATCGCAGGCGCATCCGTGCTCCCCCGTTGATTTGGTCAAGGACGTTCAGGATTTTGTGCGGTCTTGTGCCTCTTGTGCTCGCAATAAGCCCTCACGACAAAAACCCGCTGGTCTTCTGTTGCCGTTACCCATGCCTACCTGCCCGTGGTCTCATGCTCCCGCGATCCCTGTCTCGGATCGCGGGCGCATCCGTGCTCCCCCATTTGCCCCCACTGCAGCCTGGTCTCCTCACTCACCTCTCCTGGCTCCTGCTCTTCCCCGGACTGCCGTGCGCGCGCGTCCCCGCCTCCTAGGGTGCGCGCGCGGCTCCTGACGAAAATTTAAAGGGCCAGCGCACCGCTAATTGGTGCACTGGCTGAACACCTCACCTTTAAGAATCCTGCCTCTTCCTGAAAAACAAAAAAGCTAACAAACAATAAAAATTACAAACCGGTAGTGTTTGTCATTATTATTTTCAAACGTGGGTTGTGGGGGGAAAGGGTAAAGTGTATGTAGAGATAGTCTAATCAGGCACAACTACCAGGGGTTGCTAGTGTTCAACCATGGGTATAGTAACACTGCCAGTGTTTACCCCACTCTTCTAATGGTTGTCTAAAAAATAGGTTACTACCATAGGAGTTCCATCGGACTTATTTTATACACATGTGTTTGACATGACAAGTACCACGATTGCCATAAACGCGGACATATATTGGGCGTATTGGACTTGTTCAAACGCACTATATGTAGTTTGCTATGGCTTGGCCTCGTGGGCACATTCATAAAAAGTGGCACTAATCTGAACCTTTTTTTTTTTTTGGTTCCCCTTTAACAAAGAGTGTGCCACACAATTCTGTAGTGTCCAGTAATAAACTTGGCACACAGTCCAACTATGCCACCAGAAAGCTCTGTAGTGCAGAATTGTGGAGCGTCGGGCATAGTTGCAGCCATGACACAAACACTGGTGAAAACACTCATAAATTACACATGCAAGATTTTACACACTTTAGTCAGGCAAAGTATTTTCAGAGCAAAGTCGATAGAAAAACTGTCCTCAAAGCTTTAATTTAAAGATGTGGGCCATTGTACAGTCATGGCCAAACGTTTTGAGAACAATATAACTGTTAATTTTTAAAAGGTCTATTTGCATCAGATTTATAATGGCAATGGTATATACTCAGAATGTTATAAAGAGTGGGAGGCTTAATAGCAATTAATTCTAGTAAGTTAAGTCCATATTTGCTAGAAAATTAATATTTCCCCAAAAACACATTCAATTTCATTGCAGGCCTGCCTTAAACGACGGAGCTAACATCATTCAGTGATGCTCCATAAACACAGGTGTTGGTGTTCGATGAGGACGGGCTGGAATCACTCCACTTGGACACTTAAAGGAGGTGGGATGACATCATTGTTTCTTGTATGTAACCATGGTTATCTCTAAGAGAACATGTGACATAATCATTATACTGCACAAAACTGCCATAACGGGGGAAGTATCGCAGGCTAGAAAGTTGCAAATCAGTCAACAATCTTTGCATGCATCAAGGAGAGAGGTCCCCTTGGTGCACCAAAGGCTCAGGACCACCAAAGAAGGACCAGCAAGCGCCAGGACCGTCTCTTAAAAAGTGTTTCAGCTTCGGGATGGGCTACCAGCACAGACAAAGCTGCCAGGAATGGGAGAGCAGGCCAGGTGTTAGTGCATCTGCACGCACGTGAGGCGGAGATCTTGGAGCAGGGCCTGGTTAGGAGGGCATCAAAGAAGCCACTTTCTCAGAAAAAAACCATCAGGGACGACTATTATCTGCAAAAAGGTTAAGGGAGTGGACTGTTGAGGACTGGGTTAAGTCTTTTCTCTGATGAATCCTCCTTCTGCGAGCTGTTTGTAACATCTGAAAAAGCTTGTTCAGAGGGAAGACAAGACAAGGTGAGTGAACACCAGTCTTGTCTCATGACCATGTAAGCATTCCTGCAACCTTCATGTGTGGGGTTGTCTCAGGACAAGGAATCACCTCTCACAGTGGTGCCTAAAAAACACATCCGAATAAAGATGTACCAGAATGTCCTTAAAGAGAAACTTCTCCCGTCCAGAGCAGGTTTTGTGGGATCAACAATGCCTTTTCCAGCATGATGGAGCACCTTGCCATAAAGTAAAGGTGAACATAAATGGCTCAAGGAACAACACAAGAGAGTTTGGTCATGGTCTGGAAAAGCTCCCCAGATCGTAATGCCCATTGAGAACTTGTGGTCAATCACTCAAGAGGACGGGATGACAACCAACAAAACCAACCAAATTGTGACAAAATGCCAAGCATTTGATGTGGCTAGAAGGTACTGCCTATCAGTCCGGATTTGGCCAGAAAGTTGATTGAGAGCTGCCAGGGAGAAATTGCAGAGGTCCGTGAAGAAGAAAGGGTCAACACTTCAAATATTGCTGGGCATGCATTTCTATCAACTATCAATAAAAGCTTTTGGACTCAAATATGATTGCACTTATGTGATTCTGTTATGTGATAAAAACATCTGACAAACACACATAAAAACCAGAGGGCAAAAGATCATGTGAAAATGATATTTGTGCCATTTTCAAAATTAGGACCATGGACTGTATAGTAACCAGTTATTTCATTTTATGTGCTGTAATAATTTTGATATGAAGTCGAGTTTTTGTTCGTTTCTTTATGTAAATAAGATGATCTTCGGCCAGCATAACTCTAGTGAAATACAGTCGAATAATATGTTTTGAATTTCCTTTACCCAGCGCCCTTAAGCGGAAGTTGTCAATAAAAGTGACAATGCTGTTAAGGTAGAAAAGGCTCTTAATACTTGGAAACAAACAAAAAATTGGCAACTCAACTCTTTTATCTTTTATATAATTATTTCTACATAATTGTGTTTCAATATTTTGAGGTTCATTGAGAAGTCATTAGTTTTATGCACATTTTAAAACCTTCACGAAAATCTAATGAAATGCCTTGTATATAAGGATAAATGAAGCCACTGTACTAAATAGTTATTCTAATATTAGAGGTTGAGATTGCCTTTGAAATTAGTTTTTTTTTTCACTTTTTATGTTTAAATGTTCGAAAAGGTCTATAAGCAAGACATGAAAAATGTGTCAATAGTTTGAGATGAGTCTAGCTTGCCAACAGTTTGTATTGAATATTTCTTCCCCAGAAAAAGGGCAAAAGTTTGGTGCACGTTCTTTTCCTTTCAGACACAGTTTTTGTTACAATTTAGACTGCTAGATAATCCTACAACCCAAATAGTTCAAATTGAACTGTTTTCCCACTGTAATGTATGCTAATTTGTTAGCCCCAGATACTAGGGAAATCGAGCAATGAAGAATAAAATAAATCCTGCCACCCCTCCACCTAAGTTTGAGGGAAAATCTAAAAAATAATTGAGAAATAAATATAGGTTGAAAAACAAAGAATGCTTATATAAGCCGAGTATAAGCCGAGTTTTTCAGCACAAGCTGAAGATTCCCCACCGGCATTATACATCGGGTGTATATTAAAAAAAAAAAAAAAAACTTGATCGCCATCCGACGGCCCGGGCAGCGGCAGTCCGCAGAGCAGCTCCTCCTGCAGGTCTTTACTTCAGGACGGCCAGACGTCTCTGCGCATGCCGAATGGGCCTGCGTCAAGCCGGGTAGCGAGCCGGTTGGTTGAGAGGAGCCGGACTGCGGCCGGCCGAAGTGAGAACAGAGTTTTTTTGAGATCGACAGGACTGGGGCGACAGGTGGGCTTACGGGCTAGTGTACAGGGCTGGAGGGCTACAGGCTGGCATGTGGCTGGCGCTACGGGCTGAGGTGGCAAGGAGACGGGATGGCAGCGGTGTTATGGCGCGGTTAACGCGGGTGATCTATATACTGGGGCTGTGGACCAATGCATTTCCCACCCTCGGCTATTACTCGAGTCAAGTACGGTTTTTTTTCATTTTTTTTGTGTTAAAACATTGGGTCTCGACTTATATTCAGAGTCGGCTATACTCGAGTATATACGTAAATAATTCTCCTTTGTAACTTTGAGGCCTGAGAACAAAAAAATATATGCACTGTAAAAAATGACCAAATGGGAATGAAAAATGGGGAGAGAAAAAAAACCATTTAAGGACAAGTATTTAGTGAGGACTTAGGCACTCTGCTATAAAACGATACCGTTTCCCTGTTTTTTTCAAAAAAACTTCTAGAAATAAGTAAAATGAAAAACAATAAAATTACTAAAAACCAAAAAACTCACCATGATAAAAAAAAAAGTTTCGTCAACAAAAAAGAAATACGAAACATGCGCTTGGGTCCTGCTTTTGATGAACTGCCTCTTATAAAATAAAGTGTTTTAGACCACAGTGGGGGAGAATGTATCATAGTTTTTCTTTTGAAGGTCCTTTTTTATGCTTAGGTATGATCATGTCTTTTTTCTTGTGATACATATTTAGTTTTTCCTATCCTGGGCAGGCGCAAATTTTGGCTCTTTTTGAGACTTTTATTGAAATTCTCAACATTCCACATGGAGACAAGTCATGAGAGGGGGGTATATACAGGAGTGGACACGACACTAAAAAGCAAGGCAGTGAACATTAAAACTACTTATTTTATTCAGTATACATTAAAAATATCGAAAGAATGCACTATTAATCCAGTTTAAGGTGAAAAACACATGTATCATATAAATGCCACAACAATTACTTCCTGTGAAAACGAGTAGGGGACAAAAACGTTACCATAACCTTCACCTCAAGCAGACAATTCAATGAGAACAAGCCGAGCAGCAATAGTATATATAGCCTTTTTATTGGTTCAGTCGTGTGTGTGCAGTATAGGAGACGTGTAATCTGTCTGTCAGATGTACTGCTTGATATAAGGTACGGTGAGGCTGGGAGAGGCCATTCAATATATAGGAAGTAACTGGATGTAACAGGGACAAGGCGTGAACGCACGATCATAAACTAAACTGTAAACTAACACCCACAGGAGATCAGAGCTCCTGCCTCAAAAGGGCAGTACCACCCGTTTTGCCCTTCTTTTAAACACCCCGCATCCCCCTCTTACGTGTGTCCTCCTACAGGGATTAATCAGAGGGACTATGGGTGGAATGCCTAATAAAAATCTAATTGGGCCCTGCAGTAGACAGGAGTGACACGATCGCGTTTTCGTCGGTTACCCGTATTAACGTTTGTGCCGTTTTTTTTCCCTGATTGCCCGGGTTTTTGGCGCAAGCGATCGGATTGGGGACACATCGGCCGACAATCGGGGGTAATGGCCGTAAGAAAACCCGATGGAATTAGGAAAAACTGCCATATTTTTTTTTAAAAAGTGCGCTTGACACGCACTTAACTGACAACCCAGGGTAGGACGTGAACTTCAGTGAACAACGATGGGACTAGCGCAGCCAGCAACACCTGGTGGACACGGGCAAACTACCTTATTGAATCGACGGTAGAGGAAAATATGAGAAAATAAGATTATAAGCCACAGCACACGATGCGACCAAGGTGTACTTGAAAATGACAGCAAAAGTCGCGGTGGAAATTGGCAAAAAATTTAGCGAATAAAGATAAGGTCCCTAGTACCAAGCATCAGTTGTATACCAGCATACAAAATGTATTTTTGCTGTGTCCAAACACTAGATCTCCGTCACTCTGGTACTACACAAGAATTATTCAAAGTTCCGGGCTCTATTCTATCATTCATGTCAATCATCTCGATCTCACTCCCTCTAGTTGCTGTGTTCTGGGTGTGATACCCATGACTTGCTATTTTCACTCATGTGTTCCACGCGAAGGCACATGGGTTGATCCCGTTGAACCAGCACATCACTGCCGTTCCGGTTCTGCATTTTAAACGGGCAATCACACGAAACGGCTAGCCACGTTCTAATCAGAGGAGCTCAAACTCTTCCCTACCCACCTGCGTATAACGGTTCACAGCACTGCATCTAAATCTTTCTACCCCGGAACTTCATATATACACTCGCCAATCTGGTAAGTGATAGCCACAGAATTGTAGCCATGATTGATTCCCCCGAGGCTAGTCCCCTAACGTGCGAGTTATAACTGCAATGATAATGGTGCTTATGGTCAGAGGCATACTCTGGGGATCCTATGTATTTTTGTTGCCATATGAGGTTAATATCGCATTATACATGTAAAATAACCCATGTTGTTATCATATGTACTGCTTTATGTTATTAGTACCATTTTCAGGATTGGTCCAGGATCATTATCAATGCAGCGCATTACTGTCCATTAGGCATGCCGGGACTAGATACCAATGACAATTACAAAAACTGTGATGTGATTCAGTTTAGAAGAAAGAGGACTGAGAGGAGACCTCATACAATGTTCAAATACCTGACAAAGGACAGTACAAGGATCTCTACAAGATCTTTTTATATACCTAGGCCTGTGACAGGACAATGGGGGCATCTCTACGCCTAGAGGAGAGGCGATTTTACCATCACCATAGACAAAGGTTCTTTATGTAAGAGCAGTGAGACTATGGAACTCCTGCCAGAGGTGGTTATGGCGGACTCTAGTTACATGTTCAAGAGACCTGGATGACTTTCTGGAGAGAAAAAAATATCACGGCGTTATGGGGATAAAAAACATTTATTTAGTCTTAAAGGTTGGACTTGATGGACTTGCGTCTTTTTCCAGATTAATCCTTGATACTATGATACTGTTTTGGCCTTTATAGTTTTCACTATGAACATGGTTTTCTTGACTTGGACTTTCTTGTCTCTGATTATGTTCAGTGGATCCCTATCAGCATTCTTATACCCATGATGCTTCATATATAACTCACCTCGCCTCTTGGCTATAATATGTATATACGCCACTTTACTGGCATTTCTTAAGCTGTACTAAAAATGTCACATTTTAGATTAAACAAGCATCATTTGTACATTTGTTTGATATTTGTGAATTGAATTGACACTAAGTATCAATTGTTCTACTGATGCCTGATGAAGGTCTACTTACTAAGACCGAAACGTTGCATAAAATTGTTTTTTAATTGCAGATCTCTAGTTCTGGAATAAATTAAATTTGTGCTTAACTGATGTGTATTTCCACTATATGCCCCATTGATTCAGATTTATCATTCATTATTCATTGGGTCAGATTTATAACATTCTTTTTTTCCTTTTTCTATCTTTTGGCAACATTTCTGGTAATTGTGTACTTCCTTTCACACATCCAGCGGGCATCAACTCAGGGTTCACATGCTTTATTACGGAATCCAGATGTTATGATTTACGAAGTCCAAATTGTTTGCACAAGCAGACAGAAAAGAAAATTTAGATAATTTAAAAAACTCCATTCCCAGTTGGTGTACGGAAAACCTCAAGAATGGGTTACTTCAAACTGTGCAAACTTTGTGTGATTTGCAAAAGGTTGCAAAAAACAACATACGAGATTTGCATCCTCTAAGTTAAATCAAACAAGAGCAACAACCTCCCATCCCCAAAAAAGACAAGCGCCAGACTACAATAAAGACCATTGGGGTCATTTATCCCTTTTTTTTCTTCCTGTTTTTACTGTCTTTTTTTAGATTTTTTTGAGCTGTGCAATTTTGAGCCTTTTAGGGACATTTGAAATGCAATTGAATCTTCTATTCCGATAGCTAAATGATCGCACATGACATGTATCATTTCAAATTGTCTAAAATTGAGCAACATTTTTGGCAGAAAAAACTCCAAATGAAACCATACTAAGCAAACTTGAAAATGGATAAAAAAGTACTTGAGATATTAGGTGTGACATTTTGCGACAGTTGTAAACAAATGTTTCCAAAAAGAGATCTGAAAAACAAACACGCATTTAACACACAAAAAAAGTAAGATGAAAGTTCCCAGGGAAACCGATGATAAAAGCACAGGCAAAAACTAGCAAAAACAAACAGGATCAGATAAAATGACCCCATATCATGACTGATATTCTGACGGGTGCTCCGCGATCCCTGTCTGATCGCAGGCGCATCCGTTGCTCCCCCGGGTTTGCCCCCGCTGCAGCAACGTCTCACTACACTATCCGGCTCCATGCTGGCTTCACCGGCTCCTGGCGCAGTCCCCGCGACTAGGAGCGCCGGCTCCTGACGAAAATTTAAAGGGCCAGCGCACCGCTATGGTGCAACTGGTGAACACTCACCTTAAGAAATCCTGCCTGCGTCTGTGTCCCCTGCGGATCTGTGTGACCTCATAGCATAGAGAAAGCTTCCAAGCGGTATTCCCTGGTTCCTGTGTATTCCTGCGTATCTCTGATTCTGGTCTTCCTGTTCTGTATTCTGGGTGTTCCGCTCCGACGTCCTATGTTGCCGTGTTACCTGAGTCCTCCGATGTTGCTGTGTTCTGTGTGTTTCTTGTTTCCGTCCCACCTGCCTGGACCTCATGTGCTGACCCCGGACTTGACTGACGTTGCATCTATGCCGCGGCCGACCCTGTTCTGGACTGTCTACGAGATTGTACCGCTAATTTACTCGACCTCGGCTGCCACGTGGGCATAGTCACCCTGGGAAGGACTTAGTGGTATCCTGCGCAGTCCAACACGCTGTGCGGCGGGCTCGGTGGTGAAATACAGGTGCGCTAGGCTCGCGGTTCCGGGGTTGGCTAGTTAAATCTCCGCGGTGGTCCAAGGGATCCATGATCTAACAGTAAGATCCAGGCATGATCCCGCCGGGTTCCGCTTCCCCACTCGACCAAAACTTGCCCATGTGGCCAGCAATCCCAGGAGATTGCAGCTCAACGAGAACAGTGGGATCCAAGTCACACCATGCTGCAAACCAGCTACTAGCCCACCCAGAAAAGCAAAAGTACCGGGTCATGCTCCGTGGCTCCTGCAAAACCCGGTCTGCCTTCCATGCTGCTGAACAGGACTACGGCTGGTTATGCAGAAATTTGCCGGAGACCAAACAGTGCGGGGTTGTATTATCAATGCTCCCTACAAATAGAATCTATGCCTTCGCATTGGTACGGAGCGATCCAAGTGGCATTTTTCGTCAGTCTTCTCCCTGGAGGCCCTGGGCTGGGCCACTCCTCTTTGCGACAGAGGCGACACGGTCACGGCTACTCTTGCGGCTTTTCTGGCGGGGATCCGGGCCGTTTTTGAGGAACCAGCACAGGATTTCTGGTCTGACGAGTGCGTGTTGAACGGCCAAGGCAACTCTCTGTGGGAGAGTATGATGTCAGTTCCGCACCCTGGGCCTCATGAAATTGCTGGAAACGATTGCAGCTCTCATGCCAAACTTGAAGAAAGGAACTCCCGCGAGGTCAAAGAATGCACTGGCGGGTAGAAGGGGAAGGTCGGTCCGTCGGGAGTTTAAGGGGTGTGCTTCTGGGGTGGTATCATTACCCACACAATCAACTGGGACCACTCGGATAGATGTACGGTTAAGGAAAGCGCGAGGAAACTTCGCTCTGAGCCATCTCCAAGCACTGTAAGACGTTTCCATCGCCTCGCATCCTGCCTTTCCAAAGCCGCTCCAGCCTCCGCCTGTATCATGGCTGAGGAAACCCATGCAGGTGGAAGAATCCGGCTCTCTACAAGAGCGTTCAGAAGCGACAGGAGAACCTTTGTCTGTATTTTGCCAGTCCAGGGACTTCATCGGACGGTCCTGTTCGGTCCCCAACCGTCACGGGAAATGCCCAGCAACTGGGCTCTTGGGAGAGCCGTCCTAGGTGGTGCAGCTTCTCAGTCTGTTATTCCTGTGTCCTCAGCGTAGACACCGGCACCCGATCCAAGTTTCTGCTTTCCGGATTCCGGCTCTACAGCGAACTTTATGGACGCAGCCCTGGTCTCCCGGCATCATTCCCAGTGGTTCATCTTGAGAAACCATTGTCATTTGCCTCAGTCAGTGGCCAGATATTTCCGTGCCACATCTAGTTTCGCAAGTGAACACCTGCTTCTGCAAGTTGAGCCTGCATCTCCGTTGGGACCGGCTTTGTTTTCTCATTGTAAGGAGATCCCTCGTCCGCTCCCTGTCTGGAATTCCACCTTGTCTCCCAAGCCCTGAAATGGGCTCCCGCTCCATACTGGGATTTCGCAGATGTGTTCTCCAAAAAAAAAGGTGAGACCTTCCCACTGTCCTACGATTTCCCCATCGACTGTGCCCGGATCTTATCCTCCACGGGTAGGGTGTACCCGCTCTCGGTACCGAAACCGCCGCCATGTTGAATATATTAGGAAAATCTGCAAAGAGGTTTCATACGTAAATCCTCCTCTCCAGCTGCCGCAGGTTTCTTTTTTGTCCACCAAGAAAGATGTCTCTTCTCGGCCCTGTATAGCTATGCGGTTCTTAACACAAAGTCACCGTTAAGAATCGCTACCCCTTCCCGATGATCATGGAGTTGTTTGATTCGTCTACAGGCGCAGAGTCTTTACCAAGTTGGATTTCGTGGTGCCTTACAATCTTATTGCATCAGGAAGGGTGAGAGTGGAGACGGCCTGTAACACCGTGTGGGCATTTTGAAGATTTAGTTATGCCCTTGGACTTGATGCCCAGACGTTTGCAAGGAATTGTTAATGTATCTTCAGGGACTTATTGTACAGCTGTGTTGTTGATAATCATGGATGCATCCTTGTGTTTTCTGTGATCTCGAGTTCACATCAGAAAAAAAAAAAAAAATACAAAAAAAAAAATAAAAAAAAAAAAAAAAAAAAAAAAAAAAAAAAAAAAAACCCCCCCCCCCCCCAAAAAAAAAAAAAAAAAATCCATGTACGCAAGTGCTCAGTCGCCTCAGGACTAACCATCTCTTATGCCAAACTGGAAAAATGCACTTTCACACAGGAGCCTTCCGCGTGGATACATATTTCCGACAGAGGCTGCAGATGGATCCCACTAAACATCTTTGGGCACAGGTTTTCAGGCGGCCACGCCCAGTGGACTGCGTGATATCCAAAAGATTCCTGGGGCTGTGCCAATATATAGGCAAGAATCAACATTTCATCCCTGGGGCTCCAATGGTGGAGCTAACAAAGAAAGTGTCAATTCTCGTCTCTGGCCCCGCGGCTGAGGAGGCTTCAAGAGATTAAAGGGACGCGTTTTCCTCTGAAATCTGTTCTACCAGACCTGATACCGAGAAGCCATCTTTTGGAGGAGCTGGAGCGGTACTTAACCAAGGGCCTAGGGGCCGAACTCTCTTCCTGTGGCTTATTTCCAAAAAATTTTCAGTCCGCCAGAGGAATTATTTCTATAGGGGGATCGTGAGCTTCTGGCTATCAAGCTTGCCGTGGAGGAAGGGCGTCATCCCATGCTGGAGGAGCTGATTTCCAGTCAGTATTTTCACGGACACAAAAACCCCGTACCTACAGACGACATCACGGTTGAACCCACGTCAAGCACGGTGGTCCAATCTTCTTTTCCCGTTTTGAATTGCCAGATCCATTTCGCCAGCGAGACAAAAAACATCAAGGCTGACGCCCGTCACGGCTTCTGATGATGGGGGAGGATATGCTCCGAGACACATCATTCATCCAGAGAGGCTTGTGCTAGGAAGCGCCGGTGGAATTTGGCAATTACTCTGGCAAGACTTATGTACGAAATGGACTTCGAAAGAGGATCATGACCTGGGGAATTCTTTTCGTGTGGCTGAGAACCCTGGGGGCAGCGCTATGTGTCATGATTTACCGTGTTATGGTGCTGATTTCTTCTTCTACTTCTATCCCCACAAAACCACCTCTGTTTGTGACCTCCCCACCATCCCATCTTTCATCGTCACTACTCTCTTTGTACTCTCATAACCTGTGACCCCGCTTTCTGCTCTTGCGCTAACAATCCCTACTTTTACTTGCCCTGTGGAGTCCCAACCACTCTCATTTCTACCTTCTTCCATTACACTATCCCCCGTCTCCCCGCTTCTTCCGCCCCTTCACGAATATTTTCACTTTTTCTCCTTCACCCCCCCCCCTATCTGGTGCTGCCTCTTTTTCCCCACTTCCCTCACCCCTCACATTCCCTCTTCCTCCCACCCATCAAACCAAGCTACATTATTCCCAACTCCCCCCGTAGTCCTACACTCCTTTATGGTTATCTCCTTTAACTCCTCCGTTACCGGCGTCTACCTCTCCACGTATTATATCTCTACACCTTTTCCTCCTCTCCTCTGTATCCACTCTTAACCTTCATCCCGATCTCATCCATCTCACCCGCCTCTTTACCTCAAACTCTCCCCCTTTCACTGCCGCTTTCCCCCATTACCTCCCCGAACACTTATACCCCCCCCCTCCTCTACCCTCAATCCACCACTAGGTTATCCAGCACGTCGCCACCATACTCGTTCTTTCACAATACTCTTCTTTTTCCCCCTGACTTCGCGTTTTTGTTACTCACCTTACACTGCGTTTCCCCTAATGCTTCTCTCACCTTTTCCCCGAATCTCATACCACTTCGTACATGCCCTCCTGCCCCTTCGTTCCAATCCGACCCACCCACGTCACGTATTTCAATCCCCTCTCCCTTCGTACATACCCCTCTTCCCCTAACCCAACCCTTCCAGAATCATCATCCTACCTACACCCATACCACTCTCTACACCTCTACTTAATTGTCTAGTTTATTTCCTCTACGCCTCCTCTTCCCCCCCTCCCTCTCCATCAAACTCACTACACCTCCTTTATCTATTCTATGCCCTAAACATTACAGTCCTTCCCGCCCATCCCCATTCACCCCGACCCCCTCGCTAACTCGCCATGTCTTCTCCCCCTCTCTCCCCCCCATTCACCTAATTTACCTCAATCCCCGTTTTCCAAACCTTCCTTCGTTCGTCATCCTCCCTTCCCTTCTTCAGCTTCCCCACCATTCCCCCCCGCCTCCTTTGCCTTCCTTCCCCCACCTGCACCTGAAACTACTTTTCGTCACCTCCCACCCATCCCATTTCTTTTTACAAATCCAGTGATTTTCTCTCCCCGCACATCTCTCGCGTTCTTACTTCCTGTCCCCCTTTTTTATGTCTTCTTTAGTACGCCCACCTTCCCTTCCATGGTCAAGGGACGTTCAGGATTTTGTGTGTTCTTGTGCCTCTTGTGTTCCCAATAAGCCCTCACGACAAAAACATGTGGTCTCTGTTGCGTTACCCATGCCTACCGCCCGTGGTCTCACGTGGCTATGGACTTCATTACTGATCTGCCGCAATCCATCTGGAAATACCGTTATCTGGGTGGTAAAGACGCCTTGCTCTAAGAGGTACATTTTGTCCTCTACAGTTGCCTTCAGCCCAGTCTTGCAGTCTTCTTCCAGCACATCTCGGCTCAGGGCCTCCCCGGCAATCGTTTCTGATCGAGGTGTTCAGTTGGTTCCAAGTTCTGGAGATCTCTGGAAATCAGTGCAAGTGAAATTGGGACTTTCCTCTTGCCTATCATCCTCAGTACACGCCAGTAGAGAGGTGATAAGAAGTTGGGGTGCTATCTCCGCACCTTTGTGTCCGGGTCAGGAGAAGGGCTTCTTTTTACCATGGCAGAGTTTTGCATACAATTCCTGGGACTCCATTCTGCTGGTTCTGCCCCTTCTTTATAATTACGGAGTGCACCCACGGCATCCTATTCCGGGACTGTGTCTGCAGATGTTCCTGCTGTGGAGGACTTGGTCAGTATCTAAAGCCATCTGGGAACAAGTCCGTACCTCATTGATCTAAACCTCTGACAAGACCAAGCATCAAGCGGCCAAGAAACGTCGGCTTGTTCCTGTCTAGCTCATGGTGACAGGGTCTGGTTATCCTCAAGGTACGTCCAACTGAAGATCCCTGGCTCCAAATTGGTACCGGTTCCAGTCATCTTTAAAATGCTTGCCACGACAAAGTTCCTTACCTCCGACCCCACAAGCGGCTTTACTGATGTCTTCGCAGGTGAGGAGATCCTGGATACTAGCAGTGAGAGGTCGGCTGTTGTTTCTGGTAGACGGGAAGGGATTTGGTCCTGAGGAGAGATATTGGGAGCCAGAGGATAAAATCTGGAGAAGAGCATGCTCCAACGTTTGCTAAGGCCCAAGAAGAGAGGGAGGCCGAAGGGGGGGGCGTACTGTCACGGTTGCTCCCGCGATCCATGTCTCGGATCGCGGGCGCATCAGTGCTCCCCCATTTGCCCCACTGCAGACTGCGTCTCCTCACTCACCTCTCCGGCTCTGCTTTCCCGGACTGCAGTGCGGCGCGATTCCCCGCCTCCTAGATTAGGGCTATGCAGGGACTAGAATACAATGACAGATTACAAAACTTCTGATGATTCAGTTTAGAAGAAAGACGACTGAGAGGAGACCTCATTACAATGTTCAAATACCTGAAAGGACAGTACAAGGATCTCTCCAAAGATCTTTTTATATACCTAGGCCTGTGACCAGGACAAGGGGGCATCCTCTACGCCTAGAGGAGAGGCGATTTTACCATCACCATAGACAAAGGTTCTTTACTGTAAGAGCAGTGAGACTATGGAACTCTCTGCCGCAGGAGGTTGTTATGGCGGACTCTATGTACATGTTCAAGAGAGGCCTGGATGACTTTCTGGAGAGAAAAAAATATCACGGGTTATGGGGATAAAACATTTGGTGCACTGGCTGAACACCTCACCTTTAAGAATCCTGCCTCTTCCTGTGTCCCCTGCCGGATCTTTGTGCCTCATAGCCTTAGAGAAAGCTTCCAAGCGAGTATTCCTGCGTTCCTGTGTATTCCTGCGTATTCCTGTATTCCTGCGTATTCCTGTGTTCCTGTGTATTCCTGTGTGTTCCCGCTCCTGAGTCCTGTGTTGCCGTGTTACCTGAGTTCCTCCGTGTTGCTGTGTTCCGTGTGCCTGTGTTCCCGTTCCCACCTGCCTGGACCTCCTGTTGCTGACCCCGGACTTGGACCTGACGTTGCATCTCTGCCGCCTGCCCTGACCCTGTGCCTGGACCTGTCTACGAGATTGTCATCCGCTAAGGTACCTTGACCTCGGCTGCCACCGTAGGCTAGTCACACCTGGGAACGACCTAGTGGTATCCTGCCGCAGCAAGTCCAACCCGCATTGCGGCAGGCTCTGGTGAATACCAGGTGCCGCTAGGCTCCGGTTCCGGGTGTTGGCTAGTTACATCTCCCGCGGTGGTCCAGAGGATCCACTGATCCTAACAACTTCTTTATGTATAGAGTAGTCCATACTTCTACTAACTTCGTCCTTGCAGTAAGGGAGGATAATATGAGGGTCCTAATGGTGGAGCTCCCTTTAATCATTTATTTATCACCTATCCTGCAGGTGGTGAAAAACAATTATTATTTGAAAACTTCATAAATATATAGAATACACTATTTCTGCTTATTCAATGGCTTTTCACATTGTGGGCATTCCCCGCATCTTAGCTTTCCTCGAGCTACTGGAGATCACACAGTCTAGTTGCTATGATGTTTCCCATACATTGCACACAGCCAGAAGAGGAGAATGGGCTCTACAACATTTCAGTTATCCACCGGAGCTGCAGTAGGATCAAATGATCAGCCTTCATGAACATAAAACTTTTAGGGTAGAGAGTTTTATGTTAAGATTCCTGCAGACTAAGTTTTTATCTTAGTTTCATTTAGTTCCTGTACCACAACCACGTCTGAAGGCTGTAATTGAAGATGCCATCATATTTGCTTGAATTTAGAATGAAGAAAATCAGCACTGTACCTTTCCTTTGTGTCCTAAGCTTTAACAATTATAATCTATTATTCGCCAAATAACACTGATAATAGAAACTAAACTTACTATACACAAGAACACATCTGAAATGTAGACTGTGGATTACAATTATTTTTTAGTTATATAAAGTTATATTTCATCCTCTTCGACATTAATCCAGTGGGGAATGGACTAAGTTAAAAGTAGAGTTATTCTTGCACAAAGAATCAAGATGAATTGCCAAAAGTACAACTTTACAACCACAAAAGGCCTTGTTCATTAAACCTTGATTTGGCGAATGTAAGGTTGACATGCAGCTTGACGTGATTTAAATTTTTCATTTACATTTTATTCACTTAGCGTATGCAGTGGAATAAATTTGTCAGCCAAGATCAACCTTTTCACCAGTTTCACTTCACTACTTAAAAAAGAAAAAAATCTGAGAATGAAATCTGGGAAACATTAAATGTTTAATTCTCCTATGTATTTAACCTAGTAGTTTTCAGACCCGACATTTTAATGCAGCTGATAAAAGAACATGCTCTGCTTGTAATGGAATTGTTATACGGTATGATTACAATTATGATTTTTATTAGAGAAACAATTTTCAAAGTCAATAGACAATATAAACAATTATATTTCCAATGTACATATTATACAGAAAAGTGCATTTTTATTTTTAAGATGTCAAATATAGTTTTGGAGTTTGTAAAATTGTACTGTTTTCTTTTTTTCAATCTTAATCCAAGGACTAATATTAACCCGTTCACGACCTGTGACGTAATAGCACATCATGGGTCGACCGCGAGTGCATGGAGAGGGCTCACGCGCTGAGCCCTCTCCATAGCCGGTAAGTCTTTGCTGCATATTGCTGTGTTTTCCCGCTGATCGCCGCCGGCAAAGTCGCCGCTGGCTTCTAAAGGATGGGGGCGCATTGTCACCATCTGTCACCATGGTAGCTTCGGTTCTCACGAAGACCCGAGGCTACTTCGGGTTAACCCATGCATTACAATGTGCTATCAGCACATTGTAATGTATGAGTAGTAAAATACACATATACTGCCATACTGTAGTATGGCAGTATATGATAGGATCATACAACCTAGGGTTAAAAGTACCCTAGGGAGTCTGAAAAATAGTAAAAATAAAAATAAAAAAAAGTTAAAAAAAAAATTATAATAAAAAACCCTAAAAACTCAAATCCCCCCCCCCTTTCCCTAGAACTAAATATAAATAAACAGTAAAAATCATAAACACATTAGGTATCACCGCATCGGAAAATGCCCTATCTATAAATATATGATAACGGAAAATCGCGCCCAAAGTCGAAAATGTCATTTAAAAAAAAAAAAAAAATTCTATAAAAAGTGATCACAAGGTCAAACAGTCCTAAAATTGATAACATTGTAAACATCATCAAAATCTGCAAAAAACGACACCACCCACAGCTCTGTACACCAAAGTATAAAAAAGTTATTAGCGTCAGAAGATGCAAAATCCCCCCAAAATTTGTACATTTGTACAGGAGGTTTTATTTTTTTTAAATGTATGAAAACATTATAAAACCTATATCAATTTGGTATCCCTGTAATCGCACCGACCCAAAGAATAAAGTAGACATGTAATTTGGGGCGCTCAATGAAAGTCGTAAGATCCAAGCCCACAAGAAAATGGCACAAATCCATTTTTTTACCAATTTCACTACATTTGGAATATTTTTTCCCGCTTCCCAGTACACGGCATGGAATAATAAATACCATCTCTACGAAGTGTAATTTGTTACACAGAAAACAAGTTGTCACACAGCTCTGGACATGGAAAAATAAAAAAGTTATGGATTTTTGATCATGGGGAGTGAAAAATGAAAATGAAAAAACAAAAAAGGGCCAGGTCCTGATTGTGAGCCCCATTGTGGACAGGGACCAATTTGGCAAGCTCTGTGCAGCACTGCGTAATCTGTGTGCTATATAAATAAATAAATTATTATAAAGGAATTATTAAACACAGGAGTCATTTCTTTTTATGCTTTCTTCCAATATATTACTATAAACAGTATAAACTTATCAGAAAAGAAAAAGTGTCCAGCTCACCTGTCTCATATATCAGCAAGATCCGGTGAACGAAGCTCTCCCCAGACTTCATGGGATACATGTAGCATGTAAAAAAGGAAAAATAGATCCAGCACTCAGAAATTCAAAGTCTTCCCATAGTTTATTCTGTAAAAGTCACAATCACATGGGCAAATAATGCAAACAACTGATCGAAGCGTGTCGTCAATGAGCCCTAGTCTTGATCTGAAGGTACCATTACAAGATCACAATTTAAAAATCCCTCCTTGGGTGATAATGATTTCTGGTAGGAGGAACTCGTCACCTTATGTGTTTTCTCTCTCCATGTAAAAGTTACACTTTGTAGTTTTTATTATATTTGTCCTAATTTCTCTTTTCATCTTTTAAATATATATTGTTGATTTATTATTAAATGTATTTGTACTATTTTGACGTTTAGGGGGTTAATGCTTTCCGAGTGACGAGTTCCTCCCACTGGAAACTATTACCACCCAAGGAGGGATTTTTAAATTGCGATCGTGTAATGGTACCAGATCAAGAATAGGGCTCATTGTGAAATCAGTTGTTTGCGTTATTTGCCCATGTGAGTGTGACTTTTAATGAATAAACTATGAGAAGAATTTGTATAAACAGTATATGCATATAACATTTATTTAAAAATGCACAGCAAACTCTAGGTTTTAGGACCTAGGACCTTACATTAGGATCTTATTAAGCAAATTTACCATAGGCCCATGTGGTAAGCTGCATTGAGTTTAGTAGAACAATCCAAGATATGAGTGTTATGGCCAAGGTAAGGTACAGCTGACTTACATAGGGAAACTTTCCAACACAGACATTCACATTCTGTGTGACAAATTTCTTAAATCATGAAATCTAAAGTACTGAAAAAAAATCAGAATTATCAACCAACAAGGAGTTGTTATTAAAAATAAAATGAAGGATATTTTTGCACATATTTTGTGATTATATTTCCCCATCCGGATTTCATAAAGATAGACAGAAAAAATGCTTGCTACCTCTGTCATTAACCATTCATTATCATTCTGAATCGCAAGCAGAGGAAGCAGAATCAATAAAAGAAAACAAGAAGTTTACTTTTAACAGCAGGAGGAAAATTCCTAAATAAAGGTCTGTGCATCCATAGAATGCTAAATAAATGTTCCCAATAAAAAAAGAATATCAGATTCACAACGTGTTGACACGTTGGATTTTTGTTTATTTAATTCACCAAAACATTTTTAATCCAAGGTTGAAATTGCAATCTAATGTTTTATTAGTTTGCCAACATCTGTGAAATTGGGTTTCGATTCAATCTGGGATTTAAACTTCAAGCGTACTCGGCTCAGGCGTATTATTTATAAGCACTCCGCTTCTTGTTTTCCTGTATTTTTAGTCTTTTGTTGTTATTTATTTATTTTTTTGTTCTCATTCCACGCATTTGGTCCCAGCTGTACCATTTTGTTCATCACGGAAATTGCAAGTTGGAAACACAATAAGGGTACGGCAGGCAAAGAGTGACAGAAGCACTTATTTGTACATGTAGTTGTAAAGAGTGAAGACATTTCAGAGTAGTAGCTTTCTACAAGCAATATGCTTAATGAGAACAAAAAAGGCTTCTCGTTCAAGTTGGTTTCCTGAGTCTTTTAGAACATTAATATGAGAACATGTAGTGTTCATTATTTAGAAGACATTTGCAGCTGGGATTAGATATATCACAAATAAAATAAAATAAATCATCTTGCTTTACATATCCTGATATATTTGTGAATAAAAAATGGACACTGTCTGGCATTTTTTGTCTTTTTTTGTCTTGACCCTGAACTCTGAAATGGTGTTAATAACAGGACAGTTGTCCTGAGAAAATAGGCTGGGGAAATTACTTGAAATAATAAGATAACATCAAAATTTAAATTAACAAAAAAATTATTACAATAAAAAATTATTTAGAAAAATGCTTGCGCAATGTCATTAAGGTTAAGGGCACTCTATTTTCATAGTAGATTAAAAAATCTGTAGAAAAACAGGGCTTGTTTCATTGAATGCAACCACATTTGGGACATATCACCTAGAGGTCCAAAAAAAGGAAAAAAAAATAGATGTGCACCGTATGATGCACCAGGGTGCTTGAGTGTCTTACATCAGTGGTGCGCATGAGCGGGAAGGAGTTAGGGTGGTATTAAATAGTGTAGAAGATTGCTTTTTAAAAATTTATTGAGCAATGGAATGGTAAAAAATCTCCATCAATAACAGTTTGCTTGTTAAATAAAACATGTAGAGGTACATTTACATAACTTGGCTGAATTGCACCAAAACAGATACAAAAAATAACTCAGTAAAACTTTGATATTAAAAATTTATTGATGAAAAAAAGTGCAAATTGTGGACTTTTTGATCAGAGGGCTTGCAATTTAAAGGAACCTGTCACCACATTTTTCACAAAATACACTGGTGCAGGTTCCCAAAGAGCCTACATTGTATCCACGGATGTCGTTACTGATGGAATGGCGTGGTCTCAGGCTGAATCCAGTATCTCTCCCCAGGCTTTCTATGCATCAACAGTAATATCATTGACCAGACGACAAATTGCCGGTGAAATCACAGCATATCATATCACAATGAATCACAGAACGCAGCCTGCATGGAGAGGAGTAGAAGCCATGCAGCTGGATGTGATTTTTTATAGTGTCAATAATGTTCCAAGGGGGTATAGTTTGCTAATGTTAAAGAGGCTAAGGACCTGTGATGAGTCACTCTGATCTCACATGACATAGGCCACATCCCTTGACTCGCTCTATAGATTCCTAGTTACCATGCAAGTTTATAACTCAGATTTTTTGGGGGATCTGGGGAATATTTTTTAGCTAAAAGAAAAATAGTTACTAGTCATATATTACTAGGGCTCTGTAAGGAACCTCCCCCCCTCGGTCTATCTGTGAAAATGTGGTGAAAAAATATGTAAAACTACAAACACATACAGTTTCAACACATTAAAAATGAAACCAAACACATTTAGCACGCAAAAACGTTTATGATAAATAATCACCAAAACCCTGGAAAAGAAAAGAAACAACAAAAGAGACCTCACTATGATATGAACTCCATAAGTTTTTCCTCCCCATCATAGTCTTCTCTCTTCTTACCTAAACTTTCAAATCTCTAATCTCTCTCTATCACAAAAGCATTGTTTTGTCCGCACTTCTGTCTTTACCAGGGAAGTGAACTTGTTTAGTTTTATGCATTTGTTGTCTATAGTGGGTCTTTTGTTTTTTGATCAATTGTGACTAACAATAAGTCTGGTTTTGTTCATTCGGATCCTAACCAACATTGAGTGAAATAGCAAGTCTTGTATGAGATAAAAAATAAAAAGTGTTAATTAATTGTTCTTCAAGCAAAAGAGTAGACATGAGCCATGTGAATAAATATACAATACGTGGGGGATCCAAAAGGTGAGATTAAATTTGTAGAAATAGCAAACATATTGAAAAACTTTAGCAAACCCTGTACAACGCTAATGCTACTGCGTGAAATACCTCTGAAGCACTAGAAACTGATTGAAGATACACTTTCAAAAGAGTATTAAACAAATTAATAACCTTTTTATCAAAGCCCCTTTGCTCAATTTTATAACAAACTCGTGGGGCTAGACACGCTTTCCCAAAGGAGCTGTTGGCAGCATTATTAGCAAAAATTCCCAAGGCTAAAAATTAAAGTGCTCTGGATTTCATAAACTAGTCCCATTACGAATGCAATGGCTTGGTTCTGTAAATTTTTTTGGCATGTAATCAAATGGTTTAGATCATCATTGGCAGGAGTCAATAGTTTACAAATATCGTCAAATATGATAAGTTACAATACTCAATTTACCGGTAGTGGGTAATATTAAAACATGAAGATTGATTGAAAAATAACTTGTTTGAGTAACTACATTTAGTTAACGTTACTACTATCTATCTTTATTGCAAGTTGCTGTTTGAATTCTCGCTGCCTTATACGGTAATGGAAAATGAGAAAAATGTTTTCTGTGAATTGTATTTACTGAAAATGAGAACACATATTATTAAATTCAACATTAAGGTCTTTGCTTATTCATAACAAAATTTTTATTTCTTACCAGATCACTCCCAAAGCATAGCAATTTTACCAACAAGCTTTTTAGGAAACAAATAACAATGAGTTTTGCTTTTCTGACCTAAAAGGTAAAGAAAACACATATCTGGTCAGAAGAGCATGCTTGGCAGATAAATTTCCTTGGGCTGGTGCCATACCAGGGTGTAATTCTCAGTAGAAAGCTGAATTGTTGACATTCAGCTGACTTTCTCAGCTTGAAAATATGTTGTGAACACTTTCCAATCAGATTACAGGATGTCCAGACACTCTATACATTTGCTGCTTAACCATATGCAGGTGCCTGTTAAGACGGCTCTGTGATTCTGTATATTGGATTGTTTTTTTCTCTGATACTGGGCACATTTACTAAGGGTCCGCACACCCGCATTTCCGTCAGGTTTCCCTACTATTTTCATTGCGCCTGCAGTTAACAGGGGTTTTTGGTGTACGTGATCGGACTTTGTGCAATTGCGACGATTTCCATACAACACACAAATGGGGGCTTGGCCGTTAGACAACCTAACTGATTCGGACTAAGAGCGGGATTTAAATTCAAATTGTGTTGCAAGACATGCACTCACATACACAGGGAAGAAAATGGTGAAACTCGGTGGACCTCAGTGGGGAAGCGACACATGCAGGTATCGGGCGACACGATCTTGGTGAAACGCTAGACTTCATCCTCATCTGACATTTTCCCGATCAGGGATTGCGACAGGACCTGGGTAAGTAATGTGCCCCACTGATCTTTGCCTGGACCCTTGACAATTCTTTTGCCTTATCATTGTATACCTGTCCCCTTCTTGGTTTGACTGGTTTTACTGAATTTTCATGTGTCTGTTCTGCCTGTTCTTTTGTCTATGTTCTGTTCTGTGCACTTATTTCGGGCTAGAAGTGGTACCCAGTTGTCATCTACGTTAAGAGCAGGGCTGGCAGAAGGTGTGTGTGGGAGTGCTTGGCATCTGTCTGACAATAACATATACAAAAATCATAATCGTCACAACATGTTACTTTTGACCGTACAGCATAATTGGGGATCATAAAAAAATACAAAACTGAGAAAAGTTAAAACATAAAAAAAAATCACTCTTTTTCCTAGAATGCAAATACAAATAGCACTGACCTAAAAATAAAGGGATAGTCAATTTAGATTGCACATGAAAGCCATAAAAACAAAGCTTGCTAGAAAATTCAACAATGTCAGTTTATAAGACCTTTTCTAGTTTTCCAGTATATTGCACAGAATATTACCCTTTTGTTGTTTTTACATTTTATAAATTTTACCACATAGAGAGCTGTGTGAGGCTGTTTTCTATGTTTTTCATACATTACAAAATTAAAAACTCTTGTTCAAAAAAAAATCTTCATTTTTTCATTTCTGGTGCTAATAACTTTTCATACTTCAGTGAACGGTGCTGTGTGTGGTGTAATTTTTTTGCAACTTTTGATTAAAATGCTACCATTTTAAGGACTGTAAGTCCTTTTGATCACTTTTAAAGAATTTTTAATATTTTAAAATGGCAAAAAAGTGACATTTTCGACTTTGGCGTCTATCTTACCATCCATTTACGATTTTAAAAATATTTCTAGACCCCTTAGGGATTTTAACTCTCGGTTATCTCATTGATCCTACCATACGCTTGCATCAATACTACAGTATGGCACCATACAGGATTTACCACATCATTTATTACAATGTGCAAAGCATTAAAACGAGTACCAGCCTGAGTCTCCACAAGATTGGCAATATCGTGGCCCTCCCAATGGTTCACGGGTGCAGGGATCAAATCCATATTCCGAGATTCAATGCCTTTGGCCACCTGCGACACGGTCCGCGTTACTGTGGTGTTTGCTGCAATATGAAAAGTTGTCTCATACAAAAGTTGGATCGTCTCTCATATGTAGACTCTTCCTAGCTGGTATTGTTCTGTGGTTCATCCAGCTGCTCCTGCTCCTGAGTCCACCTTCTTCTTCTTCCATGTAATTGCATGGCTTGACACAAATTTAAATGTCAAATCCTGCGCGTAGTCCGAATCCGTGGGATCATCTGGCGGCCCGCCCCTGGATTTTGTTCGCGTCGAAAGCCCGGCACGATTGTACACAAAACGTTGCGTGCGATCAATTCCCAGCACGATCCCCGGAAAGTGAGGGAACACCGACCAAAATGCGGCGTTGGACCCTTAGTAATAAGCCCCCAAGAGTTCCAAGATTCCAAAGGTACCCAACTGGCTTCATTATGTAGAAGGAAGAAAGGCAGTGTTGTCGGTTGCAGTGGTAAAAATATTCAAGTGGCAATGATGCAGTCCTAGACCTAGAGGATGGAACAGTCAAGTGGTGAACTAAAGAGGTAGCAGCCATAGCAGCTGACTATGGGCCCACAGTGTCAATGGGTCTGGTCACCCAACAGATACATTTAAAAGAATGTTGAATGTGCACTGTTATATACATATTATGCTGTTAACATATTATAGGTGTAAAACTGTATCAAAGCCGAGCATTGCTTAGTTGGATATATGCTAATAGCAGTTAGCACCCTTATCCTAGGTTGGTGAAAAAACTACGAGGGCCCCTCTATATACAACTGGCTTAGAGAACGACACTTTAGCATCCCCGGTTTGGGTCCCTTGGCTGACATTTAAACATCCACATTTTTATGTTATCCTAGCCCACTTTTGTTCTTGCTCCGTTTATCCCTTTAGGATGAATGACTTTTATTAGTCATATCCCTTAGCCTAATAAACATTATGGAAGGTGTCTCTTAAATTAACCCCCCCCCCTGTCCCTCATGCTTACTGGCATTATTTCTATTTAGATATCTAATTACTTGACTTGATATATGCTCTGGTTTTTCCTTTGCTCTTCTCTATACTGTGTGCTACCGCATATCATGCCTCTATGTTTGAGCATCCACCCATACAATTCATAGTTTTTATAGCTTGTATTGATGTATACACCTTTTTGAACTTTGTATGATGGATGTCAAACCTGTCCAGCAACACCGCGCAAACCCCAACCAGGCTTGGCGCTAGCTGGCAGACTAGGAAGTGGTGGCGACTCACCTGCGATGTCCCTGTGGCTAAGGCCCTGCCTAAAAGCATTATACACTGGCCTTGGTAAGGGGCAAATCCACTATCAGGAACCTCACTGATGGCCCCCTGAGCGACCTCTACAAGATGAATAGGGAAAACTTACTTTGTCTGGCAGCTGCTGGATAGTGAGCGGACAGGTAACCAGAATAATACAGGTATGACAATTTTTCACACTGTTAAAACGAAACCACACATGACTGAGACAGGAAGGTGGGGGTCCACAAGAAGAATAAACGATACTGGAGGGCCTAACAACAGACACAAACAGAAAGCGGAGTCAAACAAACCGGGTCAAAACCAAGATGGCGGCAAAAGATACAGACCGTATAAACAAAACTAGAATGGTCATTATGCAAAGCGAGTAAGTAATGAAACAGATAGTCCAGAAACCAATGGCAAGACACACCCAGCTTCCCAGGATCTGAAATGGTGCTGTCATCACAAGCACACTGGTTGTCGTTTTTCCCGGCAAGAAGACTAACCTGATCCAAACAGACAATTGCGATTTCTGAAGTGGACCCTGCATGTCATCACTCTCTTAACCTTTGTTAAATAATGATGATAGAAAAAAAATCAGAATTTTCTGTTTAAGAATTTTAACTATTATCCCCTAAAATTCCTTCTTTCACCAATCCCATCCCTCCTTGGTTGAACTTGATGGACATTTGTCATTTTTCACCATATAACTATGAACTATTAAAATTTTGCATTCAACTGGATTCAAATTTAAACTTCTAAAGAGTTTGGCATAGCTGAATTCAATACATTTACCTGTCACAGGATTAAAATATTAACTTTTTAAAATTCTGCATTTCTTTTCTGCATTCAAAGTTTAACTGTCAATTCCGCATTTATTCATACCAATTAAAATATAAAAATTCAACATTCACTGGTTGGCATTTGCTTGAGTAAAAAAATTAAACTCTCTATTTTAGCATCATGAATTAAAATTGAAACATTCGGTTTTCCCCCATTTACCCGGTTTCAAATGTAAAAATGGTTTAAAATCCCACATTGTGTATCTGAATGAAACCAGGTGCTTAAAGTGCAGTGAGAGACAGGGTTTCCGGTTTAGTGTTCATTATTTAGAAGACATTTGCAGCTGGGATTAGATATATCTCAAATAAAATAAAATAAATCATCTTGCTTTACGTATCCTGATATATTTGTGAATGAAAAATAGACACTGTCTGGTGTTTTTTGTCTTTAATAGGGTATATAGTCATTAGTATGAAGTGTCCATTTATAAGTAGTGATTGGTCAAAATTCGAGTTCGTCAAGTTTGTCTAAACATTGTGGAAAAATTAATTTGGGATACAGACTTGATCCTGAACCCTGAAATGGTGGTAATAACAGAACAGTTGTCCTGAGAAAATAGGCTGGGGAAATTACTTGAAATAATAAGATAACATCAAAATTTTAATTAACAAAAAAATTATTACAATAAAAAATGATTTAGAAAAATGCTTGCGCAATGTCATTAAGGTTAAGGGCCCTCTATTTTCATAGTAGATAAAAAAAATCTGTAGAAAACAGGAAACCGTTCCTCTAACTGCACTTTAAGGCACCCTGGGCATTCAGATACAACAAATGTGGGATTTTAACATTTTTACAATTTGAACCCAGTAAATGGGAAAACCGACTGTTTCAATTTTAAATTCATGGAATGCTAAAATAGAGAGTTTAATTTTTTTACTCAAGCGAATGCCAAACCAGTGAATGCTGATTTTTTTTATATTTTAAATTTGGTATTGAATAAATGCGGAATTTGACAGTTTAAACTTTGAATGCAGAAATGCAGAATTTTTAACCCCTTCCCGCCGCGGCCCTTTTTCGATTTTGCGTTTTCATTTTTCACTCCCCACATTCAAAAATCTGAAACTTTTTTATTTTTCCATGTACAGAGCTGTGTGATGGCTTCACAAACTTTTTTTCCTGTGTAACAATTACACTGTTCGTAGTAGATGGTATTATATATTCGCCGTGTACTGGGAAGCGGAAAAAATATTCCCAATGTCAGTGAAATTGGTAAAAAAAATGGATTTGTGCCATTTTCCTTGTGGGCTTGGATCGTACGACTTTCATTGAGCGCCCCAAATTCATGTCTACTTTATCTTTGGGTCGGTGCGATTACAGGGATACCAATTTATATAGGTTTTTATAATGTTTTCATACATTTAAAAAAATAAAACCTCCTGTACAACTGTACAAATTTTGGGGGATTTTGCCATCTTCGACGCTAATAACTTTTTTATATTTGGTGTACAGACTGTGGTGGTGTGCGTTTTTTCAGATTTTGATGATGTTTACATGTTATCAATTTTAGGGACTGTTTTGACCTTGTGATCACTTTTTATAGAATTTTTTTTTTTTTTTAAAATGACATTTCGACTTTGGGCGCGATTTTCCGTTATCATATTTTTATAGATAGGGCATTTTCCGATGCGATACTAATGTGTTTATGATTTTTACTGTTTATTTATATTTAGTTCTAGGGAAAGGGGGGGGGATTTGAGTTTTTAGGTTTTTTATTATAATTTTTTTTTTTTAACTTTTTTTTATTTTATTATTTTTCACTATTTTTCAGACTCCCTAGGGTACTTTTAACCCTAGGTTGTATGATCCTATCAATATACTGCCATACTACAGTATGGCAGTAATATGTGTATTTTTACTACTCTCATACATTACAATGTGCTGATAGCACATTGTATGCTGGGTTAACCCGAAGTAGCCTCGGTCTTCGTGAGAACCGAAGCTACATGGTGACAGATGGTGACAATGCCGCCCCATCCTTTAGAAGCCACGGGCAGCTTTTTGCCGGCGGCGATCACGGGAAAACACAGCAATATGCAGCAAGACTTACCGGCTATGAGAGGGGCTCAGCGCGTGAGCCTCTCCATGCACTCGCGTCGACCCATAGTGCTATTACGTCACAGGTCGTGAACTGGGTTAATATTAGTCCTTGGATTAAATTGAAAAAAGAAAACATACAATTTACAACCTCCAAACTATATTGACATCTTAAAATAAAAATGCACTTTTCTGTATAATATGTACATTGGAAATATAATTGTTTATATTGTCTATTGATTTGAAAATTGTTCTCTAATAAAATCATAATTGTAATCATTACCGGTATACAATTCCATTCCATTACAAGCGAGTCATGTCTCTTTTATCATCTGCATTAAAATGTCGGGTCTGAAAACTACTAGGTTAAATACATAGGAGAATTAAACATTTAATGTTTCCCAGTTTCATTCTCAGATTTTTTTCTTTTTTATAGTGAAGTGAAACTGGTGAAAAGGTTGATCTTGGCTGCCAAATTTATTCACTGCATACCTAAGTGAATAAAATGTAAATGAAAAATTTAAATCACGTCAAGCTGCTGTCAACCTTACATTCGCCAAATCAAGGTTAATGACAAGGCTTTTGTGTGTAAGTTGTACTTTTGGCATTCCATCTTGATTCTTTGTGCAAGAATAACTCTACTTTTAACTTAGTCCATTCCCCACTGATTAAGTCGAAGAGGATGAAATATAACTTATATAACTAAAAAATAATTGTAATCCACAGTCTACATTTCAGATGTGTTCTTGTATAGGTAATTTAGTTTTTCTTTATCAGTGTTATTTGGCGAATAATAGATTATAATTGTTAAGCTAGGACACAAAGGAGGTACAGTGCTGATTTTCTTCATTCTAAATTCAAGCAAATAGATGGCATCTTCAATTACAGCCTCAGACGTGGTTGTGGTACAGGAACTAAATGAAACTAAGATAAAAACTTAGTCTGCAGGAATCTTAACAAAACTCTCTACCTAAAAGTTTTATGTTCATGTAAGGCTGATCATTTGAATCCTACTAGCAGCTCCGGTGGATTAACTGAAATGTTGTAGCGCCATTCTCCTCTTCTGGCTGTGTGCAATGTATGGGAACTCATAGCAACTAGACTGTGTGATCTCCAGTAGCTCGAGGAAGCTAAGATGCGGGATGCCCACAATGTGAAAAGCCTTGAATGAGCAAAATAGTGTATTCTATATATTTATGAAGTTTTCAAATAATAATTGTTTTCAACCACCACTGCAGGATAGGTTGATAAATAATGATTAAAGGGAGCTCACCATTAGGACCCTCATATATCCTCCCTTACTGCAAGGACGAAGTTGTAGAAGTATGGACTACTCTATACTAAAGAAGTTGTTAGGTATCCTGGATCCTCTGGACCACCGCGGGAGATGTACTAGCCAACACCCGGAACCGGAGCCTAGCGGCACCTGTGTATTCACCAGAGCCTGCGCAATGCGGGTTGGACTTGCTGCTGGCAGGATACCACTAGGTCTTTCCCAGGTGTGACTAGCCTAACGTTGGCACCGAGGTCAAGGTACCTAGCGGATGACAATCTCGAGACAGGTCCCAGGCCACAGGGTCAGGCAGGCGCAGAGATGCAACGTCAGGTCCAGTCCGGGTCGCACAGGAGGTCCAGGCAGGTGGGACAGGGAAACACGGCACACGGAACACAGCAACACGGAGGAACTCAGGTAACACGGCAACACAGGACTCAGGACGGGACACACAGGAATACACAGAACACAGGAATACTCAGCAATACAGGAATACCAGGAATACACAGGAACGCAGATACTCCTCGCTTGGACAGCTTTCTCTAGGCTATGAGGCACAAAGATCCGGCAGGGGACCACGGAAGAGGCAGGATTCTTAAAGGTAGTGTTTCAGCCAGTGCACCAATTACGGTGCGCGGCCCTTTAAATTTTCGCAGAGCCGCGCGCGCACCCAGGAAGCGGGACGCGCCGTGCAACGGCAGTCCGGGAAGAGCAGGAGCCAGGAAGGTGAGTGAGGAGACCAGTCTGCAGTGGGGCAAATGGGGGAGCACTGATGCGCCCAGCGCCCGCATCCGAGACAGGGATCTCGGGAGCACCCGTGACAGTACCCCCCCCCCCCTTCAGCCTCCCTCTCTTCTTGGGCCTTAGAAAACGTTGGAGCAGGCTCTTGTCCAGATTTTATCCTCTGGCTCCCAAGATCTTTCCTCAGGACCAAATCCCTTCCAGTCTACCAGAAACAACCGCCTACCTCTCACTGTCCTTAGTATCCAGGATCTCCTTCACCTCGAAGACACAGTAGAGTCCGCTTGTGGGGTCGGAGGTAGAGGAACTTTTTGGGTCAAGCGGTTTAAAAGATGACTGGCTTGAGGAGGGAAGCGTGGAAGAGTTGGGTATGCGGCATGCTAGAGGCAGCCGCAATATGTAGGCCACCGGGTTGATGCACTGAGGATTCAATGGCCCAAACCCAAGATTTGTACCAGGATCTTCAGTTGGACGTACCTTGAGGATAACCAGACCCTGTCAACGGACTAAGAGAGACAGGAAAGGCGCCGACGTTCTTTGTCCGCTTGATGCTTGGTCTTGCAGAGGTTTAGGCAATGAGGTACGGACTTGTTCCCAGATGGCTTTTAGATCCTGACCAAGTCCTCCACAGCAGGAACATCTGCAGACACAGTACGGAAGAGGAGGCCGTGGGTGCAGTCCCGTAATTAATAAAGAAGGGGCAGAACCAGAGAAGTGGAGTCCAGGAATTGTAGAAAACTCTGCACAGTAAAAAGAAGCCAGTCTCCTGAAGCGGACACAAAGTGCGGAGATAGCACCCCCAGACTCTGATTCACCTCTCTACTGGCCGTGGACTGAGGAATGATAGGCAGAGGAAAAGTCCAATTTCACTTGCACTGATTGCACAGAGATCCTCCAGAACTTGGACAGAACTGAACACCTCGATCAGAAACGATGTGCCGGGGAAGGCCCTGAAGCCGGAAGATGTGCTGGAGAAGAGACTGCAAGACTGGGCTGAAGGCAACCTGTAGAGGACAAAATGGGACTCTCTTAGAAAGCAGGGGGTCTTTACCACCCAGATAACGGTATTGCCGATGTGGCGGCTCGATCAGTAATGAAGTCCATAGCCACGTGAGACCAACGGGCAGGTAGGCATGGGTAACGCAACAGAAGACCAGCGGTTTTTGTCGTGAGGGCTTATTGGCGAGCACCAGAGGACAACAACCGCACAAAATCCTGAACGTCCTTGCCCAAATCAGCCACGATAGAAACGGAAATCGGGCCACATAGCGCGCACCCCAGGGTGCCCAGGCCACGATAAGAAGCCCCAGGTCAGGATCCTCTTTTCGATCCAGGTCGTATAAGTCTTGCCGGAGGTAATTGCCAAAGTGTCCACGGCGCTGCCACACAGAGCCTCTCTGGGAATGATGTGTCTCGAGCATATCTCCCCCCATAACATCAGAAGCACGTGACAGGGCGTCAGCCTTGATGTTTGTCTCGGCTGGGGCGAAAATGATCTGGAAGTCAAAACGGGAAAAGAAGAGGGACGCACCGGCTTTGACGTTGGTTCAAACCTTGAGCCTTCTGTAGGTAGTGGAGGTTTTTGTTTGTGGTCCGTGAAAATACTGACTGGAATCGAGCTCCCTCATCAGAATGACGCCATTCTCCAAGCAGCTTGATAGCCGAACCTCACGTATCCCCTATAGAATAATTCCTTCTGCTGGCGGAGGAAATGTTTTGGGAAGAATCCACGCAGAGAGTCGGCCCTAGGCCCATTCTGGGTAAGAACCGCTCCAGCTGCCTTCCAGAAAAAGAATGGCTTCTCGGTATCATGGTCTGGTAAAACCAGATGTGAGGAAAACGCGGTCTTTAATCATCTCGTGAAGTACCTCCTCACCCAGGGGGCCAGAGACAGTAGATTGACACCTTTTTGTTAGCTCCACCAGTGGAGCTACCAGGGATGATAAAAACTGTGGAATGAAATTGCCTATAAAATGGCAAAGCCCCAGGAATCTTTGGATAGCACGCAGCCCCACTGGTTGGGGGCACTGAAGAACTGCAATAGTTTAGTGGGATCCATCTGCAGGCGCGTCTGTCGAAATAATGTAGCCAAGGATGAAGGCTCCTTTTATGAAAGTGGCATTTTTCAGTTGGTGGCATAGAGATGGTTAGTCCTGTGAGGCGACTGAGTCACTTGCGACATGGACTGATGGGACTCGATAGCAGCCAGAAGAAAAACAGAATGTCCATCCCGGTAACAACACACACAGCTGTACAATAAGTCCCGAAGATATCAAATTAACAAATTCCATTCCCTGGAAATCGCTTGGTGCATTGGCAAAGTCCAAGGGCAAACTAAAAATTCAAAATGCCCATCACGTATTTTAAAGGCAGTCTTCCACTCGGTCACCTTCCTGATGCCGAATAAATTGTAGCACCACCGAAGATCCAACTTGGTAAAGCTCTCACGCCCGTGACGATCAAAACTACTCGAGGATCAGCGGCAAGGGGTAGCGAATTCTTAACGGTGACTCTTTGTTAATACCTGCGATAGTCTATACAGGGTTCGAAGAGAGCCATCTTTTCTCTGGTAACCAAAAGAAACCTGGCGCTCAGCTTGGAGAGGAGGATTTACGTATGAAACCTTTTGCAGATTTTCCTTAATTATTCAGACCTGGCGGCTGTTTGCGGGTACCGAGAGCGGGTACCACCGTTACCCCGCTGGAGGAGAAAGCCGGGCCCAAGTCGATGGGCAATCGTAGGGACGATGTGGAGGAAGATTCTCAGCCTGTTTTTTGGAGATCACATCTGCGAAATCCAAGTATGGAGGCGGGAGCCCCTTCAGGGCTTGGTAGCCAGGTGAAGTCCAGACAGGGAGCGACAGGGATCTCCAGACAATTGATAAGACAGCCGGGCCCAACGGAAATCCCCCAGAGGACCATCCAGCACAGGGCTTTTGCTGCAACCGGTAGACCAACAGTGAGGGTGAAATGCTTTGGGGTAGTACAAAAAAAGAAGTCTTTACTTATGCAAGGCTCCAACTTGCAAAGCCTGGTCATGCAAACTGGATGGGCACGGAAGAATCCTGGCCACTGACTGGCAATGGCAATGTTTCTTCAGATGAACCACTGGGAAGTGACTTCCGGGAGACAGCTCTCATAACTTCCGCTGGAGAGCCTGAATCCAGGAAAGCAGAAACTTGGATCTGGTGCCGGTGTCTACGCTGATAGCACAGATAATCATGACTGGAGAAGACTTGGCACACACCTAGGGACGTCTCGTCCCCATCATAGCCCAGTGCGGGCATTTCGACTTTTGGGACGAACCGACAATCCCGATGAGTGCCCTGGACTGGCAAAATACAGACAAGGTTCTCCTGTCGTCTCTGGAACGCCTGTAGAGAAGCCGGATTCTGTCCACCTGCAGGGTTCCCTCAGCACATGATCAGGCGGAGGCTGGAGCGGTCTTTGGAAGGCAGGTGCGAGGCAGGAAAACGTCTTACTGAGCTTGAGGAGCTCAGAGCGAATTCCTCGTGCGTTCTTAAACCTGACATCTATCCGAGTGCCAGTGTGATGAGACCAACTCCCGAGTTGCCCTGTAGATCCCGGATCCGCCAGTGCTCTTTGAACTGCGCGAGAGTGCCTTTTCTGAGCAAGGTGGCAATGAGACTGCATCTTACCCTGGCAAGGTTCAAGGCCCTAGTGGCGGAACTGACAGCATACTTCCCCCCCCCTCCCACAGATGAGTTTGCCTGGCGGCAAGTTCAGCAACGCAGTCTTCGTGTAGAAGACTAACCTGTGCTGGTTCCTCAAAAACGGCCCGGACCACCTCGCGATGAAAAGCCGCAAGAGTAGCCGTGACCGGTGTCTCCTCTGTCGCAAAGAGAGTGGCCCAGCCCAGGGCCCTTCCCAGAGAGAATGACTGCGAAAAATGCCACCCATTGGATCGCTCCGTGACCATATTGCGAAGGCATACGTTCTATTTGTAGGAGCATTGAGTAATAAACCCCTGCACGTTTGGGGTCTCCGTCAAATTTGCTGGCATAGACCAGCCGTAGTCTTGTTCAGCAGCAGGAAGGCAGACCGGGGTTGCAGGAGCCACGGGAGCAGACACGGGAACCTGTTGCTGTTGCTGGGTGGCTAGTAGCTGGTTTGCAGCATGGTGGTGACTTGTCCAGCTGTTCGGTGAGCTGCAATCTCCTGGGATTGCTGGACCATATGGCGGCAAGTTTTGGTCGAGTGGGTAAGCGGAACCTCGGCGGATCCCTGTATCTTACTGTTTCAGTGGATCCTCTGGCCACCGCGGAAGATGTAACTAGCCACACCCGGAACCGGAGCCTACGGCACCTGGTATTCACCAGAGCCCCGCAAAGCGTGTTGGACTTGCGCAGGATACCACTAGGGTCATTCCCAGGTGTGACTAGCCCACGTTGGCAGCCGAGGTCGAGGTAAATTAGGCGATGACAATCTCGTAGACAGTCCAGGAACAGGGTCTGGCAGGCGGCAGAGATGCAACGTCAGTCCAAGTCCGGGGTCAGCAACAGAGGTCCAGGCAGGTGGGACGGAACACAGACACACCAGAACACAGCAACACGGAGGACTCAGGTACACGGCAATAGGAGTCAGGAGCGGGAACACCCGGAATACCAGGAAGACAGAATACAGGAATACGCAGGAATACACGGAACGCAGGAATACTCGCTTGGAAGCTTTCTCTAAGGCTATGAGGCACACAAAGATCCGGCAGGGGACACAGAAGAGGCAGATTTCTTAAAGGTGATGTGTTTCAGCCATTGCACCAATTAGCGGTGCGCTGGCCCTTTAAATTTTCGTCAGGAGCCCGCGCTCGCCTAGGGCGGGGACTGCGCGCACGCGTCGGGAAGAGCATGGAGCCGGGAGAGTGAGTGATGAGACCGGGCTGCAGCGGGGGCAAACGGGGGAGCAACGGATGCGCCTGCGATCCTGCAGGATGCGGGAGCACCCGTGACGAAGTATCAGTCATGGGGGTCCATTTATCTGATCCTCTGTTTGTTTTGGCTAGTTTTTGCCTGTCCTTTTTACATCGGTTTCCCTGGGAACTTCTCCTCTTACTTTTTTTGTGTGTTTAAAATGATGTTTTTTTTCAGATCTCTGTTGGGGAACATTTGTTTACAAGTCTGTGCAAAAAATTCACACAACAATATCTCAAGTACTTTTTTACCATTTTCAAAGTTTTGCTTAGTATGGTTTTGCATTTGGAGTTTTTTCGCCAAAAATGTGTGCCAAATTTTTTTAGAACAATTTGAAGATGATAATGTCATTTGCGCATCATTTAAGCTTATCTGGAATAGAAGATTAATGTGCCATTTCAAATGTCCCTAAAAGGCTCAAAATTGCAAGCTCAAAAAAATCTAAAAAATAACAGTAAAAAACAGGAAGAAAAAAAAGGGATAAATGACCCCCAATGGTTCATTTATTGTAGTCTTTCCCCCCGGCGCTTGTCCTTTTTTGGGGATGGGAGGTTGTTGCTCTTGTTTGATTTAACATTAGAGGATGCTAAATCTCGTATGTTGTTTTTTGCAACTTTTGCAAAATCACACAAGTTTGCACAGTTTAAGTAACCCAATTCATTGAGTCCTCACAATGGTGGAGTTTTATTCTAAATTTTTTGTCATGTTGTGCAAATGGACTCAGTAATCATACATCTGATCGAAAGCAGAACCTGAGTTCCATGTCTCCCTGCGATTGAAGGAAAGACACATTTCACCAAAATGTTGCCAAAATGAAAGTAAAAATGTCTCCATCTGGCCAATGATAAGGAATGCCCATAAATCGATCATGGCATAACTAGCCTGGATACCTCATTAAGCAAAATCTTTATCGATGAGATCTCATTAAAAACAATTTTATGTCACGTTTCAGGTCTTAGTAACATGTATGACTTCTCGGCATCAGTAGACATTGTCTTAGTTCTTCAATCAACAAATCATCTACAAATGTATGTCTTGTTAATCTTCAATGTTATTTATGTCAGCTTAGCAAAGCCCTAAAGTGGACGTAGTACTATATGCGCCGCAGTGTAGTATGATTCATGAACATCTGGGTATAAAATGGATAGATCCACTGAATCCATAATCAGTACAAGAAAGTCCAGTTTATACGAATAATGGCGCAGTATTCATAGTGGCAACAACATACTAGACAGGTGCCCGACATAACAGTATCAATTCAAGGATTAATTCTCGGAAAGGAATGCCAGTCGATCAAGTCACCTTTAGACTAATTAATGTGGCTAATTATCACTCTACGCCGGATTGTTCAGAAGTCATAGGTTCTTGAAACAGTGTAAGCTAGAGTGCCAAACACTGCAGGCTAGTACTCACGCTCTACTAAAGACCTTGTCTAGGTGGAAGGGAATATGACTTCTCTCTCTGAGGTAGAGACGCCTTGCTGACGGCCTAGGTATTCAAGATGTGAGATCTGCTCCTGTCAGGTAATTTGCATTGTATGAGTCTCCTGTTTTTTTCTAAACTGAACACTACAGTTTGATTGTCTTGGTATCCGGCATGCATGGCAGAGCGCTGCATTGATAATGTCCTTGACCATCTGAATGGTACAATACATAGCAGTGAAATGAAGACAAGCATGGGTATTCAGAAAGCGATATTCCTCAATGCAACAAGAACATAAGAGGGAGTGCCCCAGAGAGCTATGAATAGAATGTATCATGCATAAATCGCCAGGGAATCTTGGGAATCAATCTGCTTGTGCTATACTCCAGAGTTGAGGAGTATTAGTAGTTTCCGGTAAAAGAAATCTTTAGTGAGTGCTGTGAACGTATACGCAAGGTGGTGGATTTGAGCTCTATAGAACGTGGTACTTGGGATTCTTTAAAATGGACAACGTGATTCTTCAACGTCAACCATTCCTCGCTGACAAGATAAGCGAGTCACCAAACATAGGTGAGTCGAGATAGCTGTGAGAAAGCCCGGAACTTTGATTTCTGTGAACCAGATACGAGTCTAGTGGACACGCAATAATTTTGGGCTGCGTATACATACTGATGCTTGGACTAGGGCCCACTTTATCCTAATTTTTTCCATTTCCACGTTTTGTGTCTCAAGAACCTTGTCCATCGTGTGCTGGCTATCTTTTCTGCATTTTCCCTACGTCGATTCAATAAGGTAGGTGCCTGATGGTCCACCAGGTGTTGCTGGCTGCGCTGAGTCCCTCGTATGTTCACTGAAGTTCACGTCCTACCCTGGGTGTCAAGTTAAGTGCGTGTCAAGCGACACTTTTTAAAAAAAAATATGGCAGTTTTCCTATTCCATCGGGTTTTCTTACGGCCATACCCCCTGATTGTCGGGCCGATGTGTCCCCAATCCGATCGCTTTGCGCCAAAACCCGGGGCCATTCAGGGAAAAAAACGCACTAAACGTTAATACGGGTAACCGACGAAAAACGCGTATCGTGTCACTCCTGTCTACTGCAGGGCCCAATTAGATTTTTATTGGCATTCCACCCATAGTCTCCTCTGATAATCCTCTGTAGGAGGACCACGCTTCAAGGAGGGTGGATGCGGGGTTTTAAAAGAGGGCAAAACTGGTGTACGTACTGCCCTTTGAGGCAGGAGCTCTGATCTCCTGTGGGTGTTAGTTTACAGTTTAGTTGATGATCGTGTCGTTCACTGCCTTGTCCCTGTTACATCAGTACTTCCGATATATTGAATCGGGCCTCTCCAGCCTCACCGTACCTATATCTAACAGTACAGTCTGACAGACAGATACACGTCTCCTATACTGCACACACACGACTGAACCAATAAAAGGCTATATAATACTATTGCTGCTCTGGCTTGTTCTCATTGAAGTGTCTGCCTAGGTGAAAGGTGTATGGTAACGTTTTTGTCCCCTACTAGTTTTCACAAGGAAGTAATTGTTGTGGCATTTATATGATACATGTGTTTTTTCACCTTGAAACTGGATAATAGTGCATTCTTTCGATATTTTTAATGTAACTGAATAAAATATGTAGTTTTAATGTTCACTGCCCTTGCTTTTAGTGTCGTGTCCATCCTGTGTATAACCCCCCTCTCATACTTGTCTCCATGTGGAGTTGAGAATTTCAAATAAAAGTCCTCAAAAACCAAAATTTTGCGCCGCCAGGATAGGAAAAACTAAATATGTATCACAAGAAAAACAGACATGATCATACCTAAGCATAAAAAAGGACCTTCAAAGAAAAACTATGATACATTCCCCCACTGTGGGTCACACTTTAATTTTTATAAAGAGGCAGGTTCATCAGAAGCAGGACCAGCAGCCAGTTTCTATTCTTTTCTTTTTTGTACGAGACTATTTTTTTTTATCATGGTAGTTTTTGGTTTTTAGTAATTGTATTTTTTTCATTTACTTATTTCTAGAATTTTTTTGAAAAAAACAAGGGAAAAGGTATCGGTTTTAATGCATAGTGCTAAGTCCCATCTAAATACTTGGTCTTAAATGTTTTTTTTCTTTGCCCCATTTTCATCCCCATTTGGCCATTTTTTAACAGTGCATATATTTTTTTTTTCTCAGGCCTCAAATTCAAAAGGAGAATTATATTACCGTTAATACTCGAGTATAGCCGACTCGTATAAGTCGAGACACCAATTTTTTAACACAAAAAAAATAAAAAAAAACCGTCATTGACTCGAGTAATAAGCTGAGGGTGGGAAATGCATTGGGTCACAGCCCCAGTAATAGATCACCCGCTGATAGCCCCCCTACAGAGGCGCCTGCCCCCCTGCCTCCAGCACCTGCCAGCCCGAGCGCTAGCCTGTACGCTCAGCCCTGTACACTCCGCCGTACATCCGCTGACGCCGACCCTGTACGCCTCAGTCCTGTGATCTGAAAAACGTCTCACCTTCGACGGCCGGGCACCAGTCCGCATTTTCAACTTAACGGCGGTGCTATCCCCGTGCACTGACGCCAGCGCCACGATTGTGCGTGCCATGCGCAGAGACCCGTTCGCGTCAGTAGGACACTGCAGGAGGAGCTGCTCTGCGGCACTGCCGCTGCCCGGGCCGTCGGAATGGCGATCAAGTTTTTTTTTTTTTTTTAATATACCCGATATATAGACCTGGGGATCTTCAGCTTTGTGCTGAAAAACTCGGCTTATACTCGGCTTATATGCATCTTTGTTTTTCACCTTCTTTATTCTCAATTATTTTTTTAGATTTCCCTCAAACTTAGGTGGAGGGGTGGCAGGATTATTTTATTCTTCATTGCCGATTTCCCTAGTATCTGGGGCTAACAAATTAGCATACATTACAGTGGGAAAACAGTTGCAATTTGAACTATTGGTTGTAGGATTATCTAGCAGTCTAAATTGTAACAAAAACTGTGTCTGAAAGGAAAAGAACTGTGCACCAAACTTTTGCTCCTTTTTCTGGGGAAAAATAAATTAAGTAAAAGCATGTGCAAAGCTAGACTAGTCTCAAACTATTACACATATTTTTCAGTGTCTTGCTTATAGACACTTTTCGAACATTTAAACAAAAAGTGACAAAAAAAACTAATTTCAAAGGCATCTCAACCTCTATTTAGAATAACTATTTAGGTACAGTGGCTTCATTTATCCTTATATTACATGCATTTCCATTAGATTTTCGTGAAGGTTTTAAATGTGCATAACACTAAATGACTTCTCAATGACCTCAAAATATTTATTGAACAACCAATATGTAGAAATAATTATTGATAAAAGATAAAGAGTTGAGTTTGCCAATGTTTGTTTGTTTCCAAGTAATAAAGACCGTTCTTTCTACCTTAACAGCATTGTCACTTTTTGATTGACAGACTTCCCCTTAAGTGCTGCTGGGTAAAGGAATTCAAACATATTTATTCTGACTGTATTTCACTAGTGAGTTCCATGGGCCGAAGATCATCCTTATTTACATAAAGATAAACGAACAAAAACTCCGACTTCATATCAAAAATTATGACAGCACATAAAAGAAATAAATGGTAACTAGTACAGTGCATGGCCATAATTTTGAAAATGCACAAATATCATATTTCACATGATCTTTTGCCCTCTGGTTTTTATGTGTGTTTGTCAGATGTTTTTTATCACATAACAGAATCACATAAGTGCAATCATATTTGATACAAAAGCTTTATTGATGTTTTGAATGAGACATGCCAGCACAGCAATATTTGAGTGTTGACCCTTCTTCTTCACGGACCTCTCAATTTCTCCCTGGCAGCTCTCAATAACGTTCTGGACAAATCCTGGACTGATAGGCAGTACCTTCTAGCACATCAATGCTGTGCATTTTGTCACATCTTGGTTGTTTTGTTGTGTCATCCCGTCTCTTGGATGGATTGACCACAAGTTCTCAATGGGATTAGATCTGGGGCTTTTCCGAGCCATGGACCAAACTCTCTATGTGTTTGTTCCTGAGCCTTTAGTTTCACCTTTTCTTTATGGCAAGGTGCTCCATCAATGCTGGAAAAGGCATTGTTGATCCCAAACCGCTCTGGACGGGTAGAAGTTTCTCTTGTAAGGACATTCTGGTACCATTCTTTATTCCGGATGTGTTTTTAGGCACACTGTGAGAGAGTCTGATTCCTTGTCCTGAGACAACCCCACCATGAAGGGTTGCAGGCTGCTTCATGGCATGAGACAAGACTGGTGTTACACTCACCTTGTCTTGTTTCCCTCTGACAAGCTTTTTCAGATGTTACAAACACCGCAGAAGGGGATTCATCAGAGAAAATGACTTACCCCCAGTCCTCAACCAGTCACCTCCCTTAACCTTTTGCAGACTAAATAGTCCTGTCCCTGATGTTTTTTTCTGGAAGAAGTGCTCTTTGACCCTCCGACAGGGCCCTGCTCCAAGTCTCCGCTCACCGTGCGTGCAATGCACTAACACCTGGCCTGCTCTCCCATTCCTGAGCAGCTTTCTGTGCTGGTAGCCCATCCCGAAGCTGAAACCTTTTAAGAGACGGTCCTGGCGCTTGCTGGTCTTCTTGGGTCCTGGAGCCTTTGTGTCACAACGGGACCTCTCTCCTTGATGATGCAAAGATTGTTGACTGATTTGCAATCTTTCTAGCCTGCGATACCTTTCCCCCGTTATGGCCAGTTTTGTGCAGTATAATGATTATGTCACATGTTTCTTTAGAGATAACCATGGTTACATACAAGAAACAATGATGCCAAGCACTCGTTCCGTGTTGCTAGTTAAACAACAATCGTCCCCTCGGTGGTCCAGAGGATCCAGATACTAACAACTTCTTTAGTATAGAGTAGTCCATACTTCTACTAACTTCGTCCTTGCAGTAAGGGAGGATAATGAGGGTCCTAATGGTGAGCTCCCTTTAACATTATTTATTCACCTATCCTGCAGGTGGTGAAAAACAATATTATTTGAAAACTTCATAAATATATAGAATACACTATTTTGCTATTCAAGGGCTTTTCACATTGTGGGCATTCCCGATCTTAGCTTTCCTCGAGTACTGGAGATCACACAGTCTAGTTGCTATGATGTTTCCCATACATTGCACACAGCCAGAAGAGGGAATGGGCTCTACAACATTTCAGTTATCCACCGGAGCTGCAGTAGGATCAAATGATCAGCCTTCAATGAACATAAACTTTAGGTAGAGAGTTTTATGTAAGATTCCTGCAGACTAAGTTTTTATCTTAGTTTCATTTAGTTCCTGTACCACAACCACGTCTGAAGGCTTGTAATTGAAGATGCCATATATTTGCTTGAATTTAGAATGAAGAAAATCAGCACTGTACCTTCCTTTGTGTCCTAACTTAACAATTATAATCTATTATTCGCCAAATAAACCTGATAATAGAAACTAAACTTACTAACAAGAACACATCTGAAATGTAGACTGTGGATTCATTTTTTTTAGTTATGTAGTTATATTTCATCCTCTTCGAACTTAATCAGTGGGGAATGACCTAAGTTAAAGTAGAGTTATTCTTGCACAAAGAATCAAGATGATTGCCAAAAGTACAACTTTACACCACAAAAGCCTTGTCATTAACCTTGATTTGGCGAATGTAAGGTTGACATGCAGCTTGACGTGATTTAATTTTCATTACATTTTATTCACTTAGCGTATGCAGTGAGATAAATTTGTCAAGCCAAGATCAACCTTTTCACCAGTTTCACCTTCACTACATAAAAAGAAAAAAATCTGAGAATGAAATCTGGGAAACATTAAATGTTTAATTCTCCTATGTATTTAACCTAGTAGTTTTCAGACCCGACATTTTAATGCAGATGATAAAAGAACATTCTCGCTTGTAATGGAATTGTTTACGGTATGATTACAATTATGATTTTATTAGAGAAACAATTTTCAAAGTCAATAACAATATAAACAATTATATTTCCAATGTACATATTATACAGAAAAGTGCATTTTTATTTTAAGATGTCAAATATAGTTTTGGAGGTTGTAAATTACTGTTTTCTTTTTTCAATCTTAATCCAAGGACTAATTAACCCTTCACGACCTGTGACGTAATAGCACATCTGGGTCGACGCGAGTGCATGGAGAGGCTCACGCGCTGAGCCCTCTCATAGCCGGTAAGTCTTTGCTGCAATATTGCTGTGTTTTCCCGTGATCGCCGCCGGCAAGCTGCCGCTGGCTTCTAAAGGATGGGGGCGGCATTGTCACCATCTGTCACCATGGTAGCTTCGGTTCTCACGAAGACCCGAGGCTCATACTTCGGGTTAACCCTGCATACAATGTGCTATCAGCACATTGTAATTATGAGTAGTAAATACAACATATACTACTGCCATACGTAGTATGGCAGTATTGATAGGATCATACAACCTAGGGTTAAAGTACCCTAGGGAGTCTGAAAAATAGTAAAAATAAAAATAAAAAAAAGTTAAAAAAAAAATTATAAAAAACCCTAAAAACTCAAATCCCCCCCCCTTCCCTAGAACTAAATATAATAAACCAGTAAAAATCATAACACATTAGTATCTCACCGCATCGGAAAATGCCCTATCTATAAAATATATGATAACGGAAAATGCGCGCCCAAGTCGAAATGTCATTTAAAAAAAAAAAAAAATTCTATAAAAAGTGATCACAGGTCCAAACATCGTAAAATTGATAACATTGTAAACATCCAAAATCTGCAAAAAACGACCACCACCACAGCCTGTACACCAAAGTAAAAAAGTTATTAGCGTCAGAAGATGGCAAAATCCCCCAAAATTTGTACATTTGTACAGGAGGTTTTATTTTTTTTAAATGTATGAAAACATTATAAAAACCTATATCAATTGGTATCCCTGTAATCGCACCGACCCAAAGAATAAAGTAACATAATTTGGGGCGTCAATGAAAGTCGTAAGATCCAAGCCCACAAGAAAATGGCACAAATCCATTTTTTTACCATTCACTACATTGGAATATTTTGTTCCCGCTTCCCAGTACACGGCATGAATAATAAATACCATCTCTACGAAGTGTAATTTGTTACACAGAAAACAAGTTTGTGTCACACAGCTGGACATGGAAAATATAAAAAGTTATGGATTTTGTCATGGGGAGTGAAAATGAAAATGAAAAAAAAAAAGGGCCAGGTCTGATTGTGAGCCCATTGTGGACAGGGACCAATTTGGCAAGCTCTATGCCACTGCGTAATCTGTGTGCTATAAATATAATAAATTATATAAAGGAATATTAAACACAGGAGTCATGTCTTTTATGCTTTTTCCAATATATTACTATAAACAGTATAAACTTATCAGAAAAGAAAAGTGTCCAGCTCACCTGTCTCATATCTCAGCAAGATCCGGTGAACGAAGCTTCCCCAGACTTCATGGGATACATGAGCATGGTAAAAAAGGAAAATAGATCCAGCATCGCAAATTCAAGGTCTTCCCTAGTTTATTCGTAAAAGTCACAATCACAGGGCAAATAATGCAAAACAACTTACGAAGCGTGTGCCGTCAATGAGCCCTAGTCTTGATGAGGTACCATTACAAGATCACATTTAAAAATCCCTGCTTGGTGATAAGTGATTTTGGTAGGAGGAACTCGTCACCTTATGTTTTCTCTCTCATGTAAAAGTTTACACTTTGTAGTTTTTATATATTTGTCCTAATTTCCTTTTCATCTTTTAAATATATATGTGTTGAGTTATTATTAAATGTATTGTACTATTTGACGTTTAGGGGGTTAATGCTTTCCGAGTGATGAGTTCCTCCCACTGGAAACTATTACCACCCAAGGAGGGATTTTTAAATGCGATCGTGTAATGGTACCAGATCAAGAATAGGGCTCATTGTGAAATCAGTTGTTTGCGTTTATTGCCCATGTGAGTGTGACTTTTGAATAAACTATGAGAAGAATTGTATAAACAGTATATGCATATACATATATTAAAAATGCACAGCAAACTCTAGGTTTTAGGACTAGGACCTTACATTAGGATCTTATTAAGCAAAATTTACCATAGGCCCATGTGGTAAGCTGCATGAGTTAGTAGAACAATCCAATATGGAGTGTTTGGCCAAGGTAAGGTACAGCTGACTACATAGGGAAACTTTCCAACACAGATCACATTCTGTGTGACAATTTCTTAAATCATGAAATCTAAAGTACTGAAAAAAAATCAGAATTATCAACCAACAAGGAGTTGTTATTAAAAATACAATGAAGGATATTTTTGCACATATTTTGTGATTATATTTCCCCATCCGGATTTCATAAAGATAGACAGAAAAAATGCTTGCTACCTCTGTCATAACCATTCATTATCATTCTGAATCGCAAGCAGAGGAAGCAGAATCAATAAAAGAAAACAAGAAGTTTACTTTACAGCAGGAGGAAAATTCCTAAATAAGGTCTGTGCTCCATAGAATCTAAATAAATGTCCCAATAAAAAAAGAATATCAGATTCCAACGTGTTGACACGTTGGATTTTTGTTTATTTAATCACCAAACATTTTTAATCCAATTGGAAATTGCAATCTAATGTTTTATTAGTTGCACACATCTGTGAAATTGGGTTTCGATTCAATCTGGGATTTAAACTTCAAGCGTACTCGGCTCAGGCGTATTATTTATAACACTCCGGTTCTTGTTTTCCTGTATTTTTAGTCTTTTGTTGTTATTTATATTTATTTTTTGTTCTCATTCCACGCATTGGTCCAGCTGTACCATTTTGTTCATCACGGAAATTGCAAGTTGGAAACACAATAAGGGTACGGCAGGCAAAGAGTGACAGAAGCACTTATTTGTACATTAGTTGTAAAGAGTGAAGACATTTCAGAGTATAGCTTTCTACAAGCAATATGCTTAATGAGAACAAAAAGGCTTCTAGTTCCTTTTCCTGAGTCTTTTAAACATTAATTAGAACATGTAGTGTTCATTATTTAAAGACATTTGCAGCTGGGATTAGATATATCTCAAATAAATAAATAAATATCATCGTTCTTTACGTATCCTGATATATTGTGAATGAAAATAGACCTGTCTGGGTTTTTGTCAATATGGTTTATAGTCATTAGTATGTGTCCTTGATAAGTAGTGTTGGTAAATTCGATCCGCACAAGTTTGTCTAAACATGTGAAAGATTATTTGATCAGACTTGACCTGAACCCTGAAAGGTTGGTAATAACAGACAGTTGTCCTGAGAAATAGCGTGGGGAATTACTTGAAAATAAGATAACCATCAAAATTTAATTAACAAAAAAATTACTAATAATAAAAATTGATTTCAGAAAAATGCTTGCGCAATGTCATTAAGGTTAAGGGCCTCTATTTCATAGTAGATAAAAAAAATCTGTAGAAAACAGGAAACCGTTCCTCTAACTGCACTTTAAGCACCCTGGCTATTCAGAATCAACAAATGTGGGATTTTACATTTTTATATTGAACCCAGTAAATGGGAAAACCGATGTTTCAATTTAAATTCATGGAATGCTAAAATAGAGAGTTTAATTTTTACTCAAGCGAATGCCAAACCAGTGAATGTTGATTTTTTTATATTTTAATTTGGTATTGAATAAATGCGGAATTTGACAGTTTAAACTTTGAATGCAGAAATGCAGAATTTTAACCCCCTTCCCGCCGGCCGCCCTTTTCGATTTTGCGTTTTCATTTTTCACTCCCAATTCAAAAATCTGAATTTTTTATTTTCCATTGGAACAGAAAGCTGTGTGATGACTATTTTCCTGCGTACAAATAACTTCAAAATGGTGGTTTAATATTCCATGCGGAAGCGTTAAAAAATCCAATGACATTGGAAATGGTAAAAAAACGCATTTGGGACGATTCTTTGCTGTGGCTTGGATTTAACGGATTGTCACTGTCTCCCCAATGACATGTCTACTTTAGTATTCTGTTGGGTCATTACCGATATGGGGTATAACATTTTTATAGTTTTATCGTGTTCATACATTTAAAACATTAAACCTCCTGTAAAATGTTTTTTGGTGAGGTTTTGCCATCTTCTGGCGCTAATACTTTTTTCATACTTTGGTGTACGGAGCTGTGGGGTGGTGCCGTTTTTTGGTATTTTGATGATGTTTTACAATGTATCATTTTTAGTACTGTAAGGACCTTTTGATCACTTTTTATAGAATTTATAAATTTTTTTTTAATTACAAAAAGTGCCATTTTCGCTTTGGGCATCGATTTTTCCGTTACGGGGTTTAAACTCAGTTGAAAAATTATATATTTTGATAGATCAGGCCATTTTGGGACATGCAATACGTAAGTGTTTATTGATTTTTAACAGTTTGTTTTATATATCTTATTCAATTCTAGGGAAATGGGGGTATTTAATGTTTAAGGTTTTTTTATTAAAAATTTTTTCATTTTAACTTTTTTTTTATTTAACTATGTTTCAGATCCCTGGGTATTTAACCCTAGTGTGTCTGTATGATCTATCATAACTGCCATACTACAGATGGCATGTATATGGGTATTTTACTACTATACATTACAATGTCTGACAGCACATTGTAATTTATGGGTTACCTAGTAGCAGCTTCGGGTCTTCGTGAGACCCGAAGCTACCATGGCGACGGATCGCCGCTCCCCGATGACGCCGCCGTCTTTTTGAAGCTGCCGGCACCGTTGCCGGCGGTGATCAGCGGTAAAACACCCGGGTGTTACCGGTAAGCCTTTGCTGCAATATGCAGCAAAGACTTACCGGCTATGGAGAGGGCTCGGCCCGCGAGCCCTCTCCATGTACCGGGACCCGACATGTGACGTACTATTACGTACTATTATGTTGAATTCAGCTAATGCAAAATCTTTAGAAGTTTAAATTTTGAATCCAGTGAATGCAGAATTTTTAATAGTTTCATAGTTTATATGGTTGAGAAATGACAAATGTCCATCAAGTTCAACCATGGAAGGGATGGGATTGTATGAAGAAGGAATTTAGGGGATAATAGTTAAAATTTTTAAACAAGAAAATTCTGATTTTTTTTTTCTTATCATCCATTATTTAACACAGGTTAAGAGAGTGCTGGACATGCAGGTCCACTGTCAGAACTCGCAAATTGTTCTGTTCCAAGAGATTGAAAAAAACAACTCATTTTAAACACCAAAAAAGTAAAGATTGATTAGTTCCCAGGGAACCGATTGTAAAAAGGACAGGCAAAAACTAGCCAAAAACAAACAGAGGATCAGATAAATGGCCCCCTTTATCATGACTGATACTTCGTCACGGGTGCTCCGCGATCCTGAATCTGGATCGCAGGGCATCCGTTGCTCCCCCGGTTTTGCCCCCGCTGCAGCCAGGTTCTCACTACACTCTCCCGGCTCCATGCTCTTCACCGACTGCCGTGCGCGCACGTCCCCGCCCCTAGGCGAGCGCGGCGGCTCCTGACGAAAATTTAGAGGGCCAGCGCACCGCTATGGTGCAATGGTGAAACAATCACCTTTAAGAATATTGCCTGCTCTGTGTCCCCTGCCGGATCTTTTTGATGCCTCATGCCTGTAGAGAAAGCTTCCAAGAGAGTATTCCCTGCGTTACTGTGTATTCCGCGTATCCTGTTCTGTTTCCTGTGTATTCCTGGGTGTTCCCGCTCCGGACTCCTATTCCGTGTACCTGAGTTCTCCGTGTGCTGTGTTCTGTGTGTCTGTTTCCGTTCCCACCGGCCTGGACCTCGTGTGCTGACCCCGGACTTGACCTGACGTTGCATCTCATGCGCGCTGCCAGACCTGTTCCTGGACTCGTCATACGAGTTGTCATCGCCTAATTACATGACCTCGGCTTGCCACAGGGGCTAGTCACCACCTGCGGAATGACCTAGTGGTATCCTGCCGCAGTCCACCCGCTTTGCGGCGGGCTCTGGTGAGTGAATACCAGGTGCCGCTAGGCTCCGGTTCCGGGTGGTTGGCTGTTACATCTTCCGCGGTGGCCAAGATCCACTGGATCAAAGGTAAGTATAACGCACAGGGATAACGCACGGGTTCCGCTTCCCCTCGACCAAAAACTTGCGCCATACGTGGGCCAGCAATCCCAGGAGATTGCAGCTCAGCGAACAGCATGGACAAGTCACCACCATGACTGCCACAAAAAAAACCAAGCTACTAGCCACCCAGCAACAGCAACAGGTCCCGTGTCTGCTCCCGTGGCTCCTGCAACCCCGGTCTGCCTTCCTGCTGCTGAACAAGACTACGGCTGCGTCTATGCCAGCAAATTTGACGGAGACCCCACAAACAGTGCAGGGGTTTATTACTCAATGCTCCTACAATAGAATTATGCCTTCGCAATTGGTACGGAGCGATCCAAGGGTGGCATTTTTCGCAGTACTTCTCTCTGGAAGGGCCCTGGGCTGGGCCACTCCTCTTTGCGACAGAGGCGACCGGTCACGGCTACTCTTGCGGCTTTTTCCGGACGGTGGTCCGGGCCGTTTTTGAGGAACCAGCACAGGTTTCTGGTTCTCACGAGATGCGTTGTTGAACTGCCGCCAGGCAAACTCATCTGTGGGAGGGGGGGAGTATGCTGTCAGTTCCAGCACGGGCCTCTGAACCTTGCCAGGAAGATGCAGTCTCATTGCCAACCTTGAGAAAGGACATCGTCGCGCAGTTCAAAGATGCACTGGCGGCTAGGGATCACGGGGAAAGTGCTCGAGAGGGGTTAGGGGTGCTTTGAGGGGTCATTACCAAACACACTGGCGCACTGGATAGATGTAGGTTAAGAAGCGACGAGGAACTTCGCTCTGAGCATCCTCCCAAGCCATGTAAGACGTTTTCCTGCCTCGCACCTGCCTTCCAAAGACCGCTCCAGCCTCCGCCTGTATCATGTGCTGAGGGAACCCTGCAGGTGGACAGAATCCGGCTCTCTACAAGGCGTTCCAGAAGACGACAGGAGAACCTTGTCTGTATTTGCCAGTCAGGGCACTCACGGAACTTGTCGTGTTCGTCCCAAAGTCGGGAAATGCCCAGCACCTAGGGCTATATGGGGAGAGCCGTCCTAGGTGTGTGCCAAGTCTTCTCCCATGTATGATTATTCGTGCTTCAGCGTAGACAACGGCACCCAGATCCCAAGTTTTGCTTTCCTGTCTAAGGCTCTCAAGCGGAATTATAGGACAGCAGCCCTGTCTCCCGGAATATTCCCAGTGGTTCATCTTGAGAAACCATTGCCATTGCCAGTACGTGGCCAGGATTTCTTCCGTGCCCATCCAGTTTGCATGGACCCGCTTCTGCAAGTTGGAGCCTTGCATAAGAAAGACTTCTTTTTTTGTACTACCCCAAAGCATTTCACCCTACCTGTTGGGTCTCACCGGTTTGCAGCAAAATGCCCCTGTGCTGGACTGGTCCTCTGGGGATTTCTCGTTGCGGGCCCGGCTGTTGTTATCTATTGTATGGAGATCCCTAGTCGCTCCCTGTCTGGACTTACATGCTGCCAAGCCCCTGAAGGGGCTCCCCACTCCATACTTGGATTTCGCAGATGTGTTCTCCAAAAAACAGGCTGAGATCTTCCTCCACATCGTCCCTACGATTGCCCATCGACTTCGATGCCCGGCTTTCTCCTCCACGGGGTGGTGGTACCCGCTCCCGGTACCCGAAACAGCCGGCCAGGTCTGGATACATTAAGGAAAATCTGCAAAGAGGTTTCATACGTAAATCCTCCTGCTCCAGTGTGCGCCAGGTTTCTTTTGGTTGTCACCAAAGAAAAGATTGGCTATCTTCGAACCCGTATACGACTATCGCAGGTACTTAACAAAAGTCACCGTTAAGGAATCGCTACCCCTTGCCGCTGATCCTGGAGTGTTTTGATCGTCACAGGGCGTGAGAGTCTTTACAAGTTGGATATTCTAGTGGTGCCTACAATTTATTCGGCATCAGGAAGGGACCGAGTGGGAAGACTGCCTTTAAAACACCGTGATGGGCATTTTGAATAAAATTTTAGTTTTGCCCTTGGACTTTGCAATGCACCAAGCGTTTTACCCAGGAATGGGAATTTGTTAATTGATATCTTCACGGGACTTATTGTTATACAGCTGTGTTGGTTGTACCGGATGACCATTCTGTTTTTTTCATGCTGCTATTCGAGTCCCAATCAGTCCATGTCACGGCAAGTGTCAGTCGCTCAAGGACTAACCATCTCTATGCCAACTGGAAAAATGCCACTTTCATAAAAGGAGCCTTCATCCTATGGCTACATTATTTCCGACAGAGCGCCTGCAGATGGATCCCACTAAAACTATTGCAGTTCTTCATGTGCCCACACACAGGGGGCTGCGTGCATCCAAAGAATTCCTGGCGGCTTTGCCAATTATATAGGCAATTTCATTCCACAGTTTTTCATTCCCTGGTAGCTCCACGGTGGAGCTAACAAGAAGGGTCAATTCTCGTCTCTGGCCCCACTGACGGATGAGGAGGCCTTACGAGAGATTAAAGACCGCGTTTTCCTCAAATCCTGTGTTTACCAGACGATACCGAGAAGCCAATCTTTTTCTGGAAGGCAGTGGAGCGGTTCTTACCCAGAAGGGCCTAGGGGGCCGATCTCTGCCGGTGGACTTCTTCTCAAAACATTTTCTCCGCCACAGAGAGGAATTATTCTATATGGGGATAGTGAGCTTCGGGCTTCAAGCTGCCTTGGAGAAATGGCGTCATCTGATGAGGGAGCTCGATTCAGTCAGATTTCACGGACCACAACAAAAACCTCCATACCTACAGAAGGCTCAACGGTTTGAACCAACGTCAAGCCGGTGCGTCCCTCTTCTTTTCCCGTTTTGACTTCCAGATACCATTTTTGCCCAGCCGAGACAAACATCAAGGGCTGACGCCCTGTCGTGCTTCTGATGTTATGGGGGGAGGAATATGCTCGAGACACATCATTCCTCCAGAGAAGGCTCTGTGCTGGCAGCGCCGTGGGACCATTTGCAATTACCTAATGGCAAGACTTATGTACGACCTGGATTTCGAAAAGAGGATCCTGACCTTGGGGCTTCGTACTCGGTGGCTGGCACCCCTGGGGTGCGCGCTTGTGGCCCTCGATTTCCCGTTTCTTTTATCGGTGGCCTGATTTGGGAAGGACGTCAGGATTTTGGCGGTCTGTTGCGACTCTGGTGCTCGCAAGAAGCCTCAGACAAAAACCGCTGGGTCTTCTGTTGCCGTTACCCATGCCTACCTGGCCGGTGGTCTCACGTTGGCTATGGACTTCATATTACTATCGTGACGACCAAATTGGCAATACCGTTATCTGGGTGGTAACAAGACCCCGCTTTCTCAGAGATTCCCATTTTGTCCTCTACAGGTTCCTCAGCACCACGTCTTGCAGTCTCTTCTTCAGCACATCTTCCGGATTCAAGGCCTTCCCCGGCACATCGTTTTGATCGAGGTGTTCAGTTCGTGTCCAAGTTCTGGAGGATTCTGTGCAATCAGTGCAAGTGAAATTGGACTTTTCCTCTGCCTATCATTCTCAGTCCACACGGGCCAAGTAGAGAGGGTGAAAAATCAGTTGTGCTGGTGGGTGCTATTCCGCACTTGTGTCCGTCGTTCAGGAGGACTGGGCTCTACTTTTCCTGTGCGAGTTTCCTACAATCCTGGATCCACTTCTGCTGGTCTGCCCCTTCTTGATTAATTAGGGACTGCACACACGGCCTCCTCTTGCCGTTACTGTGTCTGCAGATTGTTCCATGCGCTGGAGGACTTGGTACAGGATCTAAAAGCCATCTGGGAACAAGTCCGTACCTCAGTGCCTAACCTCGCAAGGACCAAGATCAAGCGGACAAGAATGGCCGGCCTTTCCTGTCTTTCTTAGATTCCGTTGAAAGGTCTGGTTAGCCTCAAGGTACGTCCAACTGAAGATCCCCTGGTACAAATTCTTGGGTTCTGGGCCATTGGAATTCCATCAGTCGCATCAACCGGTTGGCCTACATATTGCGGCTGCCCTCCATAGCATGCCGCATACCCAACTCCTTCCACGCTTCCCTCCTCAAGCCAGTCACTTCTTAAAACCGCTTGACCCAACAAGTTCACTCTACCTCCGACCCCCACAAGCGGACTCATGTTGTCTTCGAGTGAAGGAGAGATCCTGGATACGTAAGGACAGTGAGAGGTAGGCGGTTGTTTCTGGTAGACTGGAAGGGATTTGGTCCTGGGAAAGATCTTGGGAGCCAGAGGATAAAATCTTGGACAAGAGCCTGCTCCAATCGTTTTCTAGGCCCAAGAAGAGAGGGAGGCTGAAGGGGGGGGGGGGTTGTCACGGGTGCTCCCGAGATCCCTGTCTCGGATCGACGGGCGCGTGGCACGTGCTCCCCCCATTGCCCCACTGCAGCTGGTCTCCTCAACTCAACTTCCTGGCTCCTGCTCATTCCCGGACTGCCGTGCCGCGAGCGCGTCCCCGCTCCTGGGTGCCGCGCGGGCTTCTGCCGAAAATTTTAAAGGGCCAGCGCACACGAGCTAATTGGTTGCATGGCTCGAAAACCTACCTTTAAGAATCTGCCTCTTCCGTGGTCCCCTGCCGGATTTGTGCCTCATAGCCTTAGAGAAAGCGTCCCAAGCGGGGTATCTGCGTTCCTGTGTTATTCCTGGTATTCCTGTATTCTCTGAGTATTCCTGGTAGTTCTGTGTATTCCTGTGTGTCCCGTCCTGGTCCTGGTGCCGTAGTGTTACTCTGGTCCTCCGTGTGCTGTGTTCCGTTGAGTGCCGTGTTCCCTTCCCACCTGCATGGACCTCCTGTGCGACCCGGACTGGACCATGACGTTGCATCTCTGCGCCTGCCCTGACCCTGTGGCCTGGGACCTGTTACGAGATTTCATCCGCTAGGTACCTTGACCTCGGGCTGCCACCGTTAGGTAGTCAACACCTGGGAAACGACCTAGTGGTATCCTGCCAGCAGCATAGTCCAACCGCATTGCGCAGGCTATGGTGAATACACAGGTGCCGCTGGCTCCGGTTCCGGGTGTTGGCTAGTACACTCCGCGGTGGTCCAGAGGATCCACTGGATCTAACACATTCTTTTAGTATAGAGTAGTCATACTTCTACTAACTTCGTCCTTGCAGTAAGGGAGGATAATATGGGGTCCTAATGGTGAGCTCCCTTTAATCTTTATTTATCACCTATCCTGATAGGTGGTTGAAAAACATTATTATTTGAAAACTTCATAAATATATAGAATACACTTTTCTGCTCATTCAAGGGCTTTTCACATTGTGGGCATTCACGCATCTTAGCTTCCCTCGAGCTACTGGAGATCACACAGTCTAGTTGCTATGATGTTCCCATACATTGCACACAGCCAGAAGAGGGAATGGGCTCTACAACATTTCAGTTATCCACCGGAGCTGCAGTAGAGATCAAATGATCAGCCTTCATGAAATAAAACTTTTAGGTAGGAGTTTTATGTTAAGATTCCTGCAGACTAAGTTTTTATCTTAGTTTCATTTAGTTCCTGTACCACAACCACGTCTGAAGCTGTTGTTATTGAAGATGCCATAATTTGCTTGAATTTAGAATGAAAAAAATCAGCACTGTACCTTTCCTTTGGTCCTAAGCTTTAACAATTATAATCATTATTCGCCAAATAACACTGATAAAGAAAACTAAACTTACATAACAAGAACACATCTGAAATGTAGACTGTGGAGTACAATTATTTTTTAGTTATATAAGTTATATTTCATCCTCTTCGCACTTAATCCAGTGGGGAATGCGGACTAAGTTAAAAGTAGAGTTATTCTTGCACAAAGAATCAAGATGATTGCCAAAAGTACAACTTACAACCACAAAAAGCTTGTCATTAACCTTGATTTGGGCGAATGTAAGGTTGACGCAGCTTGACGTGATTTAAATTTTCATTACATTTTATTCACTTAGCGTATGCAGTGGAATAATTTGGTCAGCCAAGATCAACCTTTTCACCAGTTTCACTCACTATAAAAAAGAAAAAAATTGAGAATGAAATCTGGGAAACATTAAATGTTTAATTCTCCTATGTATTTAACCTAGTAGTTTTCAGACCCGACATTTTAATGCAGCTGATAAAAGAACATGCTCTGCTTGTAATGGAATGTTATACGGTATGATTACAATTATGATTTTTATTAGAGAAACAATTTTCAAAGTCAATAGACAATAAAACAATTATATTCCAATGGCAACTTATACAGAAAAGTGACATTTTTTTTAAGATGTCAAATATAGTTTGGAGTTTTGTAAAATGTACTGTTTTCTTTTTTCAATCTTAATCCAAGGGACTAATATTAACAGTTCAAGACCTGTGACGTAATAGCACATCAGTGGGTCGACGCGAGTGCATGGAGAGGGCTCAGCGCTGAGCCTTCCATAGCCGGTAAGTCTTTGCTGCATATTGCTGTGTTTTTCCGCTGATCGCCGCCGGCAAAGCTGCCGCGGCTTCTAAAGGATGGGGGCGCATTGTCACCATTGTCACCATGGTAGCTTCGGTGTCTCCGAAGACCCGGGCTACTAGGGTTAACCCTGCATTACAATGTGCTATCAGCACATTGTAATTTGATGAGTAGTTAAAATACACATATACTGCATAGTAGTATGGTATATGTAGGATCATACAACCTAGGGTTAAAAGTACCCTAGGGAGTCTGAAAAATAGTAAAAATAAAAATAAAAAAAAAAGTAGTTAAAAAAAATTATAATAAAAAACCTAAAAACTCAAATCCCCCCCCCTTTCCCTAGAACTAAATATAAATAAACAGTAAAAATCATAAACAATTAGTATTCCCACAGCATCGGAAAATGCCCTATCTATAAAAATATGATAACGGAAAATCGCGCCCCAAGTCGAAATGTCATTTTAAAAAAAAAAAAAAATTCTATAAAAAGTGATCACAGGTCACAAGTCCTAAAATTGATAACATTGTAAACATCATCAAAATCGCAAAAAACGCACACCACCACAGTCTGTACACCAAAGTATAAAAGTTTTAGCGTCAGAAGATGGCAAAATCCCCCAAAATTGTACATTGTACAGAGGTTTTTTTTTTAAATGTATGAAAACATTATAAAAAACTATATATTTGGTATCCCTGTAATCGCACCGACCCAAAGAATAAAGTAGACATGTAATTTGGGGCGCTCAATGAAAGTAGTACGATCCAAAAGCCCACATAGAAAATGGCACAAACACCATTTTTTTACAATTTCACTACTTGGATATTTTTTCCCTCTTCCCAGTACACGGCATGGAATAATAAATACCATCTCTACGAAGGTTATTGTTACACAGAAAACAATGTTGTCACACAGAGCTGGACATGGAAAAATAAAAAAGTTATGGATTTTTGATCAGGGGAGTGAAAAATGACAATGAAAAAAAAAAAAGGGCCAGGTCCTGAGTTGTGAGCCATTGTGGACAGGGACCAATTTGGCAAGCTCGTGCAGCACTGCGTAATCTGTGTGCTATAAAATTAAATAAATATTATAAAAGGAATATTAAACACAGGAGTCATTTCTTTTTATGCTTTTCCAATATATTACTAAACAGTATAAACTTATCAGAAAAGAAAAGTGTCCAGCTCACCGTCTCAATATCAGCAAGATCCGGTGAACGAAGCTCTCCCCAGATTCATGGGATACAGTGAGCATGTAAAAAAGGACGAAAATAGAGCCAGCACTCAGAAATTCAAGTCTTCCATAGTTTATTCTGTTAAAAGTCACAATCACACTGGGCAAAATAATGCAAACAACTGATCGAAGCGTGTCGTCAATGAGCCCTAGTCTGCTGGAGAGGTACCATTACAGATCCATTTAAAAATCCCTCCTTGGGTGATAATGATTTCTGGTAGGAGGAACTCGTCACCTTATGTGTTTCTCTCTCATGTAAAGTTACCACTTTGTAGTTTTTATATATTGTCCTAATTTCTTTTCATCTTTTAAATATATATTGTTTATTATTATTAAATGTATTTGTACTCTTTTGACGTTTAGGGGGTTAATGCTTTCGAGTGACGGTTCCCCCAATGGAAACTATTACCACCCAAGGAGGGATTTTTAAATGCGATCGTGTAATGGTACCAGATCAAGAATAGGGCTCATTGTGAAATCAGTTGTTTGCGTTATTTGCCCATGTGAGTGTGACTTTATGAATAAACTATGAAAAGGAATGTGTATAAACAGTATATGCATATACATTTATTAAAAATGCCACAGCAAACTCTAGGTTTTAGGACTAGGACCTTACATTAGGATCTTATTAAGCAAATTTACCTGGCCCAGGTGGTAAGCTGCATGAGGTTAGTAGAAACACCAAGATATGAGTGTTATGGCCAAGGTAAGGTACAGCTGATTACATAGGGAAATTCCAACCAGAATCACATTCTGTGTGAAACTTTCTCTTAAATCATGAAATCTAAAGTCATGCAAAAAAAATCAGAATTATCAACCAACAAGGAGTTGTATTAAAAATAAAATGAAGGATATTTTTGCACAATTTTGTGATTATATTTCCCCATCCGATTTCATAAAGATAGACAAAAAAAATGCTTGCTACCTTGTCATTAACCATTCATATCATTCTGAATCCAAGCAGAGGAAGCAGAATCAATAAAAGAAAAACAAGAAGTTTACTTTTAACAGCAGGAGGAAAATTCCTAAATAAGGTTTGTGCATCCATAGAATGCTAAATAATGTCCCCAATAAAAAAAGAATATCGATTCACAAGTGTTGACACGTTGGATTTTTGTTTATTAATTCACCAAAACATTTTTAATCCAAGTTGAAATGCAATCTAATGTTTTATTAGTTTGACAACATCTGTGAAATTGGGTTTCGATTCACATTGGGATTAAACTTCAAGCGTACTCGGCTCAGGCGTATTATTTATAAGCACTCGGCTTCTTGTTTTCCTGTATTTTTAGTCTTTTGTTGTTATTTATTATTTTTTTGTTCTCATTCCACGCATTTGGTCCAGCTGTGTACCATTTTGTTCATCACGGAAATTGCAAGTTGGAAACACAATAAGGGTACGGCAGGCAAAGAGTGACAGAAGCACTTATTTGTACATGTAGTTGTAAAGAGTGAAGACATTTCAGAGTGTAGCTTTCTACAAGCAATATGCTTAATGAGACAAAAAAAGGCTTCTCGTTCAAGTGGTTCCTGAGTCTTTAGAACATTATATGAGGACATGTAGTGTTCATATTTAGAAGACATTTGCAGCTGGGATTAGGATATCACAAATAAAATAAAATAAAATCTTGCTTTACATATCCTGATTATATTTGTGAATAAACAAAATGGACACGTCTGGCATTTTTGTCTTTTTTGTCTTGACTGAAAACTGCTGAAATGGTGTTAATAACAGCGACAGTTGTCCTGAGAAATAGGTGGGGAAACTTGACTTGAATAATAAGATAACATCAAAATTAAATTTAACAAAAAAAATTACAATAAAAAATATTTAGAAAATGCTTGCGCAATGTCATTAAGGTTAAGGGCACTCTATTTTCATAGTAGATTAAAAAATCTGTAGAAAAAACAGGAAACCCTCCTCTCACTGCCACTTTAAGGCACCTGGGTATTCAGTTCAATACAACAATGTGGGATTTTAACCATTTTTACATTGAACCCGTAAATGGGAAACGACTGTTTCAATTTATAATTCATGGAATGCTAAAATAGAGAGTTATTTTTTTACTCAAGCAAATGCCAACACAGGAATGTTGATTTTTATATTTTAAATTGGTATGAATAAATCGGAATTTGACACGTTAAACTTTGAATGCAGAAATGAAGAATTTTAAAAAGGTAATATTTTAACCATTTGACAGGTTAAATGTTGAGCATTCAGCTAATGCCAAACTCTTTAGAAGTTTAAATTTGAATCCAGTGTGAATGCAAAATTTTTAATATTCATAGTTTATATGGTGAAAAATGACAATGTCCATCACAGTTCAAACCAAGGAGGATGGGATTGGTGAAGAAGGAATTTAGGGGCTAATAGTTTTAAATCTTAAACAAGAAAATTCTGATTTTTTTCTTATCATCCATTATTTAACACAGGTTAAGAGAGTGCTGGACATGCAGGTCCACTGTCAGAACTCGCAAATTGTTCTGTTTGGATCAGGTTTCAGGCTTCTTGCCGGAAAACGACAACCAGTGCTGGTTGTGATTGACAGCTCCATTTCAGATCCTGGGAAAGCTGGGTGTGTCTTGCCATTGCGTTTCTTGCTATTCTGTTCATTTACTTCTGCTTTGCCTACTGACCATTCTATTTGCTATACGATTCTGTATCTTTGCCGCCATCTTGGTTTTGACCCAGTTTGTTTTGACTCCGCTTTTCTGTCTGTGTCTGTTGTTTGTCCCTCAGTATCGTTTATCTTCTTATGTGACCCCATCTTCCTTGTCTATACCTGTATTCCGGTTACCTGTCCGCTCCACTATCCAGCAGATGCCAGACGAAGTAAGTTTTCCCTATCATCTTGTAGGGTCGCTCAGGGACCATCAGTTAGGTTCCTGATAGTGGGTTCGCCCTTACCAGGGCGGTTTATCTGCTTTAGGCAGGGCCTTAGCCCGCAGGGACATCGCAGGGTGAGTTCGCCACCACTTACCTAGTCTGCCAGCTAGCGCCAAGCCTGGTTGGGGTTGCGCGGTTGCTGGACAGGTTCTGACATCCATCATACAAAGTTCAAAAAGGTGATACATCAATACAAGATATATAAACTATGATATTGGTTATTTTGGTTATTGGTTATTGGTGCTCAAACATAGAGGCATGATATGCGATAGCACATGGTATAGAGAAGAGCAACAGGAAAAACCAAGAGCATATATCAAGTCAAGTAATGCTAGATATCTAAATAGAAATAATGCCAGTAAGCATAGAGGACAGGGGGTGGTTAATTTAAGAGACACCCTCTTCCATCACGTTTATTCAGGCTAGAGGGATGAATAATAAAAGTCATCCATCCTAAAGGGTATAAACGGAAGAACAAAAGTGAGCTAGGATTAACATAAAAATGTGGATTGTTTAAATGTCAGCCAAGGGCCTCAAACCAGGGAGCACTAAAGTGTCAGTTCTCTAAGCCAGTTGGATATATGAGGGGCCCTTGTAGTTTTTCCCAACCTAGGGATAAGGGTGCATACTGCTATTAGCATATATCCAAATAAGCAATGCTCGGCTTTGGATACAGTTTACACCTATAATATGTATATACAGCATAATATGTATATAACAGTGCACATCCAACATTCTTAAATGTATCTGGTTAGGTGACCAGACCCATTGACACTGTGGGCCCCCATAGCAGCTGCTATGGCTGCTACCTCTTTAGTTACACCACTGACTGCCTTCCATCCCTCTAGGGTCTAGGACTCATCATTGCCACTTGCATATTTTACCACTGCACCCACAACGCTGCCTTTCTTCTCTGTCTACATAAATGAAAGCCAGTTGGGTACCTTTGGAATCTTGGAACTCTATGGGGCTTATTTACTAAGGGTCCAACGGCCGCATTTTGGTCGGTTTTCCCTACTTTCCGGGGATCGTGCTGGGAATTGTATCGCACGCAGTCGTTTTGTGTAACAATCGTGCCGGCTTTCGCGCGACACAAATCCAGGGGCGGGCCGCCAGATGATCCGACGGATTCGGACTACGCGCAGGATTTGACATTTAAATTTGTGTCCCAAGCCATGCAATTACATGGAAGAAGAAGAAGGTGGACTCAGGAGCAGGAGCAGCTGGATGAACCACAGAATACCAGCTAGGAAAGTCATACAGTATGAGAGACTGCTCCATTACTTTTGTATGAGACAACTTTTCATATTGCAGCAAACACCCACCAGTAATCGCGGTGTCGCAGGTGTGCCAAAGGCATTTGAATCTCGGAATATTGGATTTGATCCCTGCCCCCTGTGAAGCCATTGGGAGGGGCCATCGATTATTGTGCCAATCTTTGTAAGACTCTAGGCTGACTCGTTTTAACTGCTTTTTGCACATTGTAATAAATGATGTGGTAAATCCCTGTATGCTGCCATACTGTAGTATTGCATGCAGCGTATGGTAGGATCAATGAGATAACCGAGAGTTAAAATACCCTAAGGGGTCTAGAAAATATTTTTAAAAATCGTAAATGTGTAATGGATAGCCCCCAAAGTCGAAAATGTCACTTTTTTGCCATTTTAAAAATTATTAAAAATTCTTTAAAAGTGATCAAAAGGCCTTACAGTCCTTAAAATGGTAGCATTAATCAAAAGTTGCAAAAAATTACACCACACACAGCACCGTTCACTGAAGTATGAAAAAGTTATTAGCACCAGAAAATGAAAAAATGAAGATTTTTTTTTTGAACAAGAGTTTTTAATTTTTGTAAATGTATGAAAAACATAGAAAACAAGCCCTCACACAGCTCTCTATGTGTAAAATTTTAATAAATGTAAAAACAAAAAGGGTTAATATTCTGTGCAATATACTGGAAAACTAGAAAAGGTAATAAAACTGACAATTGTTGAATTTTCTAGCAAGCTTTGTTTTTATGGCTTTCATTGTGCAATCTAAATTGCATATCCCCTTTATTTTTTAGGTCAGTGCTATTTGTATTTGCATTCTAGGAAAAAAGAGTGATTTTATTTTTTATGTTTTAACTTTTCTCATTTTTGTATTTTTTTATGATCCCCACTAATGCTTGTACGGTCAAAAGTAACATGTTAGTTGACGATATGATTTTTGTATGTTATTGTCAAGACAGATGCCAAGCACTTCCCACACACACCTTCTTGCCAGCCCTGCTCTTAACCGTAGATGACAACTGGGTACCACTTCCTAGCCCGAATAAGTGCACAGAACAGAACATAGACAAAAGAACAGATGCAGAACAGACAACAATGAAAATTCAGTAAAACCCAGTCAAAACCAAGAAGGCGACGAGGTATACAATGATAAGGCAAAAGAATTGTCAAGGTCCAGGCAAAGATCAGTGGGGCACATTTACTTACCCAGTCCTGTCGCAATCCCTGATCCGGAATGTCAGATGAGGATGAAGTCTAGCATGTTTCACCAAGATCGTGCGCCCGATATCCTGCATGTGTCGCTTCCCCACTGAGGTCCTACCGGAGTTCACCATTTTCTTCCCGGTGTATGTGAGTGCATGTCTTGCAACACAATTTGAATTTTAAATCCCGCTCTTAGTCCGAATCAGTCAGGTTGTCTAACGGCCACGCCCCCAATTTGTGTTGTATGGAAATCGTCGCAATTGCACCAAAGTCCGATCACGTACACCAAAAACCCCTGTTAACTGCAGCGCAAATCAGAAATAGTCGGGAAACCTGACGGAAATGCGGTGTGCGGACCCTTAGTAAATGTGCCCCAGTATCAGAGAAAAAAAACAATCCAATATACAGAATCACAGAGCCAGTCTTTAACAGGCACCTGCATATGGGTTAAGCAGCAATGTACAGAGTGTCTGGACATCCTGTACTCTGATTGGAAAGTGTTCACACATATTTCAAGCGGAGAAAGTCAGCTGAATGTCAACAAATCAGCTTTCTACTGAGAATTACACCCTGGTATGGCACTCAGCCAAGGAAATTTTATCTGCAAAGCATGCTCTTCTGACAGATATGCTGTTTTCTTACCTTTTAGGTCAAGAAAAGCAAAACTCATTGGTTATTTGTTTTCCTAAAAAGCTTGTTGGTAAAATTGCTATGCTTTGGGAGTGATCTTGGTAAGAATTAAAAATTTTGTTATGAATAAGCAAAGACCTTAATGTTGAATAATAATATTGTGTTTCTCATTATTCAGTAAATACAATTCACAGAAAACATTTTTCTCATTTTTCCATTACAGTATAAGGCAAGCGAGAATTCAAAACAGCAACTTCTAAAAATTGCGATAAAGATAGATAATAGTAACCGTTAACCTAAATGTAGTTATTCAAACAAGTTATTTTTTCAATCAATCTTCATGTGTTTAATATTACCAACTACCGGTAAATTGCAGTATTGTAACTTTATCATATTTGACGATATTTGTAAACTATTGACTCCTTGCCAATGATGATCTAAACCATTTGATTACATGCAAAACAATTTACAGAACCAAGCCATTGCATTCGTAATGGGACTAGTTTATGAAAATCCAGAGCATTTAATTTCTTAGCCTTGGGAATTTTTGCTACTAATGCTGCCAACAGCTCCTTTGGGAAAGCGTCTCAGCCCACAGATTTGTTAAAATTGAGCAAAGGGGCTTTTTGATAAGTGTATTATATAATTTTGTTTAATACTCTTTTGAAAGTGTATCTTCAATTCAGTTTCTAGTGGCTTCAGAGGTATTTCACGCAGCACTTAGCGTGTACAGGTTGGCATAATAGTTTTTCAATATGTTTGCTATTTCATACACTTTAATCTCACCTTTTGGATCCCCACAGTATTGTAATATTTATTCACATGGCTTCATGTCTACTGTTTTGCTTGAAGAACAATCAATTAACACTTTTTTATTTTTTATCTCATACAAGACTTGCTTATTATCATTCAATGTTGGTTAGGACTCCGAATGAACAAATCCAGACTTATTGTTAGTCACAATTGATCAAAAAACAGAACCACATCCTATAGACAACAAATTGCATAAAACTAAAAAGTTCATTCCATGGTAAAAGCACAGAAGTCGGACAAACAATGCTTGTTGTGATAGAGATAGATTAGAGATTTGAAAAGTCTAGGTAAGAAGAAGAAAGACTATGATGGGGAAAAACTTTATGGAGTTCATTTATCATAGTGAGGTCTCTTTTGTTGTTTCTTTTTCTTTTCCAGGGTTTTTGGTGATTATTTATCATAAACGTTTTTGCTGTGCTAAATGTGTTTGGTTTAATTTTTAATTTGTTGAAATGTGTGCGTTTGTAAGTTTCACCATATTTGTCACCACATTTTTCACAGATAAAGCTGGGGGGAAGGTTCCTATAGAGCCCTAGTTACTATCTGACACACTTCTTTTAGCTAAAAATTATTTCCCTCAGATCCCCCAAAAAATCTGAGTTATAAACTTGCCTGGTAACTAGGTATCTATAGAGCGAGTCAAGGGATGTGGCCTTATGTCATGTGATCAAAGTGACATCATCACAGGTCCTTCAGCCTCTTAACATTAGCAAACTATACCCCATGGACATATATGATCACATAAAAAATCACATCATGCCTGCATGGACTTCTACTCCTCTCCATGCAGGCTGCTGTGATTTCTTGTGATATGATATGCTGTGATTTCACCGGCAATTATGTCGTCCTGGTCACATGATATTACTGTTGCATGCATAGAAAGCATGGGGAGGAGATACTGGATTCAGCCTGAGACCACGCCCACTTCCACTCAGTACAGACATCCGTGGATACAATGTAGGCTCTTTGGGAACCTGCCACCAGCTGTATTTGTGAAAAATGTGGTGACAGGTTTCCTTTAAAATCTGCAAGCCCTCTGATCAAAAAGTCACAATTTGCACTTTTTTTTCATCAAATAATATTTTTAATATCAAAGTTTTACTGAGTTATTTTTGTATCTGTTTTGGTGCAATTCAGCCAATTTATGTAAATTGTACCTCTACATGTTTTATTTTAACAAGCAAACTGTTATTGATGGAGATTTTCTACCATTCCATTTGCTCAATAAATTTTTAAAAGCAATCCTTCCTACACCTATTTAATACCACCTTAACTCCTTCCCGCTCTGCGCCATATATGTAAGACACCAAGCACTGTTTATCAACGCTGTCCCAATGTTGGTTCATTTCATTGACAAAGCTGATTTGGCATTAAAAGACACTTTAGCTTTAACAAATAGCTGACATCAATGTGTAACACCCATGTTGGAGCGAGGTCCAATTGCAGGTGTTGACCCATTAATGGACAGGGTCAGTACCACTGGAATTTAAATGGTGAAATAGGGTTACCCCCCAAAGCGTTCTGCCGGGTGCTGATCAGGACAAAATGCAAAAAAATATTGGAGTAGTCTAAGCAGTAATGAAGAACCACAGAAGAAAAGATTTCTTACCAAAATGATGTTGTGATTTTTTTGTGTTTTGGGTGTATTTTTTGGAATTCTTAAAGTACGAATGAAACACTCACTGCGCTTTTATTTGCTGTTTAGCAATTTTTCTTTATGTTTGTAACAATTGATATATTTTTTGATAAAGAAAAATAGCTAAACAGCAAATAACAGCATGGTGAGCAATTCATTCGTACTTTAAGGATTCCAAAATTTACCCCTAACACATGAAAAAATCAGAACATCATTTTGGTAAGAAATCTTTTCTTCTGTGGTTCTTCTTCTTATTATTTATTTATAGATCACCATTTATTCCATGGTGCTTTACCATCAGTAAGGGGTTCACGTACAACATTATATCATGACAAGAAAAAATGCAAGTACAAAATGCAAAAAAATATTGGAGTTGTCCAAGCAGTAGTTGATTAGGGTGTGGACTAGTACTTTAGTAGACTCAGAGCTAGGTTTGGTACAGCCAGATGCAGGAGATGTTCTTTAAGCAAATTTTAGTAAGGACCTGTATGTGAGGCTTAAAGAATAAGGCAAAGATGACTCCGAGACAGAAGACTTTATCCAACAATCCTAGAGACAGAAAAGAAATATGGAGTCATATTCCAGATTTTTTTAACCTATGTGTCTGACTGGCATATTTAGAGGGAAGGGTGGAACGCACTTTTTAAAATTGTAAGTGAATCAAAGGAAAGTACTCTATGAAGATTAATAAGTGCCTTTGCAGTGATTTTTTTTGTTTCTTTAATGTGAATTATTCTGTAACATGTTTTTTTAATGTATTGTTCCATATATGCACTGATAATATGCTTCACGAGAAACATTCTTCATTAGATTATTAGAACCCATAACTCTATGATAAGACAATGCTACTTTAACTTATTGATAAATGATAAAAAGGTTTAAATACTAAGTATTTCTGATAATTTGCCTCTTTTTCATAAGTCTCAAACTCAGAGTTTGAGAAAAATAATAAAGAAGTCCCACACGTACACAATAGACCTTTGCACACATATGTTCCTTCAGATGAAGAAGTACACAGCTGACTGTGAACTAAATCTACGACCCAAACAAAAAAACCCCATAGCCTGGAACGTGTAGACAGTCCAAAACATATATAACGTGCATATAATTGGATGCCTTGACTAAGAACATGTTTGTTCAAAATGCGCAGCCTTTGTGTAGCTATCTTTTATATATACGCATTTGCAATTTTAATGGATTAAGATAAAGTTTTTAGCTTTTAGCCTGGATGTGCCACAGCAAGGTTTTTTTGTTCGGATCATAAATGTTTATTAAAGATATTTTCCATTGATATTCTTTTGTAATATTTTACATAGTTACTCATAAGTGCTACAAATAGTAATAGTAATGCTACAAATATATTTATATTTTATGGCTGACTAACATCCTGACCTCTTTATATCTTAATAACACTAATACATAAAATGCATATAACTCCTTTCTTCAGTGAAGGATTTCATAATTAGACAGTTCCAAAGCAGGTTTATAGAACATCTAGTCCCTCTGAACATTCAGTGCTCTTTTCAATAATTACACCACTATATTATGTTGAATATTACTTTGCTAAAGTAAAGCAACATTTGGCTCATTTTCAATGCTCTTTGTAGCCCTGTTAATGACAGTTGTATATGGAAGCATAAAATTCTGTCTTTTGGTTTTCATTTAATAAAATGGTAACAATTTAAATGAGCAAAATATTATTTCTAGTTTCAAAAAAGAACATTTTTTCCTGCAGTCTCATACACTTTAGTAAATTGGTTTCAGTGTCTAATTCCTTTTGTTTTATTCTACTCTACATGATAATGTATCTCTCCCCTGCACCTGCCAGCTTTCGTCTTGTGGAGGAGAGCATCTCTCTTGCTCACCTGTCATTTTCTATGCCTACCCTTCTTACCATTCTGCACTCAATCATCAGCCTGTTTTGAATTGATGACAGTTCCAATATTACAACAATTTTGTTCACTTATCATTTTGACATCAGGACAATACATGCAGGGCATAAGGAATATAGGTCATGAAAAACGAAAAACCTCTCATTATAAAACATATCACCTATTAAACCTTATGCTGTATGGTATGAAAACCACACATTACTAAAATATAAAAATGCATAAAATCAAAACTACAATAAACATAGCCATTAACAAATTGAACATTTACATATCGAAGTTAATTTTGTCGCATTCCTTTCATTTAGAATTCTTACAAAATATCATTTTTGCCATTGAATAATGTAAGCTACAGTAACTCATATGCACCTATTGTGACTGTGACTGTGTGATTATAAGAGGATGAAAGCTATAGACAACTGAGGTCATTTCAATCTATGGAGAATAGATTGTCATGTTAATTGTGACAAGTGAAAATATTTTGCATTCAATAAAAATTCCAACACTAAAGATTGATTTCACTTTCATCTCCAACATAATTAGAATCTGAAAATGTAACTATCTGTAAATGTAAAATGTAATATCTGTGCAGGCATCATCCTCTGTCCGCAGAATAGGAGGTTATTTATCATTGGTTTTCCTGGGCTTTTTGGCGTACAAAAGTCTCAAAGTAGTCAAATTAAAGGTTTTTGAGACTTTTCACTGCTAAAAAGTCTCACAGATCTATATGCACCTCTTCCTTAATCTGGCCTAAACATAGAACTACTCTTACTGCAACACTGTGCAAAGCCCGATTCATGACTTGAAACTTTTGCAAAAAATCTCATAAAAAGACAAATTTACTCCAGTCTGCTACTCATCTATGAGCTGAGACTTTTTATGCATTCTGAGACTTTTTGGGGAGTTTTTGAAAAAAAAATCCCAGACAGAAAATAGACCATAAGAACATTTATTTAAGGGCCAAAGCCACTTTAATGAATCTGAACTCCAAAAATATACATAGAATAGAAATAGACATAGAACTGTCCCAAGTAGCTGGTCTAATGATAAATAACCGCCAATGTCTTTTTGTGATTTCTGGGTTTAAACTGTGCTTTTCGCCTTTTTTTTCAGCCACACTTGCCTCCCTCTAGCTTGGCCCTGTCCAGCAAAGGATTACTGGTGTGATGGACAGGTCCTCCACTTTGTTGCGGGAGGTGTGTCTGGGAGTTCCTTTATATATTTGTCCAGTCCCATCAGACCTTGTGTGTTCTCCGTATCATTTATTCTGGTTATCGATCACAGCTACAGCATCCTCGGCTATCCCTTTCTGGACTCTGATTCTGTACTGTCTCAGCAATCTTATTATGATACGGACCGCTCGTGAATCTTCTATGTTATTTGTTTGTCTTGTTCTGTGTCTGCACAGTGGCTTAGGGAGGGACCATCCTCATGGTTGTCCCGTGCCACCTTTAGGGCATGTGAGCCAAGTAGATAGGTGACAGTTTTGGGGGGCACAGCTTAGAATTCACTGTCCTCCCTGTCCTCCAGCACCCCTTGCCATCCTCCTTATAGCAAATGTACTGTACTTATTTTAACATGTAAATGTAAATAGTTAATGGCCCAATATGAAAACTAAAATGGAAAGTAAAGAGCACTTGGTTGAGAGTTGTGAGGAGGCGGTTATATTCCTGTTGCAACGTTGTCATTTATGAAATATTGTGCATTTTGTCAAAATAATTAAACAGTAAAATTTTGAATTACTGTTGGATAGCAAAATACAATCAGGCTCTTTAACATATTACTTTATTTTTCATTTTTGCCATTAATTACAAAGTAAAAGGTAAATAATATTAAAATGAGCAACACAACATTTCAAGTATAATTACATCTAGTTAATAGGTAACAGATGTAATAATAACTGAAGCTTTATTTTTTATATTGAACACAACATATATAGTAGGTACCCTGTTTCCCCTAAAATAAGACATCCCCCAAAAGTAAGACCTAGTACAATTTTGCTCCGGCTTAAAAATATAAGGCATCCCCCGAAAATAAGACCTAGCAGCAGTCATTGCAGTAGCTCCCCCCACGCCATAAATTAGTATTAGTTAATGTTTTAGATGCCGCCGAAGATTGTGACATGGGGAAGAATTCATGGAATCACCGGCTGTTGTGCTGCAAATGTGATACCAGCAGCTACCAGGATAAGAAGGGACATTTATGAAAAGTGCTTATGGTTTCCAATGATTCTAATAGGAATGGAGTCACAAGAAATACAGCATGAAATTCGGAGTTTGGAGGGTCATAAGAGGATGTTGGAGAAGTAGATTTTTTGTTCAACGATAAATGTAAATTCTTGTTCATGGAAAAATAAGACATCCCCTGAAAATAAGACCTAGTGCCTCTTTAGGAGCAAAAATTAATATAAAACACTGCCTTATTTTCGGGGAAACAGGGTAGTAGGTAGTGTAACTATACATATAAATGCTTTCTTTTTTGGTAGGCTTGTTGCCTCGAAATAAAAATAGAAACACTGCAATTGAACCACCAAACACAGTTTGTTATTAGTTTCTTCAAACAATATTGGTCTTTTCCTACAATGTTAAAGTAATACCTATTTTTACTGTAAAAAAATTATGCTGTAAAGGTAACTGTACTGGGTGCACGGCAGCAAAGGAGGCTTTCAACTGCTTGTGAATGATGCAAAATGAGAAAAATGATAGTCAGCACTGCACAGTCCATAAAAAACTAAACCAGATTGGCTGCATAGACACCGATTCAGCAATATGTCCAGGTCACCAGGGATACACCCGGACCCAAATTTGAAGTTCGGTCATATGACGAAGGAACAAAATGGTCTAAAATGCATAAGATGATATTTGCTTATTGTACCTTTCAGTACTTTTACTCACTAGAGTTAAATAAAACTGCAGCTTCTTTTTTATGGACCATGGCATGCTATCGTTTTTCTCATTTTGCATTATATGACATTATCTTTTGTTGATATGCATTTTATATTTTAGATTGAATCTGTATTATTATAGTTTACTAGACTGAGTTTTAGTTATCCATTGATAGATTTTATATTATGTTTTTAAATTCTTAAAGTCAAAAGTATATGTGAAGATAGCATCAAATGTGAATTTAATCAAATACACCATAGACTGTGCAGTGTTTAACTGACTTCACCTCTGCTATGTATGATATTCAATAAAGAGAATACATTTTAAACCTATTTGCATTACATTTCCAGTTACAATAAGGTATTTTGTACAAGATCACATTATGTATATGACTTAAGATATTCTCTTATAGGTTTTGTATGCAAATCAACATACATTCCATTACATGCCAGATTATGGAGAAATTGTATACTAGAATACTGTTTTGCAGTGACTATGTGCAAACAGTGGCGTAACTAGGAAAGGCAGGGCCCCATAGCAGATTTCTGCATGGGGCCCCCCTCCCTCTTAAAAATATTTATACATACACAGACGTTTATACAATGACACACACATAACATTCTACATTCATTTTTATGTACTCATTCACACATACATACGTATACACTCATATGCACACATTTAGGTGCTCATATATACATTTATACACTAATACATACAGTTTATATGCATCAAAGTTTCATACATATTATTTATATACATACATCACATTCTTTTACATACGGTATATACCCACTGTGTATACACATACATGCACTATAGAAACACCATATACACATACTGAATCTATATACAGCATACACACACACATACAGTATATACAGTGTATACATACATAATGCATATACATACAGCATATACACACATACACCATATACATATACTTATTTAAATGCATGTGTCTACATACAGCATATAACCACATATGCAGTATATATACAAATACATATGGTATATACAGTATACACACACATACAGTATATTCTGTACAGCATATACATACATAAAGCACATACATACGCACATACAGCACATTGGGACATAGGGACATACAGCACATAGGGACATATAGCACATACAGCACATAGGGACATACAGCACATAGGGACATACAGCACATAGGGACATACTGCACATACAGCACATAGGGACATACAGCACATAGGGACATACAGCACATAGGGACATACAGCACATAGGGACATACAGCACATAGGCACATACAGCACATAGGGACATACAGCACATACAGCACATAGGGACATACAGCACATACTGCACATAGGGACATACTGCACATAGGGACATACAGCACATAGGGACATACTGCACATAGGCACATACAGCACATAGGGACATATAGTACATAGGCACATACAGCACATAGGCACATACAGCACATAGGGACATACAGCACATAGGGACATACAGCACATAGGGACCTATACGCACATTACCAGCAACCATCATCACACATACGGACATATAGCACATATACACAGCACATACATACAGCACATAGGGACATACTGCACATAGGGACATACAGCACATAGGGACATACAGCACATAGGGACATACTGCACATAGGGACATACTGCACATACAGCACATAGGGACATACAGCACATAGGGACATACAGCACATAGGCACATACAGCACATATACACAGCACATACATACAGCACATACAGCACATAGGGACATATAGCACATATACACAGCACATACATACAGCACATACAGCACATAGGGACATACATACATATAGCACATACAGCATACATACATCAATCTTACATATATAGGGACTTACATTCGGCGGGCGCGTACGGAGTCGGCCGGCCGGGCAACCGTGGATGAAGTCTACCAGCCAGGCGGCCGTGTAGAGGCTGGGCCGCGGATTGACAAGGCCGGCCTGGAGGCCGCGGAAGCTCCGGTACAGCCGGGCGGCCGCCGACGGATTAGGCCCTGCGGCCGCAGGTCTGGCCGGGCAGCCGTGAAGAGACTGGGGCACAGATGGACAAGGTTAGCCGGGCGGCCGCAGAAGGGGTAGGCCATGCGGCCGAAAACAGACTGGGGCAGGCTACTGCGGGGGAACTAGGCAGGCGGTCGCGCCGAAAGAAGTGGGCGGGCTGAGTGACCACAAATGCAGAGGCCGGCGGCCTGCAGATAAGGTGGGCAGACAGGGACAGAGGGACGGCACAGGGGTCCGTATGACTGTACAATTGCGGTCCCATCATGTCTATTCATCCCGGGCCCCTGTGCCGCCCGGGCCCCGTAGCAACCGCTACGGCTGCTACGGCTATTGTTACGCCACTGTGTGCAAACGAATACAGGACTTTTGCATGTGTAGAAGGCCTTAAAGTGGTACATTCCTTCAGTTGAAGTTTTGTAAATTCAATTAAAAATAAGGAAAAAAGTTCTATATCAATAATGAATATAAATTAAGAGTTTTAGGAAACATCTTTTACAGTCATCTTAATCCTAAAACTTTGTATATATACTAGAAGGCAAGCCAAGTTTTTCAGGACAATGGCGTAAGTTACAGGACTGTGCACTCGGCCTGGCTGACACACAAACTGTGATGTCAGCACTGCTGACCTGTCGCTGACATGGAGGTGGCGCCGGCACCTACAGGGGGCTAGCTATATACTACAGGGGGTTAGCTATATATTACAGGGGGTTAGCTATATACTACTGGGGGCTTTCTGGCTATACACTACTGAGGACTTGCTGTTTATATCTGGAAGAAGCTGTGACCAATGCATTTCCCACCCTACGCTTATACGCGAGTCAATAGTTTTTTCCAGTTGTTCCTGGTAAAATTAAGTGCCTTGGCTTATACTCAGGTTAGCTTATACTCAACTACATACAGTATATAAACTGTGTTCAAGACATCAATGTGAAATTTATGCAGTAAATCTTATGAGATGGTTAAAATATGTATACTGTATACATGCTGCTCTTCAATTCACCATGATTGCAGAAAGTAAACTGGTGTGTACTGGTGTGAGTTAAACTTTAGTTGACTTTGGATGGAGTCCCAAGGAGGAGCAGACAGTGTTGAGGGTGTAGGAAAAGGAGTTCCCCGAGCATGCCTGCCTGCATGTCTCCTGTGAGTCTTCCAAATCGTAATGCCATTCTAGTGCTAATTTCCAGTGCTTGAGACAGACCTTACCTGAGGTGTGGGATGCTTTGATATTTAGATGAATTGCTTCTGTAGAGCATGCTGGCTGACATCTTGTGCCGTGAAGACCCAGAGGATGGAGAACTGGAGTGCAAGCTAAGGGAGCAGCATATGTGCAGAGCAAAGACACTGGAAGCAGTGTGGGTGCTTGTCTTGCAACTTGTGGCTGTATAGGCTGTGCCGCTCTATAGGCTGTGGAGCCATGGTTACTAATTTGTGCTACAGTGGGGAAGTCTAGTTTAAAGGTGAACTGCTGGTGAGGCACAGAGCTGGAGAACTTGCCCGGAACATCAGCGGTGAGTGAATAAAGAGGAATTTGTATTTCTTCTGACTCTGGAGTTTATGCCTGTTTAATAACCCTACTCTCCTTGGACAGCTCCTAGTCTTTGGATTTGTCCCTGGGAGTCCTCAGACTGTGGTGGTCTACCCAGCTTATTGTACTCTTTCTATATCTAATCCATACATTTTCACTAACAACAAGACTAACAGCATTGAAATGGTGTTTTAACAGTCTTATTAATGTAAGCTGCAAATTTGCTGCTTCTATTGAGGCATACTGTGGACTAACCACTATTCTTATCTAACAAATAGTATATTCTATTACTCCGCTTGCTCCAATCAAATATTTTTCTATTGCCTCTGGTGGTGGATTTTGCTGGGGCTTTATTCAGAAGCAAGATTAATACTGCTAAAATTATTTTTCAATCTTGAGTCATATAATTTTTATCTGTTTACTTGCATTGCTATTGACTAACAACTTTTCAACACTATTATTTAATTTGCTGAACTTTGGACCATTCCTTTTTTGCTTATATGGTGGAAAAATTCAATTGATTTTAAAACCTTGAAGAATTGTTGGAGCCAGCTTATAGTACTTGTATTGGAGATAGTTGGTGTCTAATTGTTGGTTTGGTTACCTGGAGGTGGAACCTCCATAACCTGACTCCTTACAGAATAATTGTGTCCTTCTTCATTACTGCTTGCCACAATTAGTGGTTTTTAAGAAATGTGTATCTGTATGTGGTAACATCTTCGATCTGTACCATCTTTTTGTTCTTTCCTCAGTGTTTTTTGTTTAATCATTATTTCTGTTTAAGGGGTTAGATAGCTATTTGAGAGAAATAGGGGCAAGTAAAATGGCGTCGAGAGAGACCAATAAAAATATTGGGAAATCCAGGTTGTCAAATGTTGCCCTCTCTCCAAATGAAAAGAAAGTAGAAAAGAAAGAGCAGTATCTACTATCTCCGTCAGTAGACAGTAGGATATATTCTTAAAGAGTTGTGATCCATAAAAGTGGATATAAGATCACTAAGAGAGGACATGAATAAGATGGAAGAGAGAGTCCAGGAGGTGGAAACCAGGTTACGAACAGTGGAAGTTTCAGCAAATGATTTACAATAAAGAGTCAAAAAGCTTGAAAAAGCTGTAAATCTCTTGTTGGATTTGGAAGGGAGGTCCAGATGCAATAATATTAGAGTAGTGGGACTACCAGAGTGGGTGGAGGGAGAAGATCCCATTAAGTTCATATCTGACTGGTTGGTAACAAATTCTCCTGACACACATGGGGATGTTCCTGATGGACAGTAAGCATAGAGTTTAACTTCAAAAGTGCCCTCCTGGGGGTTCCCCCAGGAGCATGCTTGTGTGCCTTCTATGTCCTCGAGATCTGGATAATATTTTGAAAGCTGCTAGGTCAATGACCCAACTAAGCTATAATAATGCACAGGTTATGTTGCCCACATATTCAAAAGAAAAGGACAACTTTTATTTATGTAAAAAGAGACTAAGGGATAAGGGTATTGCTTATTGTTTGTTGTTCCCTGCAAAGTTTAACACATATGTCAAATAGACATAAAAAGGTACCTAAATATTATTTTATTTCACTTCTATTCTCTTAGTATTCCATATCAATCCATAAATTCATACCTTACAAAATACAAATAAAAAATAAACCCGACCATATTGCGTGCAATTTATTCAGACAGCCAAGATTCCTATAGTGTATTTTTTAATTCATAGCAACTAATTTTTTCCAGTGGGACAGACAGAGAGTTTCCACTCATCCAATTCCTCAATATTATTACTTAAGCCAATAGTGCTAAGTCTACAGTGCGGTCATTTTCATTAGTAAAACAGTTCAGTATAAACATACTTCGTACATCATTTAAAGGGGTCCTATTTTCCATTATAGCATGGATCCTCTACCAAAAGAGTTTTACATCAGGACAGCTACAGCATAAATGTTTTTTCAGTGCCACAATCTAAACAGAGTGTATTATCTCTCAAGTGCATCTAACATATCATCCATGGAGTAATATATATTTATGATTAATAAAATTAAAAAGAATAATTTTATGATTCGTACTAATTGATGCATGGTTAAATTTCCAATATATTTATACCCATTGTTTGTGTTTGTGTTAAACACTGCCCAAATCTTTTAAATATGTGCATAATATTTTGTGAAATTTTACTACTTCCTTATTTCCTTACTATTTCCTTACTACATTATTTCCTTACTAGCCTATATTTTCTACAAATATTATTCTTTTGTTCAGAAAAAATCCTTTTAAAAAAGTGTTGGTACATACTCGAAATGAATACTTATTTTTAGCTTTACAATAAGCATTTTGTATGTGTAAATAATATAAAAAGTGTCTCCCTTCCAAATTGTATTCCTTCTGCAATTGCAAGAAAGAGAACAAATGTCCATCCTTGAATGCATATGACAGTGATGGTTCACCTGCCCAAGCTACAACCAAAATCTACTTGTATGTCGCAAAGTGCCAACATGACAATTTAAGTAGTAACTTATTGATTCCTGCTGTATCACAGGTTGTAATCGTATTGGTGTCCTGAGTTCACCAATACAATAGAAAGATGGAGAAATTTGGATTGTAGCTTCCCTCCAGTGTCCCCTGGAGAGGAAGAATCAGAGCACCCAGAGCAGGAGCTCCAATGACAATCCATCTCTATCTGGCCCTTCCCGCTCCTCCTGTAGTACTGGCAACCAAGGATGTTGATTTAAAATGTATTGTATTGGCTGTATTGGATCACAGGAGAAAGCCTTGAGTCCTGTCTGGCAAAATTTGTCTGAAGGTCTGGGTGCCCACAGAAAGGGCTCAGAGTGCCACCTCTGGCACCCGTGTGCCATAGGTTCACCACCACTGGCATATGATATATAATAAATATCTAATCTACTCTATATATGTGTATCAACAATCTTCTTAAACTCTGTCAAGTTCCCATTGTGCCACAATGGTGTAAATGCCAATGCCAAGTTGAACCCGACCAATTTTCTTTAATGTCTTCAATAATTTGTGAAATAAAGAATAAAAAGGCAATTCCTTAAACCAGATGGCTGCTAACTGCCCGGATTCAACTTTTTCAAATAAAGTTTTTCGATCTTTAACTTTTGATATCAATAACATTAAAAAAATTGAGTCCTTCCAAAATCCAAGGAAAGGGTCTTTGCCACTATAAAATACCCTATAAAATTTGGAATAACGAGACCTCCTTCCTTGACATCTTTATTTAAATATTTCAACTTTAACCTCACACGCTTTCGACCCCAAATTAATTCATTAACCAACCGCTCTATTAACTGAAAAGATTTTTCAAATATCCAAACCGGAGAAGCTGCTAGCACATAAAGCAATTGTGGAAGAATCACCATTTTCAGTTTAATCCAAATAGAAAGAAGGGGCATGAGATTCAATCAGTAAATCAATCAATCATTTATATTGACCTTTAATCATAAAGAGTCAAAACCCTGCCCGGTTTCCAACACTTTCAGGTTTGTCTTATTCCAGTTTATCTGAAGCCCAGAGTACTGCCCATACTCCTCAATAACTATCATCACATAGGGTACAGAACTCCGAGACTCAGCAAGACATAAGAAAATATTGTCTACATACAGCATCAATTTATCATCCCTGTCTTGACACCATCCCCCAATGATATCTGCTACCTCTCTTATCCTTACTGCTAGTGGCTCCATATAGATAGCAAACAACAAAGGGAAGAGCCTTGGAGAGTACCTTTTTGTCAACCCAAGATACATATAAAAGCTTCATATCGCTGATAAATTCTCGACCAATTCCAAACCTCTTCAAAGACTCCAACAAGAAGGCCCACTCCAGCCTGCCAAAGGCTTTAGCAATTACCTCCCTCGAGTCCATTTGTATATTTAATAACATATTACCATACCTGGAATAAAGACACATTGATCCAGATGGATAATAGTGTGAATCACTTTTTGGAGTCTTAAGGCCAATGTCAGTGCCAAAATTTTAAAATCTGTATTTAACAGGGAAATTAACATTTATGTCTCAAATTTTTAATTTTTTTTTTTTTATGGATAAGAGTAACAATAGCCCCCATAATTGATCATGGGAGACAAGACAACGCCCTTGTCGCCTCAAAAACTGGAAAACATTCTGAACCAGTTCTAGTATTCCCTGATATAATATCAACTGGCTTTTTTAATTCATTTACCGTAAAGGGCCAATCTATTTCTTCTTCTTGTAATCGGGATAACTGGGGTAATGGTATTAACTTTAAGTAATTTTTAATTTTATATACCTCAGATATATATATTTAGAACTCCAGAAAAGCCCCAGGAATTTCCTTGGATTACCATCCACTAATCTTCCTTCCTTATCTCTAACTTCTGCTATACTACCTTTTGTAACACTGGTTCCATACTGTATCTGCCAGTAGGTTCCCCTGTTTCCCTGAGTCATAGACCAATTGAATATGCATAGAGTGTACATTCTGCTCCCAAAACAAAATCAACACTTCCTGAGCTGGGGAGTCAATGTCTAAGACTGCTAGCCAATGGGATTTAATTTAAACCTTAAGCCTTTTAACAGTTTCAGTTCAAGATTCAAAACAAATATCAATGAATGATCAAATCAACAAGTTCCTTCATATATTTCACTGTCGGTAATAAAACATCATTGGCTAAAGCCATACCAATTCTAGACATAGATCCATGAGTCAGGTAAAAACATAAAAAGGTCTTTTCTCTTTGTACTTAGAGCACCATATATAGATGATCCTTGTTTCATCACATAACTTAGCTAAAGCTGTTTAGAATATTTTTGGAGCATATCCTATTTAATCAATTCCTACTCTATTTATAGCAGGATCAAAGACACAGTAAAGACACAGTAAAGACACAGTAAAATAAGACAATTCTTATTAGAAATAAACAGCAATAACTGCCTAAGTACCAAGACAGAGAAATGAGAAGGTGTGTTAACAAAGGCCAGCACAAAGTCCTTATGTATTTCAGAACAATTGCAAATTACTGCTACCTATGAGCAGTCCCCCCTACATCCTCCCCATTCCCCACCAGCAACCCGTTACAAAAAAACTCAAAAAAATGTGTGACATTTCTTCTCTTTATAAGCCTTTACTATAAAGACATTGAAAGCCCTCTTCTGACATATTGAAAAGAAACACTTTTTCCTATTTCTGACAATTCTGAGTGTAGTTGGAAACATCAAAGAATACACAATCTTAGCTTGTGCCAACTTTCTCTCAAAAAAAAAAACTATGTCACTTCAACAGGGTGGCTTTAGAGAAATCAGGATAAGCAGCTATCTTTGTTTCAATAAAAACAATATCTTTTTTTCTTAATACTTTCAATATTGTATCTCTATCCTTAGAACTCAACATCTTAAGAGGGGGTCCCTGGGTTTCTTTCGCTTTTATTTTTTAATGTTGTTGTGTTTAGGAAGTTCCTAGACCATGTGGGTAGTTCTGTAAAGGAGAAGAATAGGGATTAGTAATATTATCTATGAAAGGTGACTGTATTTCTCTTTGGACGAAATGGGGTGGGAGGGGCGGTTTGTAAGTGTTTATACATATGGAAAAAGAAAAAAAAAGGTGTATATCTTCTACCAGAGATACTACTTGCTCTTTTTACTTTAAACATATGAGATAAACTCTCCTTTTCAACTTATTTAAGTAAACAATTCTGAATGAACAACTTTGCGTCATTTCCATCTACTTCCTCTGGGAAACCAACTATACTAGTTTTGGACCGCCTAGAGCGGTCTTCCAATTCCATCACCTTGGCCATATGCTTGCTCAACATGTTTAAATCGCCCCTTATTAGCATTATACCTGTACAAGCTAAATTCATTTGCTCTGTAAGGGCTTCTAAGGCAGTATTAATTTTATTAACTGCTGTTAGTATTTCTTCTAGTGTATTAGGGTTTTCTACATTAATTTCTCCTTTGTTACCTAGATCCTGTATCTATATGGTCATTTGCATTCTGTTTGGATTTATTTGGAGTTTTCACATTTTTATCCATTAGCTATTTTTTCTTTAGTGGAACCAGCCCCAGTAGATTTCCTATTAGATCCCATAGGAGGCATATAACTTCAGTAGGAACTTCAAGATAGGAATACAAACTTTTTTCTTTATAGATATTAAAGTTTGTCGCCCCTTTAGAGTGAGAAATATATAAAAATATAAATAATATTGCCTCCGTACATTTTTTTTTCCCACAGACAAGATGTATTTTAATATACCAATAATAATAATATTCCTTGTAAAACATTAAGCATTTTTATAAATTACAGATTTTAATGCACTGTACCCTAAAAAAAGTGGAACACTTACATCCTTAGCAGCAATGTTCCTTAGGAGACTAGTAAAAAAGGGACGAGAATAGGCATCAAAAATTAAAAACAGTGTCCACAGTACTTGTTTCTTGTAAATGTAAAAGTATAAATACACTCCAAAAGAAAATAAGAGAGTCACAAAACAATGTCTATGATATCTGTTCCTTATAGACATAAAATAAGTAGCCCTTTCCCAGACAGAGATAGAGCAATTCCACAATAGCAGCAATATTCCTTAAAAGTCTCTTACAAACGGGCCAAAAAAGTGACAAAGCAGCATCAACAAGCTTTGTTCCGTGTAGATATAAAAATGTATAAATGCACAATATCTGGTAAAAATAAGACAGTAGAACTCCTTAGCTTTTGCTAAGAGGACAGCGTCATCTACTTACCTTCCATGGCACCACCCAAGATTAGTGCAAAACGCTGTGCAGTCACTTCTGGAGAAAAGTTGGCATGCTCCACTTCTTTTTCAGCACAGCCTGGTGTCAGTTGTTCATATAAACCCTAATTGCTATGTATGCAGCTCTCGTGTTAGTTCAGTCAAACAAAATAGAAAAATGGCACCCGTAAAAATTTATGCAATCCATGAATTGCGCATTTCTAGGAACATTGCAGCCGCACATATATCCAGCGCCGGAACCTCTCTTCTCGCTATCCATTCTACAGTGTGTCTAATGAAGGCATAGCTGCCAAAATGTCACTTTCACTGCAATTATCGAAATAAAAAAATGTACTTTGCATGAAACGTATGCTCAGAATTCAGCTTATGGCTATATACTAGTGCCTGGGGCTGGGTATATACTTGGGGCTGGCTATATACTAGGGGCAAGGGGCTGGCTGTATAAGGGGAGCTGGGGGCAAGCTGGCTATATACCAGGGAGGGGGGGCAGTGGGATGGCAATTTACCAGGGAGGTAAGGGGCTGACTAGCTATATAGGGGTTAGGGTGGCTAGCTATATACTAGGGGACAGGGGGCTGTCTGGCTATATAATGGGGGAGGTGGCTGTGACCAATGCATTTCCTATCTTAGGCTTTTATTCACATTTTTTTGTGGTAAAATTTGGTACTGTGGCTTATATTCAGGTAGGCTTATACTCAAGAATATATGGTAATTTAGATCTTCAATGTTAATTAGGACCTAAAATAGAAATTCATGGAATATGATGCACTTTATATTCATTTTGTTTGAGGTACTAATTTGACAAGTGGTTCGAGAAGTTTTACGTCAGCACAAGGGGCTGGTCCACTGTCTCATTTACAATATGTGCCTTTGTGTCAATCAGCCTAATTATTTAAACAGTAACCTAATCCATTTGACTGATTGTGTGCAAAAAATTTAAGTGCTTGCTTTTTAACATTTTACATTCTATATTAGCAATGTATGTTGGTTACTATAGAAATTTGTAGTTTTGTATAAATTATGATTGTCATTATACTAGGTTAAAAATCATCATCTCTAAGATATGGACAAAGAAATATTTTACTGCATATTATGCTAATTTTCCCACATAGTTTACCACTTTTATTACATTTTTCAACCTTTAAATATTTATTGTGAAAATCATTATCAGGGATATTGACAGAAGATTAGTTTGGTAATCACTCCAAACAGACTCAGGAATTCACAGAAGACAGTAGAGTCTAAGAACGTGAGCCTCACATTAGCTCTGCTAACTGGACAAGAATTAATAACTAGGCAGAACCTAATTTGGAGGCAGTTGTGTTTGCCAAGTATATTTAAAAGCCAAGATTATGAAACAGAAACTGGAGAAGTGATTATGCAGCAATATACATGCTGTAGCCTTGCAACAATTATTGTCATACTATCTGGAAAAATATCCCCTTTCTATAATAAGCAGTTCAGGGTAAAACTATACATGTCATATTGGCCATTTTATCTGTACTGTTAGTGATGATTTGTAGTTTTTATTGGCATTTCAGCCACATTAACTTCATTATCTGGTAACCTTTAATGGAATAAATCATATGAAGTTGCTGGTTGTAACATCTTGGACAGGTTGTAATACCGGTGAATTAAAGCGTCATTATTTTTCAGTGTTTTTTTCCTTGCTGCATATTGTCATACCTTATGAAGCCCATCAACTGCCTTTTTATTGGCTAACTGTGATTATAAAAAGATAATGAGGCAATTTAACAACAAATGTGAAGTCTTTTTTAAAAAAACCAAATGCTATTTGTGGTAACTGTAGTGATAGTATCATTCTGGACCAGATCCTGATTTTATGTCTGTATAGGCAGACAATGCACTAATTAAACATAATGATAATCAGAGGTTTCGATCTCTTTAATATGATAACTCACTGAAAATTAACTCTTGTTTGTTGTTATCTTACATATAGGGAAATAGACACCACATTCCACTCCCAGTAGTAAAGAATATATAGGGGAGATGGATATCTTTTACATCTGTTCTCTAGATGGATGTTGTTTACTGTTCAATAACGCTGTTTTCGTGCTCTTTTTGGGTTGTTCTCATATGCACCTACAGAAATTTATGGGTTTCACAATGGTTGGACAACACCAATAAGACATTTTACATGATTTTGTTAATATGCCATCGGTGTTTACAAAATAACCCCTGTTAAGACAAATACCTCACTAATAACACATTGGTGGGGATTCAACATTGTGGGGGTCATTTACTAAGGGCCCGAATCGCGTTTTCCCGACGTGTTACCCGAATATTTCCGATTTGCGCCGATTGTACCTGAATTGCCCCGGGATTGTGTCGCACGCGATCGGATTGTGGCGCATCGGCGCCGGCATGCGCGCGACGGAAATCGGGGGGCGTGGCCGAACGAAAACCCGACGTATTCGGAAAAACCGCCGCATTTAAAACCCGAAAAAGTGTCGCTTGGTGACCGCTTACCTTCACCTGGTCCGAGGTGGTGCATTCCGGCGCGTGGAGATGATTTTCAGCGCAGCAGCGCCACCTGGTGGACGGCGGAGGAACTGCCTTCATGAATCCTGGCCGGACCCGAATCCAGAGCAGAGAACGCGCCGCTGGATCGCGAATGGGCCGGGTAAGTAAATTTGCCCCGGTGGGGATTCAACATTGTGTCTCAGGTTCTGCCAGTTTCTAGCTGGAAAACACTAGTACCTGTGCCACATTTAATAATCTGTAATAATGAATTCTGGTGCAGGATAAGCCTGTAGGTTCCTACTTTAGACCTACTTTTAGTAGGTCTAAACTGTGCACCAGAATTTTAGGCGCACAACCGATTTCCCACAAGCCAAGCCATTGATAACTGTGGTGCAAGGCATTGTTTTTGCTGCAAAACCACCAAAATTGTGCCAAAAGAGCGTTAATAAATCCCCCCCATTCTGTTTCACCTCATATATGGACATGTCGGGATTATTGACATTCACTTTTATAAGGATTTGGTTGTTTAACCCTACAAATGTCACTCGCTCCTATATATGTTCTACTGGAACCATACCTGTTTAATAGGTCATTACTACGCCAGCTACTCGCAGGGAGAGGTTCTGGTCAGAGCTGTGAAAATCTAGGGCCAAGGCTCGGTAGTTAGGCAAATAGGGTTTGATAGATGTTGGTCATCTAGACCCCTGCCCATACCGACAATTTCTATCACCCGTAATTCTTTTCCTGTACACTTCACACAGATGTAGTCCGACTTCACTTATAATGGACTGTCACATTGACATTTACCCTCTATGATGATATTACCCAATACTTGAGATGAGCGAACACACTAGTCCGAGCTTGATGCTCGTTCAAGCATTAGCGTACTCGAAACTGCTCGTTGCTTGGACGATTATTTCGTCAATGCCAAGGTTTTCCACCGGTCGCAGTCTGTGGGTGATGATGACATTATTGACGTAGTGGAAGAAGTGTGTAAAGAGGCGTCGAACGATGAGGAGACACGGTTGTCAGACAGTGGTGAAGTTGTTGTCAGGGCAGGACGTCCGAGAGGGGAGCAGACTGAGGGATTGGAGGATGATGAGGTGACAGACCCAAGCTGGGTTGATAGTCCGGGTGAACACAGTGCTTCTGAGACGGAGGCGAGTCCTATACCAGAACAGGTTGGAAGAGGCAGTGGTGAGGCCAGACGGAGAGGCAGGGCCAGAGCTGGTGCATCAGCGCCAAATGTTTCCCATAGTCAAGCTCCCGTGGCGAGGGCTAGATTTTCAGAAGTCTGGAGGTTCTTTAAAGAAACACCGGATGACCGACGGACTGTGGTGTGCAACCTGTGCCAAACCAGGATCAGCAGGGGTTCCACCACTACTAGCTTAACTACCACCCGTATGCGCAGGCATATGAATGCTAAACACCCAACTCAATGGCACCAAGCCCGTTCACCTCCGGCCGGGCACACCACTGCTCCTTCCCCTGTGTCATCTGCTAGTCAGCCGCCTGCCCAGGACCCCGGCCAAAACACCTCCCATGCGAAAACCCCATCTTCGCCTCCACGATCCTCCACAGCATCCACCAGCGTTCAGCTCTCCATACCCCAGACGCTGGAGCGCAAAAGGAAGTATAGTGCAACCCACTCACACGCCCAAGCCCTCAATGTCCACATCTCCAGATTATTAGCCTGGAGATGCTGCCCTATAGGCTGGTAGAGACCGAGGCCTTTCGCAACCTCATGGCGGCCGCCGCCCCTCGGTATTCGGTCCCCACTACTCTTCCCGGTGTGCCGTCCCAGCCCTTCACCAGCACGGGTCAGAAAACATCATCCGTGCCCTGACCAACGCCGTTTCTGACAAGGTCCACCTGACCATGGACACGTGGACGAATGCTGCTGCGCAGGGCCTCTATATATTGCTGACGGCACATTGGGTTAACTTGGTGGCATGGCATGGGATCAGTCTGAACGCCCCCTCGCGGCTGTTCCTACATACTGGGCCGACGCTGAGGATTGCGGGCCTATCCACCTCGTTCCAGGTCTCTCAGGCGCCTACTATGCCTCCTCCTCTTCCCACCCTCCTCCACCTCCTCCTCGCGAATTACCATCCGTACATGGGCCCATCAACGTTCGGTAAGCTCTAGGCACACAGCAGTGCCGTCGCTAAGCGACAGCAGGCGTTGTCCAAACTCGGCTGAGTCCAGGCATAATAAGGTGCACACACTGCCCAAGAGCTATTACACATCATCACATATGCAACTGATCTGTGGCTGGCACCGCTGAAACCTGAAGCCAGGCATGGTTGTGTTGTGACAACGGCCGTAACCTGGTGGCGGCTCGCAACTCGGCAGACTGACACATGTGCCATGCTCTGGCCCATGTGGCTAAATCTCATAGTTCAGCATTTCCTCAAGACATACCCCCACTCTTCGTGATTTGCTCACGAAGGTGCGCCGCATCTGTGCGCATTTCAGGAAGTCCAGCACAGATGCTGCCAACTCTCAGGGCAGCACAGCCCGCTCCAACTGCCCGCTCACCGACTGTTGTGCGACGTGCCCACGAGGTGGAATTCAACATTAACCATGTTATCCAGAGTTTACAGAGCGCAGACTGTTGTAGACTGCCGATGTCAACTTCCACCAGAACTGGTAGTCAGTCAGTCAGCAAGTCTACATGTAGGGTGGACGTGATGTCTGATTTCTGTCATGCTGTGAGAACTTTGAGGGATCAACACAGATGGTCAGTGGCGATGTGGCTCGCTGCGGTTTTTTGCAGCCAGATCTGTTGCAGTGAGCTCTGCATATTTTTGAGGCAGAACCTTTAAAAAAAGCATCAGAAAAGGGCGAGTGAGTGAGCTTGGCGGCGAGTGTGCATTGATCCCAAGTGTGTGCAGTGTCTTAAGTGTGACTTAGGTTTAAGGGACTTAAGTTTGAAGGGCTTTAGCAGGCTAACTGCTGTGTTTTGTGTTACTCTGACTGTAGATGTTTCTTTCTGTGCATATTTCTATTGTAATCCCTTAGAATAATGGACTCCATAAGTGGCATTGCTACCTGTACTCTCCTGTGCCCTGTATGCTTTCCTTGAACAGCCGTTCGAGGGGGAATACTGCTGTTGTGGGGTGTGTGAAATTGCCATCTGGAAGCCCAGATTCTGGATCAAATGAGCAAGTTTCAAGGCTGCAGGCACTATCTAATATGAACAAGTTTGCTGCTCCTGGAGCACAAACTCTCTGGGGAAGATGGGTGTGGGGAGGTATAATGGAGGTGCAGAGTGAGGGGGCAGCTAGTTGGGTAAATGTAGAGTGGGGGGTTAGAGGGAAAGTTGTAGGGAGTCTAGTCCTGATCTGGTGCACCCCAATAAGTTTGCCAGGCTGGCGGATGAGGGGGATATCAGCTCTGGGTAGCAGTGCTGCAGCAACACGTGGCCGCTAGCAACCAGGAATGTGCTGCTCCAAGTGTAAGAAGCGTGCTCCAGTTAATGGGATGCCATGAAGGGTGAAAAAAAAACAGGTGTGAGGTACAAAGATTCGATTATTAGGGGAACACAGACGGAGAAATCTGTCACAAAGACCGGTGCATATCCGAACAGTGTGTTGTTCCGTGTGGGGTGCTCGAGTTCGGCATGTTGCGGACGGGTTGATGGATTACTGGGAGGGGCTGGTGAGGAACCATGCAGTCATGGTCCACATTGGCAGCTAATGACAAAGTAAGGGTAGGTGAAGGTCTTAAAAATGATTTCAGATATTTAGGCCATAAGCTCAAGGCAAGGACCTCAAAGGTAATTTTATCGAAATACTGCCTGTACACGTGCCACACGCAGAAGGGCAGCGGGAGATCAAGTAGGTAAATAAGTGGATCAAAGTTGGTGTAGGAAGGAGGGTTTTGGGTTCATGGAGAATGGACTGACTTTTTCTGTCGGCACAAGCTCTACAGTAGGGATGGGCGCACCTCATGGGGAGGGGGCTGCTGTTTTAGGGGAAAAAATGGCTAGAAGATTGGATTAGTGTTTAAACTAGAGACCGGGGGAGGGCACACTACACTTGTGCAGGGCAAATAGACAGTGTAGATATAGAGCTTGGAAGAGAGTCATAATCCATGGGGGAGGAAGGGGGGCTGGAATAGATTGGGGATAAGAACAAAGGCATACGGATGGGAAACCTATAAAGTGTATGTACACTAATGCCAAAGCCTCCACAAACAAATGGAACTGGAATCTTGATGTTGGAGCGGAAATATGATATAGTGGGCATCAGCGAGACATGGCTGGACAGTAGCTATGACTGGCGGTTACTATAGATGGTTATAGTCTTTTAGAAAGGATGTATAAAATAAAAAGGGGGAGGGGTTTGTTTAATCTGTGAATTCTTGCCTCAAGCCTGTCCTGCGAGATGACATCGGTGACGCAAATGTGGAGTCCCTATGGGTTGAGATAAGAGGAGGGAAAAAGAATAATAAACATATTACTAGGGGTTTGTATAAGGCTCCAAATAATGGAGGCAGCAGAGAAATGCTGATAAGTGAGAAAGGATCGGCTTCAAGCAAGGTGAAGTACTTATCATGGAGACTCAATTACCCAGTATCGACTGGGGGGCAAAACCTGCAGGTCCTTCAAAGCAAAGGTCTTGTCCAACAAAGACAATTACCTGTCGCAACTAGTCCTGGAGCACAGAGGGGGGGCACTGCTGGACCTTATCCTGACCAACAGAACGATAGGGTATCAAAACTACGGTTGGGGGGAACCTGGGGAATAGTGATCATAAATCATTGATTTTGTATTACGCTTTACTAAGAGCGGTTAGTGAAGGGAGGCGACCAACACTCTAAACTTCAGGAGGGCAAATTTTCACAGCAACTAAGGAAGGCCTTAAAGGCATAGACTGGGATAGTGTTCTCAAAGACAAAAGGGCAGAAAAGGAACAAGAAAAACCATATGTGGCTAATTAGTCTTGTAGAAAGCAATAAGCGAGAAAAGATAAAGTCGTTAAGGTGCTAAAACGTGAGGTAGGTCGATGAGCATTAGCGGATTATAGAGAGAGAAAAATAAATCCTGGTAAAAGCAGATAAAGGCCGCAAAAGTAGAGACTGAGAGAAATATGCCCAGGGAACCAATAAATGATGACAACTACAAACAGAGAGTGTGGGTCCCCTTAGAATAATATGGGGGTCATGGTGGAAGGAGATGAGGAAAGGACCAATATACTGAATGTGCCTTCTCAATGTCTTTACCCAGGAAAATCCCTGGTGGAAGACACAATGAGGAATAATGTAAATTCTTTTTATAATAGTCAACAGTTTAACCCAGAGAAGAGGTGCGGGCGCCGCCGTCGCAAGCACTAAATAGTAAATCCCGGGGCCAGATGGCATACACCCCGGGTTCTGCATGATTAGTACGGTGATAGACAAAACCGTTATTTTTAATATTTGAAGATTCATCTGAGGACTGGTTATGTTCCACAGGAATGGCGCAGAGCAAAGTAGTACCAATATACAAAAACGGATCAAATAGTGATCCTGGAAACTACAGACCCGTGAGTCTAACTGCTGTGGTGGGAAAATATTTGAGGGGTTTATTAGAGATGCTATCCTGGAGTATCTCACTGTGCACAACCTTTATACCCAGTCGTCAGCATGGGTTTATGAGAGACGGTCCTGTAAGACTAATCTGATTCTATACAAGGAGTAATTCCAAGACTGGATCTGGGGGACTCTGTAGATGTTTATATTTGGACTTTCAAAGGCATTGACACCGTGCCACTAAAAGGTTGGTATATAAAATGAGACTGCTGGGAATAGGAGAAATCTAATTGTATTTGGGTAGTAATTGCTTAGTGATAGAAACAGAGGGTGGTCATTAATGGCACATTCTCAGATTGGGTGATGTTACCAGTGGAGTGGCCACAGGGGTCAGTATGGGGCCACTTCTTTTTAATTTTTATTAATGACCTTGTAGTGTTACACAGTCAAGTTTATTTGGCAGTTGAGTCCTAAGCTTTGTAAAGTTATAAATACTGAGGTCGATAGTTTAGATTGACAGATGGATTTGTGGAAGCTGGAGGTGGCAGAGAAATTGGTGATGAAGTTTAGGTAGATTAATGTAAAGTTATTGCACTTGGGCCATGGAAACCTAAACAGTATATATGTCTAAGTCAAAAGACAGTAATACATTAAACTGAAGCTGACAAGGACTTGGGGGTATTGGTGGATGGTAACTTCAATTTTAGTGACCAGAGCCAGGCGGCTGCTGCTAAAGGCAACATAAAATAATGGGATGTATCAGAGAGACTAGATTCTCATGATCAAAGACAATAGTTGTGCGGCTAACTCAAATCCCTGGGACCACTGTGGTCAGTTGCACAGTGAGAAAACGAATGCAGCGGATCGGGGAGGGACACGTTTCTGTCGATGGGAAGACATGAGATTAAATTGGGATTTCATAAAACGCAGAGGGAATTCATACAAGCAAACGACGATACGATTTCAAATCTTTAAATAAAAGGGAAAAAAAAAAGAGGAAAAAAAACAACGGAAAATAAAAGAGCTGGAAAAGGTCAGAGGAGGCCGTAGGAATTAGTGGAAAATGCCGGGGGACTAAATGGAACAATAACAGGAGTAAAAAATGGATTACAGGCAGAAAAGAGAGAAGTAGCGGAGGAACCAGCTTCGATTACAGAGACGAATAACAGCGCGGACAGTAGCGAAAGGATAGAAGACTTTTAGAACCTACGGCCCTGTGACCGGACAAGGGGGGCATCCCTGCTGCCTAGAGAGAGAATGCGATTCTACCATCACCATAGACGAGGTTCTTTATGTAAGAGCAGTGAGACTGTGGAACTCTCTGCTGGCAGGGGAGTTGTTATGGCATGATCTATGCTACTGTTAAGAGAGGCCTTGATGACTTTCGTAGAGAAAATATCAGAGGTTTGGGGAAAACCATTTATTTAATTCTTAAGGTTGGAATTGAGAGGACTTTGCGTTCCCTTCGCCTTATATACTATGATACTATGATACTATGATCACGCCTCAGCCATTCACGCTGCTTGGCTGTTGAAAAACTCTCTGGTCAGCATGAAGTCGAAGCTTTGCCCCGTCACAATGAGATGGGGAAAAGATTCTCCTTGTTGATTGGCAAAGCACCCTCAGGTCTGTTTCTCAGCGCAATCGGAAAGGTGGATGATGGTGAGGAGGAAGAGGAGGAGAATGTTCGAGACAGAAGAGGGGACCAGTGTTCAATAGACTAGTGCAGCGTAATGTCCTTCACTGTGTTCAGCTGTATGGGCAGAAGCACTACGTTGGAATGAGGATTACATTATATATCAGGCCGTGATGGTCGGGTGATTCTTCGCGCGTTTCGGGCTCTGTCGGCATCTAGGTCGATATTATTTGCATCGTCGTTCTTGGTCGAATCTGTTTATATTCCCCTCAACCGGCGCCATAACCCAAACTTATAAGACACTACAACACTATGATCTTATACAAAGTGTCTTAGAAGTGCTGCTTTGGTGGAGTAGCCGAAGACAGGGCTTGGATAGAAGGCAAAAGCTCGCCTGTTGCAGCGGAGCGCCAGCTCCAATCCGCAATATCGCAACTAACAGAGTATTTATCTACAGCACCTTTAATCTACTACTAGTTCACTGCCTCCATACATCGTCCCCTTATTAAACGAGCTGTGTCAGGCAGAATTTTGGGTTGTTTTCATGGCTTCCACATCAAACTTGTTAACTTTGTTGCCACCCTGCTGTGTTATCCACAAAATATACTGGAAAACTTTTATAATTTACCGATATTATTTCAGCGCTTCTTGCGCATCTGTTTACATTCCCCTCACCCGCCATAACCCAAACTTTTAAGAACACTACTACACTTGATCTTATACAAAAGGTTCTTAGAAGTGCTGTTTGGGGAGTAGCCAAGAGACAGGGGCTTGGACAGGCGAAAGCTCGCCTGGCAGCGGACCGCCAGCTCCATCCCAAGATCCAACTAACATAGTTTTAACTGCAGCACCTTTAATCTACTACTAGTTCACTGCCTCCATACATCGTCCCCTTATCAAACGAGCTGTGTCAGGCAGAATTTTCAGGTGTTTCACCAGATACATAGTGGAACTCGGCCCATCTGTCGCCGCCATGCAGGAGAACTGAAGTTGCAATCTGAGGTTCCCAGGTGTTTGGCCAAGCTTCCCTGTGCAGAGCCTTGGTCCCCTTGAAAAATGCTTGAGTCTCCCACTGACTTCAATGGGGCTCGTTATTTAAGACGAGCACTCGAGCATCGGGAACAGTTTGTCTCGAATAACGAGCACCCGAGCATTTTAGTGCTCGCTCATCTCTACCCAATAACTTTATACATCCAAATGAAGCAACATGGACAGTTGATGCGTACTTCTAACCTGTAGGTGAGCCCTTTATTTAGCAAATTTTTCTTTTTTTTAAACTGGTACAAGGTGCAGAAGATTACTTTTATTTCTGCATATTTAAAGTTAGCATTCATAGTGTAGATAGAATTAATATTTTTTTATCCAAATTAAAAATCTTGCAGCTTGTCTCGAAGTGTCAGTTTTTCTGTTGTCAGCATTGACAATAGGGGAAATAGTCAATATATTGTTGGATCTGAGGTATATTAAGTCCTTATGCATTTCATAGATATTAACAATATCTATTTACCCACAATAACCCTCTGTTCAATTAGTATTTCATGGAATCAAGGGGGGCTAGATACATTGATTCTATATCATCAACTGTGCCTCATTTCACATTAATAGTTGTAGTCATTGACAATATTTTCAACACTTGTATGCTAGCAAGTCCCTAAATTGTCACTCGATTTTTTTTCATAAAATACTACTCATATTAGCTGCTTTCTAAAACCTTATATCACACTAACATACCCCCCCCCCCCCACGACATGTTTCACCACAACCAGTGGCGTCCTCAGAAGACAGATGATACTCGCAGACCACATGCTTGTGGACTGCAAGTAATGGGCCGTTTGCTATTGTTTGCATTAAATTGAATAAATATAGGGGCAGTACAGTGGCTCAGTGGTTAGCACTGTTTGTTCTCTCCGTGTTTGGGTGGGTTTCCTCCGGGTCCTCCGGTTTTCTCCGACACTCAAAAACATACTGGTAGGTTGATTAGATTGTGAGCCCCATTGGACACTGGGACTGATGTGGCAAGCTCTCTGCAGCGCTGCGTAAGCTGTGTGCGCTATATAAATAAAGGAATTATTATTAGGTAAATACAAAAAGACTGCCCAAGGTTGACACACGGGTGGCAGCACGTGCATGAAGAGTGATCACGGACATAATGCAGCAAACACCTACCACTAACACTAATGATCTGTACTGACACTGATCATGGGTCTTAACAATTTAATTGCCAGCGATGTGTGGTCTTATGGGAGACTCCCAGGCATGTCATTCAGCACAATCTATAACATTGTATTAGTGGCACACTATTATAGTTCAATAGAAAAATCCTCAAATACTGCAATACAGTAGGAGTCAAGTATCCAGTGGGTCTATAAATACCATAAAAATGAATGTAAAAAGTAAAAAAAACTTCTCTTAGAACAGATACAAAAATAAATAAACAAAACAAATCATAAACAAAGGATTATTAACCCTGGGCGGTGAACGCTGTAATGGAAAATAGCTCACTAAAGCCTGAATAAGCATCTTTGTACCATTTTTAACACATATACATTTTAATTAAAAAAATATTCATATGTCATCTCATTCCACTAAAATATGACACAGGTCCATATACTGAAGTATGAAGAAGTTATTGACCTCAGAATATGGGAAAGTGATTTTTTTTTTTTTTTTTTACATAAGACTTTCATTTGTTAAATCTACTAAAACATAATAAAACCTATATAAATGTGGTATTACTGTAATCATGCCAACTCAAAGAATAAAGGGAAAATGTGATTTGGATGCCTGTACCAACACTAGGAAATTTTTATGCAGAAAAAAAGCCCTTGTACAGCTCTTTACACAGAAACATAAAGTTATGGATATTTAAAAGTTGGAAGTGAAAAATGGAACAGCAAAGACGAAACAGGGCTGTGCACATAAGAGTTGAATGGGCAGCAACAATATATTTATTGCACTACAGTGTATTGTAGCGTATCCCTTCTACTATTTCTATTATAAATTTATAAACTGTGTATCAGTTAGATATGTGTCCCTTCACACCTTGATGTTTTCCTATTAGTGATTGTAACTCCCATTTGCCAATTTTCATTGACAATTATTATAGGAATAGCAGAATACTATGAGATCCACTGGGTTTTTTTTTCACAAAAATACAGGCATTTACTAAGACGGACTAATATGTACAACTGGCAGTTCCTTTTAAATAGCATAGAAATTTACACAATAAAACAAATCTATAATTCTGAGATATGAAATTACAATACATTTTGAAAATGCAGTCTGGAAAACAAAACCAACTTTTCCCTATTTAATACACACTTAACAGTAATATGTTAATTATACTTTACAATTTATAAATTAATGACATTTTTGTTAAACATTAATGCTTAATTTATTTAATTACACTACTAATTAACAATAAACAATAGATGAACGAGTTGGGTTTAGACATCCTTTGAGTATTAACTAAAGCGGATTAAATAATATGCAAGAAAAAAGTGAACTTTAGGGAGTTTTATATTAATAAATAGTGCTGTTTTATTTTGAATGAGAAACAGAGTTATATTAGATTCAGTTTGTCTGTCATATATAAAGTAATGAACTTACTTATAAAACATATAAGTTCTTGTATACATTAATGCATATTATCAAGTACACTATTAATAAACAGAAGCAAAAGGATGAGAAAATTAGAATAAGCTATCATCTAAATCTTAGTTGGTGTAAATAAAAATTATTAAAAGGTAATCAAAATTCAGGAATTTTTATATAAACGTATTGTACTATTTTTGGAAGAATAATTCAATACTGCATAGTAGAAACTTTTTATTAAACATTGTCATTCTAATACATTATTCATTAGGCATGACGGGACATTAGATGGCCTGTGCACCACATTGGAGTAGGCTACCACAGGTGGAGTTACCCTATACTGGTACACTAGCTATAGCCTGGCACAGATTCTAGCTCATTTGCAATGCTTGGAAGGACCTGATTTTTCTGCACACTGAGTATACTAAGAGGCCATTAGCTCTTCATAAGTCCACTGAGAGCAAATGGGTGGGGGAACATCAATGAATAAAGTCACATAATGGGGGGAATTCATTAACACTGGCATTTAGAAGTCTTAAAATTCCACCGGCAGACCGGTCTCTTAGGGGATATGGCCGAAAACTCCATCAATTCCTACTGTAGCCCAGATCAGAAGTGGTAGAGTTTTTTGCTGTAGTTTCGACCGGATCTCCCTCCCTGCTCCCCAACCGTTCTATGCTCAGACACGCACAAAGGGATTTGTTGGTCATAGAAGCCAGAAAAGTGGTGGGTGAGGGAGATTCATATGGTTTCTCTGCCAGAAAAGTGGTAGAGAAGCTATAATGAATCTCCCCCAAGGTCTCTAGACCTGAGAGTACTGGCAACAAAGCTTGCAACAGTGTCCCTTTAAAAGAAATAGACATACTTTTATTCCACAAAAATGTCCATCAAAAAATGTTGGAAATGTTGTTGACCATCTATGGACGTGGCCAAGGCAGTTTGAAGTATATGTCGTGTGGAAAAAAAAAGGAAAGTGTACAAAAATAGCTGGATAGTGATAATACAGTAGGTAACTGTGAAATATGTGGATAAATAAATCAAGCTGAAAAAGTTGATCTAAAGGAACCAGGTCTTGATCCTTAATTTAGCTCCAGTAACAAGAAAAATGTGAAAGGTTTTCTTGCAATAAGAAACCTAAAGTTATATCAAGCCCACTACTACCACCACCAGGGATGTTATATCGAGTTCATTACATTTATGTCAAAAAACAAGCAAGCAGACATCTCTACTAAATTCACAAAGGACAGAGGCTTATGAGCATCTCTTACTTTATTTGGATCTGTCAACTGCATCTGAACCTGGGTATTTGAAATTGCACGTTTTAGGGCTATTTTTAGTGGAGTTTAGAATCAGGGAAGTGAAAGTGTGACTATCTTTTTCTAAGAGCAATCAATTTATTAGAAAAGAACCTATGTTGAACGCATTTCAATCCAGAATGTGATTACTCTATACTTTTAGGCGTCAAAACTATTTCTTCTAAATAAATTGAGACTGTAAATGTAAGTGACGATGTTAATTAATGATCAATTATATAGCTCTTTCATTGGACAAATGTTCAAATGCAATATCTAGTGTATTTACATTTATATACTATTTTACATATTATTGTCAGTGGTGCTGTGGAATATCTACTGCTTTAGGTTTCATGACAAACCAGAATGCTTTTGTGACAGATTTATCACTGTGTATTTTATTCTCAGAGTCCTAGTAAAAGCTCTTCATTCATTCCCCTATTGCTTTTACAAGACACCTTTTCTCAAAAGGCCATGTATGCTCCACTGAGGATACTGGATAAGAAATATTTAAATAAGTTTTCAATGTCTTATTTTCAAGATGCCTAGTGGCCTAATGAAGGATAGTAGTTACCTTATATACTCGAGTATAAGCCCACCCGAGTATAAGTCGAGACCCCTAATTTTACCATCAAAAACTGGGAAAACCTATTGACCCGAGTATAAGCCGAGGGTGGGAAATGCATTGGTCACAGACCCCCCTCAGTATGTAGCCAGCCTGCCCCCAGTAGTATACAGCCTGCCCCCAGTAGTATAGAGCTTGCCCCCAGTAGTATACAGCTTGCCCCCAGTAGCATAGAGCCAGTCCCCAGTAGTTTACAGCCAGTCCCCAGTAGTATACAGCCTGCCCCCAGTAGTATACAGCCTGCCCCCAGCAGTATACAGCACTGCCCCCAGTAGTAGAGAGAGTTAGAGAAGACAGAAGACGGGCGGAAGCCAGAAGAAGACCCGCGCGGATATCCGGGGAGCAGCGCTGCACGTAGGGGCCACCGGAGGGTGAGTATATAAGTTTATTATTTTTTAAATATTTTTTAACTATATGTACTGACTCGTGTATAAGCCGAGGGGACGTTTTTCAGCACATTTTTGTGCGGTAAACAAAAAAGTATTTTCCAAAAGGACCAGACAATCATCTGTAGACAGTGCAGTTTCAATGTTATTACATCTCATCAGTAAAGTTTAGAGACCATACATGTAGGTCAGGAAAGATAAATTCTCCTTATTGGGATTGTCTTTGCAGGTCAGCTTTTAATTAATTTTATGTTCCTTACTATAGTTGTATCATATGTTAAACAATATACACACTTTTATACACATTATACAAAATTGAATTAGAATATTCATTTTGGGAGTAAATATTTAACCCTTTAATTACCGGTCAACATAAAATTACATTGACAGTCCTCAAGGGATGCATGCACAGGGCTCAGGAACCTCACATTCCTCTCAATACAAGACAGGTGTTTGCTGTGGTTTACAGCAGACACCTTCCGCTAATTGTATCAAATTAGCACCAGCACATGGGTGCTAAGATATCAGTGAGATGTAATCAGAGAGTGCCGTTTAGTTTGCTTTCACAGCTGTGAGCCTGTAAGAGGCTGTCTTTAAGTAGTCTCTATTATAGTCTGCCTCTTGTACAAGCAACCAGACAACTTAGGCTTTAATTATCCTAGAGGGCGTTCCATAAAAAGTTTTAAAAATATGAAAAAAAAGAAAAGTAAAAATTAAAATCACCCTGTTTTTTCTAGAACACATATCTAAATAAACAAATCATAATCTTTTTAGTTATCCTTGCATCTTGATCAATCAAAATGATTATTTCTTGTGGTAAACAGCATAACATATAACATGTCTAAATTAACATTTTATACACCTCTGATAAAAATGTGAATAAAAGTGATCAAAAGGTTTTACAGATCCCAAAATAGTATCAAAGAAAACATTTTATCATTCTACAAAAAAAATTACAACTTGCCCAGCTCTGTATGAAAAATTTAGGGTTAATAGAACGTGGTGGTGCAAAGTTTGTTTTTACTTTTTTAAAACTATTTAGACATTAACTGGGTTTGGAATCGATTTATGTAAATTTTTCCCTTTTTTCTTTTTTGTATAAACGATTTTAGGATATATGAGGAACAGCACTCAGCACTTTAATTTTTAGTAAGGTTGGTGAGGGAATAGGATAACACTTAGGGGATAATAATTCATTACCACTAGTATTTATATTTCTTTTTCCCTTGCCGTAAGGGCACATTATAGGGTTTTTAGTATTTTTAAACACATAGGGTATTTTAGGAAAATACATTCACTAAGATATATTAGTAGATGACTCACAATATGATGCACTTTATTTAGCATATTTATCACTTTTTGCACTATTCTGTTATCTCAGGAATAGCACTTTATGAGAGACACTTTTATTATGGGGGAACCCACAACCACAAAGATATTAGTACCTATTAAATAGGTTAGGGACATGGAGATCTAAAAGTTGCTCGATTTAAGTGACCATCTGATCGAGTAGGATAGACATTGTTAGAAAAAAGGAAAAAGAAATCATTTAGTACGCTTGTTACTTTTTCTCACCCGTGTGCGCATCCCAGCTGTGAACTCCGCTGGCGACAGCTTCCTCCGACAAAATGCCTATGCGCATGCGCATACCTGGATGAGGGATTGAGATTTTCTCTCCCCGTCCGGGCTGCGCAGGCGCGGTGGTGGCCGGAAGAGGGACGTCGCCATATTTGTACAGGCGGATGTAGCGGGAGGGCATGCGCCATCTAACAGGTGAATCGACTCTACATTGACAGAGTAGAATACTGACACACACGCTCACCAATCATAGGAGTTTTAGCAATCACATGCTCAATTCCCAGGGCCATAAATAATCGGACATTCCCCTTAGTTGAACACGCCTCATGAGGAAGCAATAGGCGAAATGCGCGTCGGGGCGAGGGGCAGACGGCAGCCACAGCAGTAAGGTAACAATCAGCCTAACTTTTACTATAGAAAGAAACCGTTTGGATTAATCAATGGAGATGCTAGCACTTGATACTGAAACGTAATGTAATATTGGTTTGCTACAGCTGGGTTGCCTGGCTCCATCTTATTCTTGGGATCATTTTAAAAATGTATGTAATTGTCAATGTGTGGTTTTGTTTTAATATTGATGCAATAAAAGAGTATATATATAGTTTCCAAACGGCACAACAGCATTCTGTATACTAATTCTACACATTTGGAATTTTATACAGCTTTCCAGTACGTCACATAGTATGAAATAATGTGTAAGATAGATAGAAACTTTAATAATCCCCAGCAGGGAAAATATGTTGTTACAGCTCAAGGAACTTTAAAATAAGAATGTAATAATATTTAATACACAAAACAATATACAATCAAAAACACTTCAGATATAAATGTAAAAATACACACCATTAAATACCATACAAGAAATACGTACTAGTTAACATACCATATCTTTCAGACTATAAAAATCTCCATGCTACAAGATGCACCACAGATTTAGTCATCCAAAAAAGGAAAAATATGTTTTAAACATATTGAAATATCCCTGTTGGTGGCACACAGTTCTACTACATCCATACATTTACACACACAGCCCTGCTACAACCATACATTTATACGCACAGCTCTGCTACACACACACATGAAGAGAAATAGGAACACACTCAGTACTGCTATACACACACATAGAGGCACATTTACTAAGGGTCCGCAGCCGCGAATCCGTCGGGTTTTTCCCGAATATTTACGCTTTGCGCTATATTTCACGGGATTGTGGCACATGTGATCGATTTTTGGTGCAACTTTCACGCGACAGAAATGGGGGGCGAGCCACTGGCAAACCCGAAGGATTCGGAAAAACTGCAGAATTTAAAAAGCCATGTGTGTCGCAAGATCAAGCACTCACATACACCAGAAAAAAGCAGGTGAACTCCGGCGGACCTCGGCGCAGCAGCGACACCTAGTGAATAACGGCGCACGGACCTTAGTGAATCCCGGCAGAACCCGAATCAGCGCTGGAGAACCCGCCGCTGGATCGGGACTGGACCGGGTAAGTAAATGTGCCCCATAGACGTCATAGTGTGTGCACGCGCTCCCCAAGGGCAGGGGGAGGAGAGGATGGAGCTGCATGGAGAAGAAGCTGAAGTTGAGGGGGTTTTTTTTCCAGATGGCTCTGCTGTGGACATTTTATCAATGGGGGAATTTCTGTAGACATTCTGTAAAGGGAGAGCTCTGCTGTGGACATTTATGTAACAGGGGTTTCTGCTGTGGACATTTCATTAAAAGGGGGCATCTGCTGTGGACAAAAGGGGCTCTGCCATGGACATTTTATTAAAGGGGTCTCTGCTGTTGGCATCTCTGTAAAGGGGGCTCTGCTGTGGACATTTCTTTAAAGAGGAGCATCTGCTAATTACTATTATTATTATTATTTATTTATAGATTTATTAATTCCATGGTACTGGGCAATGAGTAAGGGGTTCACATACATTACATTTAGACAAAAACAAATACAAGTGCAAAATACAAAACTACAGTGATCAGGAGAGACCCTCCATGTTAGGGCTCACAATCTATATGGGAAGGAAGATGGAGACATGAGGTGAGGGAGCAGAGCAGTTATTGTGCATTGAAAGTGAACCTAAACAGGTGGATTTTCAGGTTACGTTTGATGGTTTGGAAAGTGGGGGACAGTCTGACACATTTTGGTAGAGAGTATGGGAGATGCACTGGAGAAGTCCTTGATGCGGTTGCGAGAAGAGTGGATGGAAATAGATTGAAGCTAAAGGTTCTGTGAGGAAGGGAGATTGCATGTGGGATGGTATTGACTGAAAAGTTCAGAGACATATGAAGGAGACAGGATATTGGCGGCCTTGTAAATCATGATTAGTATTTTAAATGGAATTGAAAATGGTGGGCTTTGCTGTAGACATTTCATTAAAGGGGGGTATCTGCTGTGGACATTTCTGTAAAGGGGGGCTCTGTTGTGGACATTTCTCTAAAGGGGGCATCTGCTATGGACATTTCATTAAAAGGGGCATCTGCTGTGGAAATTTCTTTAAAGGGGGCTCTGCTGTGGACATTTCATTAAAGAGGGCTCTGCTGTGGACATTTCATCAAAGGGGGCACTGCTGTGGACATTTCATTAAAAAGGGCATCTGCTGTGGACATTTCTTTGAAGGGGAGCTCTGCTGTGAACACTACATTAAAGGGTGGCTCTGCTCTCGACATTTCTTTAAAGAGGGGCTCCGCTGTGTACATTTCATTAAAAGGGGAATCTGATGTGGACATTTCATTAGTATGACAATAACTTGTCCCATTTTTTTTTGTGGTAAAATTAGGAGCATTGGATTATACGCAAGTATTTACAGTATGAGGGGGAGTTCAGGTCCAGAGTGGCTCGGACAGGCAGGGTTTGTGTATTTTTGTTTTGTTTTTGTAGCAATACAAGAATCTCCACCCGCTGTTCTGGGAGATCTGTTATGAAAAAGTTTTGGTGATTTGGCTTCCTCCTTAAATATGTGGGTTTTATAAGAGCCAAATTTGCCAGTTTATCAATTAAATGGACACTCTTATGAACGTACAAGATTAAGGGATGGAAGAGGATAGAGGATTTAGAAGAGGGATAGAGAGCTTAGTCCCCTTAAACAATCCATTGCAACATTTTTGTTAAGCGTGCTAGGAGGTCCAGCTAGTCAGCGTGATGAACAGTAAATGAGGTGGAGGGGGGAGGTTCAGGTCCAGAGTGCTGGGCCAGCCAGGTGTAGCAATACAGATCTCCTACGCTGTCTGGGAGATCTGTTATGAATGTGATTGGCTTTCCTAAATAGATGGGTTATAAGAGCACATTTGAAGTTTATCATTAAATGACATTTATGAACAGTACAAGATTAAGGATAGAGAGGATAGAGAGGATAGAGAGTAGTCCTAACATCCATGCACATGTTTGTTAGCATGCTAGGAGGCCCTAGTCATGTGAACAGCCTGGAGCTCATGGGACACTTAACCCATCTCTGGTCCCAGCCCTTAGCTTCTTCTCAGCTCCATCCCTGGCATTATGAAAACCTTGAGTGGATTTATAAGTAAACCACGTAGGACACGTCCAATCCAGAGAATTAGTAAAGTAATTAAACCATGTCGGGACACCTGGGAGAGGGAGAGAGCGGTGCGGAGGCTCTGCTCTCTAGGAGAATTTGTGAAGTGCATGTCAGCACATCACCAGATCTCTATTATAGTGATCAGGAGGGTCTGGCAGTGCTGGATCCTCCTGACCTTTGGACTTTAAGGCATAGGAACTTTTTAGCAAGATTTTTTCTTGCTAAAAAGTGCATCTTATAGTCCAAATAATATGGTACCAATGACTGATTATAACATTTTATCTACTTTTTACATTCATTGGGGAGTGAACTGATATCAAAATAGGTTCATAGGACATTTTATTCATATTCTACCGGGCTGATTATTTATCAAGCAGTGATCTTATCTAGACTCATGAGCATGAGTAAAACAAGAAAAAGCATTCTTATTCCAGTATAGGCACACCCACAGATCTTTAAAACCTATTTCTTGACAGAATATAATCAATCCCAGAATACCAGTATCCTGGGATATTATATCTCTCTTGAATTGAATTCTATCCTTACTATTATCTAAAGTAGCATTAAAATTCCCAAATATCATAGTTGGACAAGTATCTACACATTCCATAAATCTGAGCAATTGTCTCAAGACCCAAAATGAAAATGGTGGTGGGATATAAATAATTGCAAAAATTCAAATAATAACTCTTAACTGGCCATATAATGTATGAGTGGGATTGCCAGAACCAAATATCTGTTAGCTAGGCCTTACTGGTGGCCATCGTGTTCATCCAATGTCCAAGACTATGTAGCAGCTTGTGAAGCATGTGCCAGTACAAAAGGGCCTGGAAGATTACCAGGTGGGCTCCTCCACCTTCTTCGCGAAGTAAGCCGGGCCGCTTGGCCTGCACGTGTTCCCATCTTCCGGTCTAGGCACCCTCTCCATTTGTGCAGTTGATCATCCCAGGTGTGTACAGCTAACCCTATTGATTCATTTTCTTGTTAAATACACAGGAGTCCTCCCTCCCTACACTCCCCTTGATAAAGTGCTCATAGCGAAACACGTGTCGGGGCATCTTTCCATGTGTGGTTTGCTATTAATATGGTATTTGCTTCTTGTTTCTTACAGTCATTTTTCTTACAGGATTTGTTTGTGTACTTATTTAACCCTTCTGTTTTACACGTGTATGTTTGGGGCTATGTTATATGACTGTCTTTACCTACCTATATGCTTAGACTAAATCATTCACTGTACCACACATGGTTTTTAACCCATTGTAGTTCATCTATATGTTATCAATACAGACTGTAATTTTTACATTTAATTTTTGTGAGTGTTAGATCACTTTTGATCAAATTGTTAGTCCTTACTATTATCTAAAGTAGCATTAAAATTCCCAAATATCATAGTTGGACAAGTAGCTACACATTCCATAAATCTGAGCAATTGTCTCAAGACCCAAAATGGTGGTGGGATATAAATAATTGCAAAAATTCAAAAAATAACTCTTAACTGGCCATATAATGTATGAGTGGGATTGCCAGAACCAAATATCTGTTAGCTAGGCCTTACTGGTGGCCATCGTGTTCATCCAATGTCCAAGACTATGTAGCAGCTTGTGAAGTATGTGCCAGTACAAAAGGGCCTGGAAGATTACCAGGTGGGCTCCTCCACCTTATTCCTTTCCCAAAAAAACATGAACTCACATCTCTATGGATTTTATTACCTATTTGCCCTATTCTCAGAGGAAAACGTTGCTGCTAAATTGTTAGCTGCCTTGTTCATTTATCACATCCCTCACCTTCATGGCATTACTTGAAATTATTGTCTCTGACTGTAAGTGCAGTTTGTCAATGGGAAGACAGAGAGACAAAGTCAAACAGTTTGAAAGTTTAAAAAATGACATTAAAATGGCTGTGAACAGTCTGGACCAAGGCTTTGTCAAACATTGCTAAAGCCCAAAAAAGACAGCAATTACAGCAAATGATGTTCTCCCCGTCCTGAGTTTATTTTGAGAAATCATGTGTTTTTCCACCAAGAACCTTCCCCTTTAAAAGATGAAGTACTGTTACATATGTGTCTTCAACATCCTCTGTCTGTAGAGTACAGCTGAGGAGGCGCTGGCAGTGTCAGATTGTTCAATTCTGCATCTTTGTTGTGTGAACACCGATTGAGCAGTTTTAATTGAATTGTACCACACCCATCTTCTCTGGTTAACTCACTGTGAATGATGGAATCTCTCCCCACTTTTATTACTGCCCTATGTTGAGCCAATCACTTTCTGGAGTTGGGCATTCTATCTCATACAAGTTTCTGTGGATTAATGCTCTTTATCAAACAAAAACTAAAAAGAGAAGAGAAGAGAAAATACACCAAGCACCAATTCACACTGATTTCGTTTTTAATATAATTTAAGTTTTAAGACAGTTTAATATAGAAAGTTTTTTAATTCGAGTTTGTTGGTTTTTCCTCCAATACATCAAAAAAAATATAAAATAAAATACACATCATTAGTTTTCTCACATTATTAAATTTCAACAATGATTATACATAAGCAAACAATAGAATAAATACATAACAGTTATTGAATATCAAACGATTATTAAAAAAAATCAGTCCTATTATAAGTTAGGCAGAAGCAATATAAAGCAAAAAAAATAAAGTAAATGTGTATACCCAAATTTAGGACATTAAAACCCCTCTTTAGGCGGATCTGCGGACATTAGCTTGTACTGCGGCTGAAAAGTCCCGCGATTAGCGCTCAGCGCAGTTACAGCTAATGGCGCAGAGACATTTGGCCGGTTCAGCGCTGACATCGCCAGCCGAAAAAACACGCGGCATCATCTGTTAGAAGCGGGAGGGAGCGGATTTCAGCGGCTAACCACCCGCTGGTAAGGAATTCGGTGGTCTGTGGAGGGGAGTGGGCTCCGATCGCATGGGGGTTTTTAAAACCCGTGTGTTTGTTTTTGGCTCCACTTTTATTACTGCCCTGTGTTGAGCCAATCACTTTCTGGAGTGGGGCTTTTCTATCTCATACAAGTTTCTGTGGATTAATGCTCTTAGCCTGCTATATTCTTTGTACTTAGTAAGCTCGTTGTGTTATTTTGTCAATCAGTATTCTGGTATCTTGACTTTTGCCTGTATTCTTGACTATCCATTTTACCAAGTGATTTTGTACTGTTTTGTTATCTAGGTTTGAATTCATATTTGGTGACTATCTCTCTCTGTTTGTACAATCTTGTTTTTGTCTCTGTGTTTGCACTTTGGTGCACTTAAGGTAAATTGACTAAGACAAATAAGATAAATTGGCCAGGCAAATAAGCTGGAAGGGGGTTTAGCCTTAGGGCACACTGTCTCTGTCTGCGTCTCTGCCTGCATAATATACTGTAATGGCACCAAGAATTGCTATTTGTCCTGAAGATAACAAACCCACATTTTTCCCTGAAAACAGAAAAATTAAAATCTATTGTTAGATAAATTTTTGGAAGGAGGGAAGCCAAAAACTGAAAGTCAACAACCAGGAAAAACCTTGACCTGAAAGGGTTATATAAAACCAGTAAAATAGAATAACTGCAAAGGAAACTACAGGACTGCTAAAAATCTCATTCTATATAAAAAGAAAACTACAAGTTGTGCAATAATATTGTTTTCAAATACTTTTACATTAAAATTGGAAATGATAAGACAGATACATTTTAAAATGGATACCCTTGTTAAAAACAGAGTTATGATAATAGATTATTCCTTATACTACATTGTTAAAAACCTTAATATTTTATCTTGCACATCTTTTAGTATAAATGTACTATTTCAGTATAACATTTAAGGTTACTTTTGTTCATTAGGGATAGAAAAATATAGCTCATTTAACCTGAATTAGAAATGAGCTTTTCAGTTTATCTAAAATATTCATATCCATGTATTATGCAGTTTCTGGTATAGCCATTTAACCTTTAGCAGTAATTTGTTAGCAGGTAGATGCATGTGGCACATGAAGGAAAACTGTAATGATCCAAGACTAATTAAAATGAAGGCTGCAATATGATGTAAATGCAACTGAAAACCTTAGACGTGATGCATATTTCATGCAGCTAACCATTTAATCTGATTTGAAGAGCACAATAATCAGAAACATGGCAAATTGCAGAAAACATCATTGCGGTGATAATCATGGCTCAAATCACATGAAAGGCAAAGCTGAACTTGCTACTGGCCACCTGAGACTCATCTGAATTAGGGTCACTAATAAAACAGCAGCTGAGATTTAAATACACGTGTAAAGTGCTGGTGATTAGCGGAACTTTCAAGACTACAAAAGCGTAAATGGGAACGGGTCAAGAGCTTCTAAAATGATGAAATAGCTTAAAAATGTTAAACTCAATAGAAAGACATTCTTCTTAAACAAAGTAGTCACCAAAAATTTAAACATACACATTATGGTCAATGTGCTTCTCATCATCTACTGGAAAGAGTCCTCTGATAGAATATAGAAATTGGTGAGTATTGTAAGATAAGACATAGAAAATAATTACCTGCACCACTGGGGATTTTTTTTACTATGCCTATATCTATGTGGTGTTACTAAAGTGGCTTCATTTCACATTCCATCCTAATTTTGGCTGATTTTGTTACTTAGGATTACATGACATGTGGTAATGTTGTTTTTTATTTGAATAGCATTACTAATATCATTACTATATTAATAGCATTATTAAGTGAACCTCTAATAGGGTTATTATTTGCCTTTGTATGATTGTATTATTTAGACCCCATTATTTGGTCAGTTTTGAAAGATTCATTTACTTATCTTATTATATTTGTTAACCTTATAAATTCAATGTTTAGAAATATGCTGCATGTTACCACAGATCCTCCATTCAGTAGCTCCGCAGTCTGTTACACCGTCACAACCCCCCCACCCCCACCTTAGCACTTCCCTCCACTAAAGGATGTTATCTCAGTGCTGCAGATGAAGTTTCATCACAAGGTGGGGGAGTGCCCTTTGCACACTAACAATCTGTGAATCTGCAGAACAGATGGGCTTTAGTAACACACCCCAAAGCCCTTCTGACTGCTTAGCATAATTTTAAAAGTTTTTAGAAGAAATGAGGCATGGATATCAAATATAAGAATATTACCACAATCATGGAGCCTGGATCTATGAGTTTATCATTCTTTATTTTGATGAATTTATTTTGATGATTTTAGATTACCTTTAATGTGTATTGTCATTTAGTATTATTATTGCTATTATTATTATTATTGTATGCTCAGGGCTAAAGCTACAGGCTCATGTGCCAAAAGTTATTTTGGGCCCCTGAACCACCAATGTAAGCCCCAAAACCTCTCGGAGACATATGGGACACTTAACAATTCACAGGACCTTATGGACCGTTGGTTTAGTGTTCCAAATAGCTCTTTAGCAAGTCCCTCTGTGGGCAAAAAAAGTATACTTACCCAGATAGGAGTCTGATGAGACGCATCGGACACATCTGTTTTGCTACCCGTGGAGGTACAATATTTGAAAGAAGCCACGTACTGAAAGAAGCTGTATACCCTGGCTTCATGGTGCAAGTGAAGGTAAGCAGTGAAGCCAGGGTGTAGTATGTCGGCTTTACATATTCTACTGTGCGGGCTTGGGGAGCACCGGAACCAGGTAAGTAAACAGTGATTTGGGACACTAAACCACTAAAAGCATATTCTTACAGATAAATAAAGCCTGCGCCATGATCAAAACTGAACAATCAAAGACAGAATGGTGTGTACAGAATGCTACAATCTAATACAACAAAATAACTTTATTGCTATGACTTAAACACACATACAAAGGGATGTGTGATACTGCGTGGAAACTAAAAACTAATGCAGAATTAACATTTTTAAATCTGCATTAATTTTAGTTTAATAGATGACATTTAACAACTATCGTGTATGCCAAATCAGTTCCATTTATTTACACTATTTGTGTAAAATAAATAACAATCCGCTATAGCAATGGAAAAAATCAAAGAAGTTACAGCTTTTAGATCTCACATGGAAAAAAAAAAAAAAAAAGAAAACAATTGCCACATCCTAAAAGTCAAAACTTACATTCAATTCCCTCTTCAACATATAAAACCTTTCCACAGCTCTTAAAGTACAATTTGTAATTTTTGTTTAAATTGTACCACTTTGGGGGATTTTTTTTTCTTATTGCTTATACCAGTGATGGCGAACCTTTTAGAGACCGAGTGCCCAAACCGCAACCCCTATCCACTTATTTATTTAAAAAGTGCCAACACAGCAATTCTAGCATTAACTTATTAAAATTTTCTTGCTCCGTGCTGTAGCACAGCTTTCAACGGTCCTGAGGACACCAATATCGTTGACAGGAGGAGGAAAAATTCTGATTGCCATTGGAGCTTCCCTTGACAACCCACTGAACAGGAAGAATTGTGGGGCCAAGAGCAGGAGCTTCAATGGCTCCAATGAAAATCCGACCATGTCCACATCTATTCTTCCTGCAGTCTCACTTTAAAATAACGCTGAGTGTGTCTCGTCATGGTCCTGTAGGAGGGTCTCTTAAGTCCTGTTTGATGAATTCTGTGCTGGGGAAACAGCCTGAGTGCCCACTGAGAGGGCTCAGAGTGCCACCTGTGCCATAGGTTCACCACCACTGGCTTATACCATATAAGATAAATACTATTTAGACTCAATTTTGGATATTTCCTTAATTAATTTTCCAACTTTCTTTTAACTATTTTTCTTTTACATTATTTTATCCATAAACACACTGATGGATTTGAACTAGCAGTCATTGGATTATAGATACCGTAGAATAGTTTAACAGTTGATGAAATCGCACTGCAATATCATTAAAATCACACCTGCAAGACTCTGCAGTAACTTTACAACAGTCTTGTCAGAGGATTTGCAATTACTGTATCTGACAATGCAGTGTATATAAACAAAAGTGTGTGGTTCTCTTTTACTTATTAACCCTATTGTATTTCCAAACAGAAGATTAGGGCCAAGTAGAATATTTCAATGAAAGTATTACCTTTAGGAAAGCAGCTGTGAGGTCAAACACTATGCCACTTATAAAAAACACCACTTCTTGGAGGTTTTTACTGTTCTGGTAGCATAGTGTCATGGTGTTTAAACCAATTCCTGAAAGATTTGCCTTTATTTGGCCTTTAACCCATTAATGCCACAGCCCTTTTTCATTTTTGTGTTTCCACTTTTCACTCCTTAACCTTTAAAAATCCATAACTTTTTTTTTACTTTCCCCTGTATAGTGCTGTATGAGGGCTTGTTTTTTTTTTTTGTTTGTTTGTTTTTTTTTTACTACAAACTGTCCTTTCCACTAACAGCATTTATTATTTCATGCTGTGCATTGGAAATCTGGAAAAAAAATTCCAGATGTGGTGAAATTGGTGAAAAAACACATTTGTGTAATTTTCTTGTGGGTTCTGTTTTTACGACTATCACTGTGAAAATGTGCAAATGACTATCACTGTAAACATGGTGCAAATGACAACTCAGATTTATGCTTCGGGTCAACAGTTCACAATAGCTTTTAAAAATAAATACCATTTATACAAAAAAGAATATGGATTTTGCCCTATGTTGATGCTAATTACCTTTTCATACTTCCATGCAACCAGCTGTGTAAGGTGTCATTTTTTTTTGTCAGACAAGATGACATTTTCACCATTTTTACCATTTTGTGGACAGTACAAACTTTTGATTACTTTTTTGTCAAAATTTTATGTGATGCAAAAAAGTGTTGATTCAGACATTTGGCTTTTCCCACACCAATAACCGTTTTTATATTTTGATAAAACAGCCATTTTGGGACGTGGTGATACATAACATGTTTATTATTTTACTTGTTTCTATTTATATCAGTTCTAAGGAAAGGGGGTAATTTCAACTATTCAGTTTTTTGTAATTTTTTTAACTATTTAAAACATTTTGAATGTATTTTTAGCCCACTAGAGTACTTGTACCTTGGGGGAGAGGAGGTTCTACCATTGCCATAGACAAAGGTTTTTTACTGTAAGAGCAGTGAGACTATGGAACTCTCTACCACAAGATGTTGTAATCTTGTGGTAATGTGAACATGTTCAAGAGGGACCTGTATATCACATTGAATGGGAAAAAACCCTTTTTGTTAATAGTTTCTGTTAATCCTGGGAGTTATTCTGACTACTATATTAGGGGCCGGGAAGGTATTTTTCCCTGCTTTGGGCAAATTGGCATCAGCCTTGCAGGGTTTTTGCCTTCTTCTGGATCAACACAATATAATGTATAAGTCGGATTTGATGGTCTGATGTCTTTTTTACAGAACATTAAAGGATAAACACACAGATGACAACATACAGTGTGCAATTATTCCATTAATAAGAGACCAAAAGCTGTAGAGTAGAAAAATAACTATAGCCACTATGTCCTAATAAGATATTAAACAATATAGTATCTACAGAGGCCATATGCTGGAAAAAGACCCCTACATGTGCTTCAGTTCTCTAGGTATTAAGCTGATTTTTTTTTACTTCATAAGGAGTTGTTGTACTATGTGCATATTTTATATGTCTTTAGCAAAATACATATTCATGAATAACTTATAAATAATAACTTCTAAGAAAAATAAAAATCTAAGAAAAATGTATAGAATACATTTTCCAAAAAAATAACAGTCCTGACATGTAGATGAAAAATCAAAGTTTAAATAATACATATTAACATCAAGGTGAAAATATTGTATCTCCAAAATAAAGTTGTCAATGCCATGTCATACCATTATTAAAATCATCAAACACATTGTTAAATTCCCAAGCAAAGCAAGTTTCATGTTGTCAAGACATGGAGGAAAAGCCGAAACAATAACATTTCACATCTCATTATCTCCCTTAAGGACAAGCCGCACAGGAATGACAATGAATTTACATATATGCACTGCAAACAACAAAACATAAACATTCATTGGCTCTTGGGCTACATATTATGTTATCTTAAGAAACCTTCCTGTAAGCAAAGCACAATACAACATAAAATATGATTTTCCTTACTGGAAAAAATGAAAAGTATACTGTAACATATTGGTGCAGTACCTTTTCTTAGGAAAATAACTGTAGAAAAACTATAAAATCTTAAACAAATCTTATGCTATAAGGATTGTTAGGATGATTAAAAAATAAACAAGAAGAAATAATGTAAACAAAACTCAGTTTCTTAATAAGAAATATGAAAATTGTAAAAAAATTAATGCAATAATTCTCCTTTCTACAAAATCCATTATTTCAAAAAATATTACTATTCAAGGTACAATACTGCCATACTACAACCACTATCATAACTGTACTTATAGTATGTCATTAAATAATAAGAAGCATTAACCCCTTAAGGATGTAACCAGTTTGTAGCTTAAGGCTCAGCCCTATTTTTTGCATTCTGACTTGTGTCTCTTTATATACTGAGTGACAGTGAGACATGCAGGAAGAGTGACAGAGAAAGACAGGAGTGTGAGTGACTGAGAGACAGGCAGGGAGAGTGAGAGACAGAGAGACAGACAGGGAGAGTGAGAGAAAGGCAGGCAGAGTGAGTGACTGAGAGACCGGCAAGGAGAGTGACAAAGAGACAGGCAGGAGAGTGGGTGACAGAGAGACAGGCCGGGAGAGTGACAAAGAGAACAACAGAAAGGTAGAGTGAGATACAGGCAGGGAGAGTGAGTGACAGGCAGGGAGAGTAAGTGAGAGAGAGCGATGAGCAGGGAGAGTGAGTAACAGAGAGACAGGCAGGGTGAGTGAGTCTGTGAGAGACAGACAGAGAGGGAGAGATAGATACATACATAGATGTAAAATATTTTTTGTAAACTGTTGCACTGTTTGGGAAACTGCAGATCTGGTCACCATTTCACGTGCCCTGCAATGGGCGGAGCCAACATAGACAAATTCAGAAAAAGTTTGTGGAGGGATTTTACTGGTGGGAAAAGGCAGATGTAAGGTTAGACATCTGCACTACACTTTTCAAGCAAGGAACTGAGGTTGGTGAGCAAGGCATATTGTGCCTTTTCTTAATAACTGGTTCCCTTATGCTGCCTGTATCTATGTTTCTTAAGTTCAACACAATTCTGATGGGTTCTTAAAGTTGAGATTCTAAAGTTTACTATAACAACATGTTTCTAGGCACTATAGTACTGAAGATATGGCCCCCATTTAGCCTCTAATAGTGACATAACTCAGAAAATAAATGGCTCATCTGTGCTCATTTGTATATGACTTTGGATGTGATTATTTATGGGTAAATGGGGCAGATTTCTCATAAAAGAGGGAATTCTAGAACTGATAGTTTGTACCATGCCTGAGGGTAGTAGTAGTGAAATAAAATAAAATCAGACCATTGTATACCAGGAAAACAATATCTAAAGTTTTGGAGGCAGTCAAGCCATTACTATTTTGCCTTGTCAAAGTTGGGTAAATACTAATGCTTGAATCTTTAAATTATATCATACTCTGGATCAGGATCATTTAAATGAGAAACCTTGCTTTTACTTATATAGAAACCTTGGAATACATTTATCTGGAAAACTGCATGTTTACTAAATGTTTTATCATCCACAGCTGGGTTGTACCGATTTCACCGATTTATATGCAGAAAGCCTCCAAACCCATTTTTCCTTCATTGTCTTCTCATTGCTGATCAAAAATTTACTTTTCTTCTACCAATATTGTACATAGAGAGTAAGCTCTCAATCAGCAGCAGAGAAAGGAGAAAACTGGCACCTCACAATTATGAAGGAAACAATGCAATGCACAGACACAAAATGGAATAGATCTGATGAACTCTGATTTTTGGAAAACTGCAGTACTATAGTACTGGTTAACATGACTTGCTTAACCTTGACTTGATTAACCAGGCATGATAACTTATATTAAATAGATCATTAGGAATCTTAGCAATTTTAAAAGTTGATTTTAAATGGTCGTTCTCCATGGATAACAAAAATAAGAAGATTACCAGTCACGGTGCCTGGATCTATGAGTAAATGTCCTTGGTTTATCATGATGGATTGGATGATAGGTTTCATATAAAGGTTTAAAACAATTGTAACAAACTCCAATGAGATTAAGGCTACATTCAGACGATGTATGCCTGCCGTACCATAGTACAGTGGGCATACATCGGCGTTACGGAGAGGAGCAGGGGATGAGCGCACCTCACCCCTGCCCCTCTCCATAGGCATATACAGTGCACGGTGCCGTATCACTTAGAAGGATAGGACATGTCCTATCTTTCTATGGGCTACAGAGTGGTACAGTGCCGCACGTGTGCTGCACCATACCACTCCTGTACTGTGCCGTGAGCCCATAGAAGTGTATGGGGGACATATATCGGCCATATATACATTGGCCGTATATACGTCCCCCATACATGTGTGTGAATGTAGCCTAAGATTGAAAAAATTAATTAAGATATGAATCTATTTTTAATTTTTCACCCTGCAAATTTTTTGGTGTATATTACCTTGTCAATGAGCTCCTTTGACAATAAAGGAAGCCTGCCTTCCTGTGAATACAAAGATCAGTAGATGAGCATTTTTTTTTAAACATAACAGCAAAATCAAAGCCTTGTTTTGTTCAATGAGACGTACCTTACTATTAAAATCCACACGCAAACAAAATATTACAATTTTCTGAATATTGAAACAGTGAACACCAAACAAACACCAACTCCAAAGGTAAAGCTATCATTCCTGGCACAATCAACAAGTTAAAAATGAAAAGAAGGAAAAAAAGAAATGACAAACACACAATCTCTGGTTTGCAGTCCTTCAGTAAGGGTTCGCTGCAAGAAAAGAACAAGAGCTGAATTTTAAGCAGATCAATGCCGTAGGCATCATGTAAACAAAGAGAGAATCACAAGGTGCAGTTTTATAGCTACAGCCTTCAGCATCCTCATTCCTTTTGTTTATCTGCTGGCCACTAACACTTGGAATGTACAGGTGTTTGTTCTGCCTCTGATATCATTTATTTAAAGATTTCATTCGTTGACAGAGCATAGATGTGTCAGGTTCCAGTATATTCATTTTCCATTCTCTGTTTGTATCAATTTACAAGCAATTTATCTTGATAGTATATAAAATGTTAAAAAAGGAAAATGTAATCAAATGGGTCAAGATGAGGCAGAGAAAAAAAGAAATGTATGGATATTTATGCAGCTTTCTCACATGCAACATATATCCAATTTGAATATTTCCTACTTGTTTACCTGCCTCCTCTAGACTCCAGACTCACTATACATGTGAAGGAAAATATGCTACGATATGCAAGTCTCTATTTTTTTCAGGGGGTTGACATAAAGAACACACATTCGATGTGACTTTCAGAATAGGTCAATGTGTGCTTACCCAATATAAGAAGCATATCCTAAATGCTGCCGAGATTGGTTGCAGAGTGGATTCCTATAGACTAGTTGCTATAACGTCTTTAATATAGAGGACACAGAAGAGGAGATATACTCTCAGTTGTACACCCTCAGTATAACCAGTTACTTTGGATTGCACTGAACAATCCAGCTTCGAATCTAGTACTAGGATGATGTAATACATGAATGCAAGTTCTTATAAAGCAGTGGTGGCGAACCTATGGCAAGGGTGCCAGAGGTGCACTCAGAGCCCTCTCTATGGGCACCCATGCCATCACCCCAGAGAGGGCTCGCCAGATAGGACTCAGCGCCTACTGCTGTCACAGGCATCCCAGCACCCTGGAAGGAAGCTACAATGATAATCCAAACTTCTTTCTACTGTATTGGTGTCCTCAGAGGCCTATACAATTTAAAACTGTGACAGAGCAGGGAGTAATAAGTTACTGCTTAAATTGTCACATTGGCACTTTGCAAAAAATACCTGGGTTTTGGTTGTAGTTTAAGCACTTGGAGTCTAAAAGGTTTGCCATCACTGTTATAAAGGATTCCTTTGGTCAAGTTAATTATTTTATTAATTTGAAAATGTAAAACTTGTGATAATCAGCCAGTAAGGCTGTTCATGTCAGACATGTTCAGTAGAGCTCACGGATTTATGCGGTTCTGTGGTGTCAGACATAGTGTGGACAGGGAAGTCTGGGGTATAAGTCATAGTCAGGTCCATGGGGTTGGAGGCATCAGTCATATTCTTGTCACGGGGCGGTTGTCAGTCACAGTCATATTCTATTGACTATTTAAGCATTTAAAACATGGGATACAATGCTTTTCTTGCATAAATAGCAATATATAAACACTATATATACCAAGAAGTTATTTATTTGTATTATTGAAAATGTCATACTCCTCCTCAGGTAACCTGCCCAATAACCAGATATGTGTAAGTTTTTGGTCCTCTGTCAACCCTCCAGGCATTTTTCTGTATTGATTAAGTTTTGCGCATCCTAATATTTAGAAAAAATACAAAGAAACAAGCATTTTTATTGCAGATGCTTGATTCTCTTTAAAACCTAGCATCTGATTATTGGGGTTAGCTGGACTTTAATTAATGTAGCAATACCCTGTTTCCCCTAAAATAAGACATCCCCCGAAAGTAAGACCTAGTACAATTTTGTTCAGGCTTAGAAATATAAGGCCTCCCCTGAAAATAAGACCTAGCGGCCGCCATAGCAGCAGCTCACCCGCGCCATACATTAGTACTAGTAAATCTTTTAGATGCTGCAGAAGGATGTGACATGGAGAAGAATTCATAGAAGTAAATCACTGGTTGTTGTGCTGCAAACGTGATACCAGCAGCTACCAGGATAAGAAGGGTCATTTATGGAAAGTTCTTTTACTAAACATGAGAGATTGGGGCCAATGATTCTAATAGAAATCGAGTCACAAGACATACAGCATGAAATTCAGAGTTTGGAGAAGTTGATTTTTTGTTCAACGATAAATGTAAATTCTTGTTCATGGAAAAATAAGACATCCCCTGAAAATAGGACCTAGTGCCTCTTTAGAAGCAAAAATTAATATAAGACACTGTCTTATTTTCGGGGAAACAGGGTAATTGTGTAACAACCTTGATATAAAAAAATAGCATTGTTTTAGTTACATTGGGGCAGATTTATCAAGCTGTCTGAAAGTCAGAACCCTTCCATGGCAACCAATTACAGCTCAGCTTTCATTTTACCAGTGCTCATGAATATTTTTAAGGGGAGCTGTGATTGGTTGCCATGGAAGGGTTTTGTATTCAATATAACATTGTGTAAATATCATTTATTAACTTAATTCAGATACAGTCATCCAGCAGGACTTGGCACCTGAAGGTTGCTATCAAAGCAACCTGGGCTTCCATAGCACCTCTGCAGTGCCATCAGCTAAATGATTCCATGTCATGCTGCAGTCATTCATGGAAAAGGAACCCCAACCAAGTATTGAGTGCATCTACTTTACATACTTTTCATTTGGCCAACAGTTCTGTGCTTATAAAATGTTTAACAGTTGGGTTTTTCTAGCATATACACTCACCGGCCACTTTATTAGGTACACCATGCTAGTAACGGGTTGGACCCCCTTTTGCCTTCAGAACTGCCTCAATTCTTCGTGGCATAGATTCAACAAGGTGCTGGAAGCATTCCTCAGAGATTTTGGTCCATATGACATGATGGCATCACACAGTTGCCGCAGATTTGTCGGCTGCACATCCATGATGCGAATCTCCCGTTCCACCACATCCCAAAGATGCTCTATTGGATTGAGATCTGGTGACTGTGGAGGCCATTTGAGTACAGTGACCTCATTGTCATGTTCAAGAAACCAGTCTGAAATGATTCCAGCTTTATGACATGGCGCATTATCCTGCTGAAAGTAGCCATCAGATGTTGGGTACATTGTGGTCATAAAGGGATGGACATGGTCAGCAACAATACTCAGGTAGGCTGTGGCGTTGCAACGATGCTCAATTGGTACCAAGGGGCCCAAAGAGTGCCAAGAAAATATTCCCCACACCATGACACCACCACCACCAGCCTGAACCGTTGATACAAGGCAGGATGGATCCATGCTTTCATGTTGTTGACGCCAAATTCTGACCCTACCATCCGAATGTCGCAGCAGAAATCGAGACTCATCAGACCAGGCAACGTTTTTCCAATCTTCTACTGTCCAATTTCGATGAGCTTGTGCAAATTGTAGCCCCAGTTTCCTGTTCTTAGCTGAAAGGAGTGGCACCCGGTGTGGTCTTCTGCTGCTGTAGCCCTCTGCCTGAAATTTCGACGTACTGTGCATTCAGAGATGCTCTTCTGCCTACCTTGGTTGTAACGGGTGGCGATTTGAGTCACTGTTGCCTTTCTATCAGCTCAAGCAAGTCTGCCAATTCTCCTCTGACCTCTGGCATCAACAAGGCATTTCCGCCAACAGAACTGCCGCTCACTGGATGTTTTTTCTTTTTCGGACCATTCTCTGTAAACCCTAGAGATGGTTGTGCGTGAAAATCCCAGTAGATCAGCAGTTTCTGAAATACTCAGACCAGCCCTTCTGGCACCAACAATCATGCCACGTTCAAAGGCACTCAAATCACCTTTCTTCCCCATACTGATGCTTGGTTTGAACTGCAGGAGATTGTCTTGACCATGTCTACATGCCTAAATGCACTGAGTTTCCGCCATGTGATTGGCTGATTAGAAATTAAGTGTTAACGAGGAGTTGGACAGGTGTACCTAATAAAGTGGCCGGTGAGTGTATATGTATATAACTTTTTGCTGATATTCTAATTTATTGAGATTCACCTGTATATCCTGTAGCTTTGATCAGGGGAGGATGTTACCATAATCTTAAAAGTTGCTTCTTTACTGTAAAAGTAGTGAGGCTACATTGTGCAATGATGGGTGATTGATAGATAAGATTAAAAGAGATGCAGTATATCACTTGCTATATCTTATAGAGCTTTATGATGCTCACATGAGTAAATGTTATATATCATAGAGATCTCTAGGATATGAAGGTAAATAGAACTCTTTAATAGCATTTCAAGACTGTTTCCTTAATATAAAAAGTGTTTTGCAGTTTTAATCATTTCATTTTAACAACAAGCTTCAAACCAAAGAAATAATGCCGTACAGAAGATATTTTGTTCCCTGAAATATTTATAACGGGAGGATCACTGAAAGTGAAAAATGAAATTGTTCTTCTCTTGAACTGAGTTGATTTGGACTGCCACATTCCTATTTCATATTCATGTCTCATTTATTTTATTGTACCTTTTGCCTTCCAAGAAACAGTTGCTTAGTATAATATAAAACAACATATGTGACCGTAAACTCTCTATTCAGAATTATTACCCTATTTTGTTTCTCTACCACAGTGTGGATTTATTTACTGTATATCTGTCTATGTAAATGTAGCACATTAATATGCTTCATTATATAGACACTTATGCATTTATTTTTAACTACTGCTATTTTTTTAACTTTCCTTTTTCAGTGACTTATAGGTTATGTTATTGTGGCAGCTTAAAATAAGTCACTTTTGGGGGCGTGGTTTGGCCGCCTGTGAAGATGGCTGCGTGAAGCCTTCAACCCTCAAAAGCGACCCGAAGCTCCCTCACGAGTGCTCTGCATACCCTACTAAGCTTATGGGAAAGAGGGGTGAAGCTTCCAGCCTGTCGGCCAGAAGAATCCCACAGTATTTTCAGGCTACCGCCAACCACGCCAAATATGGCGCCGGCGCCACGAAGGTGAAGGGAGTAAGCAAGCCGGAAAAAAGAGCGGCCGGAGCAGAGAGATCCCCCGCCGCATCTACAAACAAGGCGAACAGTGAAAGAGCCTCGGAACACACAGATCCAGACTTTGAAATACCCACCAGGTGGTCGGAAACACCATCACCGCCAGCGGACAACATGGCCTCCGGTATCCCGAAACAATGCAACAATTCCAGCGCGAGATGCCGAAACACAGAGCGCCAAGCCCATGAGAGGCACGGAGGTAACCCCCGCACTCTCGGAGACACCCACAGGTAGCCCGGCTAAGCAACGCCAGCGGCTGCAGCTTAACCCGCAAGCGGAGCCATGGGGGGAAGTTAACGGGGACATAAGCAAAGCGGGAAACTCAGATGAAGCAGACGCTTTTGAGGCATTCCAAACCTGATAAGGCAGTGACAGAACATTTGCTAAAAGATATGTTAGAAGCCCTACGATCCTCCCTTACATCAAATTTGCTGAAGCTAATAAGCCCCCTCCAAAACAACATAGCCGAGATACAGGAGCATGTCTCCCATGTAGAATCCAAAATGGCGGAATACGCCTCAGAATTCAGCAACTTGGCTGATGGGCACCAAGTATTGGAAGATAAAGTATCCCACTACAAGCAAAACTTGTGGACTATGAGGATCGTAATAGGAGGAATAACATTAAATTTAGAGGGGTCCCAGAGTCGATTACTGGTCCACATCTGAGAGACTATGTGATGCAACTAACCAAAACTTGCCTACCTAAAGTACTGGACTAAGAATTAAGTGTGGACAGGGCCCATAGAGTCCCAAAACCAAAAAACCTGCCGGATACTACCCCCAGGGATGTACTGGCGCGCTACTGCTTTTACCACACTAAAGACCAGTTATTAGCTTACTCAAGGAAACATCCAACTCTCCTGTCTCCATACTCTACAATCAAGCTCTACACCGATTTGTCTGCAGCCACACTACTGGCCAGGAGAGAATTTCAACCTCTTACTGCGCTGCTGCACAAATACGCATCTCATATAGATGGGGATTCCCGATCAAATTACTGATCAACTATCAAGATAAAATGCACGTGGTTTTGTCTCCAAAGGACGGTATTGATCTGCTGAACACCTGGGACTTACCAGATGACACTTGAGCTTCTGGAGCAGGCTCATCATCGTTAAACCGGGGATCCGGTATTTATGATTACTATGCTATAGATGTAATGTTAATTGTATGGTTGCACTGAATTTACTGTGGCTACTAATTAGTTAACTATTGAACTATCTTTAGAGATTGGCCATGCAGATCTTTATATCAGCGGCTGCTCAGCAGTAAAAAGGGCTAGTTTATGTTGTTACCACATTTGCCCTGCTTACCTGAGTATGTCACCTGTACTTAAAAAGTAACTAACCTAATTGTTTATCAGTATTTACTGGTTAGCTGTTACACATACTGTTTAGCTTACAATTGTGTATAGCCAACCCAGTGCGGAAGCACTGAACACTCTACCACCAACGGCTGGAGGAGAATATTACACTCGTTAGACTTATCAGGTCAGAACAGTTGCAAACATGGGATGTAAAATAGTATCCTTAAACGTAAGAGGCTTAAACAGCCCACAAAAAAGAGCATTCATGTGGAGGGAAGCTATATCACAGAAAGGCGATATACTATGCACCCAAGAGACCCATTTAGCAAATGATAAAACACCGCAAATACACCACAAACATTTCCCAAAAGTTATCACTTCCACATATAGGAAAAAAAAGAGAGGAGTGATGGTGGTTTTCAGAGATACTCTAGCATTGACCATACACTCGCAGATAGTGGACCCACAAAGTAGATTTATAATTGTGACATGCACCATCAACAATATAGACATAACATTGGTTAACCTCTACGCTCCAAACAGACATCAATTTAGATTCACCAAGAGGGTCTTAAAAAAAGCGAAAAATATTCAAAAAGGCCTCCTACTAGTTTGTGGAGACTTTAATGCCCCTCCATCACCCAGAATCAATACCACTTCACAAAATCCTAACCTAAGTGTGAGCTTAGACCAAACCATTTCAGAAAACGAATTTTTGACGTGTGGAGATTATATAACACAGACGAAAGAGACTTCACAAACTTTTCGACTAGACACCAGATATACTCCAGAATCGACCTTTCCTAGCAGATAAAGATTTGCTCGACAGGATAGAGAGTACTTCCATCAGGGAGATCTCATGGTCAGACCATGCTCCAATAGCCATGACGATTACTGACACTCACCCTAAACATAGCGACTACATCTGGAGACTGGACACGTCCTTACTAGCCAATGAACATCACGCTAAAACCATCAAACAGTATATACACGACTACTATACATTCAATAAAAATTCTAATCTAGATGACTTTACCATGTGGTCAGCACACAAAGTTTATGTCAGGGGCCTTATCCAAAATCTATATGGCAGAATTAAACGCCAAAGGGACAAACACATTGACGAAACATTGGGGAACATCCGTAGATTAGAAAATGAAAATAAAAAAGCTTTCAATCCTTCTACAACAGAGAGATTAAAGAAAGATAGGGTTCATCTGCGCAACTTACTTTTATATAAATATGAGAAAAATCTCAAGAAATTAAAAATAAACTACTACTCACAAGACAACAAAGCAGGAAAGCTATTGGCTTCCAGGGTCAAGAAAATAGCACAGAAAAGCAAAATCCCCTGCATACTTCATCCAATAACTAAAGAGAAAGTTCTCTCACCACAAGAGATAGCTAATGCTTTCCAAGACTTTTATAGCTCCCTATATAATCTGAAGGACAAATCTGAGATACCCCTTCCCAGAGGGAAATAGAGACCTTTCTAGACAGGGTTAAACTACCCAAATTAACTACTGATCAACTTCAGATGCTAAACGACCCAATTAAAAACTCCAGAAATCGTTAAAGCAATTAAAAAGCTTCCAAAACACAAAGCCCCAGGGCCTGATGGCTTTGCTAATGAGTATTACCAAAAATATGTAGACATTCTAGCTCCACACCTGGAGAACATCTTCAATAAGGCTATCAAACAAAGTAGTTTTCCTCCAGATATGCTAAGAGCTACAATCACAACAATCCCTAAACCGGGCAAAAACCCAGAAGAGATCTCAAATTATAGACCTATATCTCTTCTGAACGAGGATATCAAATTGTATGCTAAAATAATTGCCAATCGGATGATGTTAGTCACCCCAGATATCATAAAAGATGACCAGACGGGTTTTACTACAGGCAGACAGGCCCCTGACAATACACGGCGTATAATAGGGGAAAGAAAGCAAGAGGTATTTCTATTATCTACAATTCCTTGGATGACAAACTACACCTAACCAAAAATAAACCGATGGAAAACTGGGGTAGAGATCTTAATACTAGTACACAATTTCAGGAAGCAGCCATAAAGACCAGTTTAAGATGGTATTACACCCCGTCCCGCCTACACCTCATATTCCCTTCCTCATCTCCCAATTGCTGGAGGGACTGTGATCATGTTGGGTCGCTATTACACATACTGTGGAAATGTAAGAAAATTTCCCCCCTGTGGGCTCAGACAGGTTCGGTAATCTCTTCCCTACTGCATAAACTTTATGTCCTTACTCCAAAGACAGCCCTCCTACTGATAGGATTAAGGTCATTCAAACCCTACCAAAGAACAGTGATAAGCCATTTACTGATAGCTATGAAGCTAGTAATAACCCGACATTGGAAACAACCCACTTGCCCCCCTTTCTCAGAGGCCATTGATATTCTGAATGACACCTACACTTATGAGAAATCCCTGGCACTTAGCTCTCACCGGGTTAAAGCATTCCAAAATCTTGGGAACTGTGGTCCTCTTCGAGCTATTTTAACCAGTAACTAGGATTTTCAATGCTGGTTAACCATTCTCCTCCAATACATGTATGAAACGAAGGTTGGTTAAATACACGATATATCTTCAAAAATAGCTATTATCTTTCATATTAGATTATATTGTTGAAATGTTATTTATGTTAATGATATTCCTGTCTGTCTGTGGATCAAATGAAGGCCATTTCAAAGCTAAAAGGTGGACGTCAACAAGTAGGCTCATCATACCATCTATCATTTCTTGAATGACAAACACAGCAGTGGAGGTGGCATCTATGCTTTGTAAAAGTGAGATAACATCCTTGTTAACACCTTGTGAAGAGCATTACACATTTCTACAATGGTGCCCTAAGTAATGTGAAGAAGTCTTGACTTAAACAATGTTATGAGAAGTGGTGGCTCAAGTTTACAAAAAAAGTAGGGAAAGTGGACAGTAGAAGATTGGAAACAGTTGACTTGGAGCATTACACATTTCTAGAATGGTGGCCCAAATTGTGTGAAGAAGCCTTGACTTAAACAACGTTCACCAAATACTAACCAAATAATAATAATTTAGAGCAGAAACCAGCATATAAATACCTACATGAAGTGTAGTATGTGCAGTGTGAGTAGTGTTCTACTTAACAGCTTTCCTGCTATGAAGTGTTTTGAAAGCTGGATCCTAAAGGGAGGGGGCTGCAGAGAAGTAAAAGTGTCGGAGGTGCAGAATGACACATCATTGTGCATCACACATAGTAATGGAGTGACTGTTAGGGAACAGGAGAGACTATCAGCCAATTCTGGTAGCTTGGGCACTCACAGAGCTGCACAGACACAAGGTTTTCCAGCAGAGGGGAGCTTCACGTGATCTCCCCCTCCTCTTCCATAATGAACATGAATGAGATTAATGACATTTCTAGGCCAGGCTAGGCTTCTATGTGTTTCTGAAATTCATTGTTTCTTTACTTCCTAATATTGCACACAATTGAAAGACAATTGGAAATGCATAATATTACTACTGGTAACACTTTTATATAGGTGCCCCAGAACCTTGTTCAATTCTGTCCACTCATTTTTATAATATTAAGCCCACAACAACAAAAATTCAGTTTGGAAAAGTTATTAATTATTTTTATGGGGTGGGTAGTTAAAAACACAAAGTAGACCCTTGTGGTGGCAGTAATAGAGCAGTGGGAGAAAAATCATTACTTATTTTGAGTAAACAAAGAAACAGCATCAAAAGCCTTTAAACATTAGCAATTTTTTTAATTGAGTGATGTAAATGCAGTATTTAAGGACTTTATTATAGCCATATTTTAGCCCACTGGAGTTCCACCATGGCTCAGATGTGAAGGAAAAATGTTACATTGGTTACATACAAAAGGTGAATAAATCAGTTTTGCTTGAAGATGTGGAATAATCTTTTTTCCTATGTATATATAGCATTTCTGACCTGGGAGTTTACTGATGTTTTCTTTAGAAATATTTTGCCCTGATTTTAAAACATATTTGTAAAACCCAGACAATCCCTTTAATACCAATAATGTTAGTATGGGAATTTCCATTTCTCTAAATTGAAAAAAATAATACAGAAAGTCACCGGGTTACATACAAGATAGTTTCTTTAGGTGTGTTTTTAAACTGAATTTGTAAGTAAGTTGGAACAAGTATATTTTACACAAATTTTTTTGTGTCCCAGTTACAATTGGATTTTCAATTTTTTCTGCTTTTACGGGAACAAGCATTATCAATAAAACTCCACTACAGACACAGCAGATCATTGCAGCTTGGGACTCAAGTAAAGTGGTCCATCTGTAACTAGGGGTCATCTGTAAGTCAGGTGCCCTTAAGTCAGGGACCACCTGTAAAACAAATATATATTGATATGCCCTTAGAATAGTACACTTGAAATACAAACCTTTCCCTATTTCTCTAAATTAGAAAAGTTATTTTAATATTTTAGTGATTTGAAACATTTAAAATGGAAAAAGAAAGGAAATACTAATTTTAAAGAATACATAATACTGGCTTTACTAGCATTTCTTATCATCTTACATTCACGATTAGCCCTATGGTATTCAAAACAGAGATGCAAAGTGCTCTGGTTTATGGCAGTCAAGTAAATTATTTAATCGCTACTCACTAATGATGTGATAAATTGAAAGCAACCACCATTTGAGATTTACTTCTAACTTTATGCGCTGTCATCTGATTTGTATGCTTCGCTCATTGCCTAAAGCTTGAAGAAACATAAAAATTAGTCTAACCAATCAATCTTATCTCCATCCTGCAGGAAACACTGTGTGACACACTTGAACTGTCCAATCTGACTGTGACGGGTGTTTATGTGCCAATATGTTTTGTATTTGTTCTGCCGTTGCAAGATACTCAACACTTGACGGGGTCCTCTTGGGTTAATTTAATCTGGTCAGATAGTAAAAAGTCAATTTTTATTCAAAGCAGTCAATAAGTTGTCAATTTTTTTTATATACAAGTAGTTTAACAGGTAACTTTGCCAATGTCATATTAGGTCACATTTATAAAGGGAAGTTATTGATGCATAGATCTGGAGGACCTTAGTCTTCATAAGCAAAGATAGTTAGGCCTTGGAGGATTATCTCTTCCAAGCATGATAACAATCAAGCGTTTATATTTTTAGCATTATTCAGATGCAAATATGCAAACAAGAAATTAGTTTAACACATATCAACATAAATAGATATGAATGAGACCAGAAAGTTTTTTGTGGAGCATAAATCAGTGTAATTATAGACTACAAGTGTCCCAACACCAAAAAAATGCAAGAATGTATTTATTTCTTTAACAAAGGATTATGTGTTTCGAGTGAAATTGGTGCTGGAGTTAACAGTTTAAATTTAAACTACTTTGGGTATGTTTGCTGGCACTAACTGGCCAGCACTGCTGTGTGCTGCCCTTTTGGGCAGTTTCATCACTCCCGACATCACTGGTGAGTGACACTCCTTCCTAAAATGGGGGCACCCAGCACCACTCATAGGTAAGTGCAGGCAGAGCCACAGCCTTTTAAGTACCCCTGTCAACTTTGCCAGTGGCAGTTAAAGAGTTAAACTGGCTCCTGTACCCTGTAACTTTTGGGGGGTGGGAGCCGGCAAGACAGATGCAGGCAATAAAAGAGCCACATCTGGATCACTAGCCTTAGGTTCCTGACCCCTCTGCTAGAATATCTTTATTCCATTCTGCAAGCTTTACTTCTAGCATAATCATCTAAGGTGATTGAATCTTTACCGCATAACCACATCCACAGATGCAGAGCCCTCATCATCAAGGTAAATGGTGCAGCAAATATTTGAACCTGCCATAGGTCCCAAGGTTGAAGCACCCCTATAACCATTTCATGCTTAAGACCAATAGCTATATTAGTTTATAGTATTTTGCTACCACAATCTGCCTCTGGTAGAATGTAAAAAAAATAGTATAACAATGTAGACTCCTAGTTAATCCAGTATGGAAATCTTCTCTGCTTGTGAGCCCTTTCCATACAGGCTTAACAACCACACACTGTACATATTATTAAAAGACATGCAAGAGGAGCACAGTGGGAAAATATCTTCGCTCAGATGGAGGCCAAGTGGATTCATGAATTGGATACTTTGGTCCCAAAAGATTTCAATGTAAACATTAGCCTTGTTTCATTACTGAGATAAATTTCTTCTGATTTTCATTCAAATAGGCTATGAGGATCGGTCCTGTATATTTTATGTATTAGAGTTCCTCTTATGTGGTTGATGACTTTCTGTTTTTTATTTAACATCACTTTTCAATATTTTAATTCACTGGTGTCGTCACTTTTTAACTTTCCTTTTTTTGTGGCTATCTATAGCATTCTAATTATTTTCACCCTTATTCCCCTACATAGCCTCTTTGAACTGTATTGCTAACAGCACCTTTTTAATATTTATAAATTGATAGGTTTATTATATGTTTAATTCTTTCACTATACTTACCTTCCTTGTTCCATGTTTACAATGAGTAACCCGGAGTACGCCTCCATTGGTCAGCTGACCTGGGGCGGAGCACAAGTCTGTCATTTATCATATCTGATCCCTCAGATTGTATATACAACTCAATACAAGTAATCTGACTAGTGAGATTGTTTGCTGAGTCTCTATAGGCTCATAGTAGTTCCTAATACTGTTAGCAGGCATGTCTGACCCAGAAGCTAATGGATACTCCAGATCATCCCAATTATTACCCACCATTCCCCAGATAGCTCACTTAAAATTCAAATACTAGCAGAGCCTCCAATTCAGGGGTTATTGTACAACCCTTTGTCTTGTTTATTTACTAGTAGTTAGACAGAATTACCGAATGATAATAGAGTATGAATAAATGGTAAAACCAAATTTATACCATCTTCTGGTTTGGCACACTTCATACTGCATTTTGCTCTTTTTCCGCAAATCCAATCTGCTTTTTTTAAAACCATGGGGCAAATTTACTTACCTGGTCCTGTTGCGATCCCCGAGGTGCGTTCTCCGACGAGAATGAAGTTCGCGCGATTCTTCAAGATCGTGCATCCATTTTCCTGCATGTGTCGCTTTCCCGCTGAGGTCCGCCAGAGTTCACCTTCTTCTTCCCGCTGTATGTGAGTGCATTGTCTTGCAACACAGTTTGCTTAGTCCGAATCAGTCGGGTTGTCCGTCGGCCACACTCCCCCATTTTGTGTTGTATGCAAGTTGACGCGATTGCGTGCGCCAAAAAATCCACTTATATGTGTCGGAACTAGTCGGGAAACCCGACAAAAATGCGCCGTGCGGACCCTTAGTAAATGTGCCCCAATGTCCTCTCAGTACCCCTGTCCCAAAATGGAATAAAACTAGATGTGTCTTCCTACAACAGAAATGCTCTAGTTTTGAACATTTAAAATCATTAATTTATAAACCACATTCTAGGTGCAAATACTTTTGTAATATGATGTGTTATACACTTTATTTTCTATTATCTATGTTAGAATAAAAATATATTGCATTTGTGTAGGTTTATTTTTCAAACAGATATACAAGAATAGGTTTTTGAAAAGACTCCTACTGAGTTAGGGCTTTTTTCAAACAAGTTTGCCTTTTATAAAAGGTTTTATATCTAAATGGATTACTGTTGGAAATCTGATTTATGCAGGTACACATACAGTACTTAGGCAATGGAAGTGGAGATAATTGAACCGAAAATGAATGCAACTATTGTGATGTGTTCATTTTTTTTAGAATTGTATTGAACTTGCTGAATTTAAATTAACAGAATTACTTTTTATAACAAAACATGAATAAAATAAAAATGTATTCTATCTCTAGCATTCTATCTCTTCCTGCATAGTTGTTTGCAACTAAACAGTCGGATTTTGGAGGCTTGTTGAATTGTTGTGGAGCCTTCAAATAGCAAAGCCATGAATATTTCTAAATATCTAATAACAAGAATAGATCAAAAGTACACTGTCAATACCTTGACAGGACAGAAAGAGGAAGCTTTCATCTACCATCAGGGTCATGAGAAAACAGGTGGCCCAAAACCATCAAAGGACTTCATGATAGCTTCAGCATCATTTTTATGATGCAAATACACTGAGTGGCTGTGGAGCAGTTATGTAGACATCCTCATCCAATTAAGGCATTTTGCCAGTAATTCTTTACATAATTATTATTTATTATTTAAAAATAATTTTGTAAACAATTATCCACAAAATGCCTTAAGTGCTGCTGGCCACATCATAACTGTGGCTGGCTGCTTTCCAGCTACCCAGTGTATTTTCCGACTGCTCAACGACCGTCCCATGTATTTGCTTCCATAGGGTACCAGGTGGTAGAGATTCCATTTACCCAACATGGTACAAATTAAACCTTTGAGGTCTTTATGTTCAAACTCCACCTATACTGACTCCAAAGCACAATTCTTATGAGTGGATTAATATATTGTACATAGTTGTTTGTGGATATCCATGTAAAAGCTGTCATGTAAATAATACTATTATTTACATACACTATTTATTTTATACACTGTAGATATTACTATTACTCAGTGATTTTATTTATCAATACTCATTCTGTTAATATAAGTTACAAAGTTACAAGTTACAAACATTTTTATGAAATACAATTTTTAAAAACATCTGTTGGTAGGTATTCATTATGTTTTTTTCCCCATCAATGTTGTGATATTTTCCTGAGTTTCTTTCAGTTTCTTTTGAGAAATATGACATAATATTTTGCAGAGTTTGGACTTTAAGTGGATCACAGAAGTAATTGAGATTGAACAAAATGGATGCCCTACCAGAACCTTCCTGCTCATGGCCCCATAGCACATGACCTGCCTTAGTGGAATTACACTATTGAGAACCAGCATAGTCTCGCTCATTAGGTTAGGGCAGTAACCCAATTTTAATTTTAAAAAGTAAAGTAACTAAATACTAAATTGGAGACATTGGGGTACATGTGACTTTATTGGTGACTTTTCAAGGAATATTAGCACTTTTATGACTTTTTTGCTATTTCCCTTCAAAGTGTGCAATGGTAGAGTTTTCTGCTGTGTTATCACTTGATTCCAGATGTGAAAGTTATAACTTTTTTTAAAAAAAAGCTCACAAAAATGTAAATTTTTTGGCACAAATCCACAACTGCCCTTTTCAGGGATGGGAAGATGTTTCCGACCAGAAGAGAAGCCGAACAAAAAAACTAAATCAGGTGCACAAAGCCATACTTAAAATATTTGGCTGTAATTAAATGTAACTATTATTATACTTTTAATAAAAATATATTGAGTATACAAAATAAACAACTTACGGAAAACATGAACTGAATTTCTCTCATAATACTTTGTGAATATTAGCATATTGAGAAGACAATAGTTTATTATGAATTTTAAAATAGCAACAGGAAAAAATGAAGCTACACATCTTTTATGGCACAGTGAGAATAGTTCTAGTTTTAGCTCATGTACTATGCATTAAAAATTCAGCAATGAGTACATTTATAGTATTTTATAAGGTTTAAAATGAGAGTTTCAGCTTACATATCTTTTAGCTGCTTGGTTTCTGGAGAAAAGGTTAATAGAGCAAGTAAACAAAATTGGCATTTATCAACAGGCCAGATAACTATCACAGATGCAGAGTAAATGACACAAAATCAATAAAGAAAATGGCAATTAGTTAGGTGTAACAAAACAAGGGAAATCTATGAGTGTGTTGAAACTTAATAAATGTTAGATAGCCATACTTTGAAATGTTTAGTGGGATGCCACAGAACATTGATATAAACAGAACAACCTTGGCCAAGGTCATGTATGTTTAAAGGGAACCAGTCACTAGGGACCTAATTTTCACTAAAGACAGGTTGCAGAAGCCCATTACACCTGCATTGCACATATGCCTTTCTGCTTTCACCAAGCATTAGCACTACAGTATAATTGTGTGTTTTAACTTACCTAGCTTCCTGAAAAAATCCTGTTTAGTCCCAGGGGTAGGGCTTTGGTTTGGATGCATTTCAAAAACAACACGTGACTTGTCTGTGCTGCTAACTCCACAGCTCTCAGCTCCCACCTTTTTGCTCCTGTACAGCTTCTTCCAGGGACTACAGGAGGGGCGATAAGGTGTAGACAGAGGTGAATTATCATTGGAGCTCCTGTTCACGGGACCCTTAAGGGAAGCTACAATAATAAAATAAATTTACCCTCCGTCATTCTCAATTTTGGTTGATTCCAATTTGTGACTCCACAAATGATAAATGCTACAGTATAGACATAAATACCACCCCAAAATCCGAATACTACATTTAGAACAGACAATAATAGTGCAGACCCCAGAAAAAATTATAAATAGTACTAGAGACCACATAGTAGGCTTAAAATACTGTAAACCCATAGCAGATAATAATAATAATAATGGAGACCCCAGCGCAGACAAAAAAATAAATAAATCCTCTCTTTTCCCGGCTGTTCTTCTCTCTCCCATGGGCCGCTCTTCTTTGTGTCTCTTGGTGGTTGTATGCAGGGGCATCAGAACCTGAAGCAAAACTGGGCCAGGAGCAGGAGAGGACCCAGGGAAGTACAGTACAGCTGACAAGAACTTACTACTCCTGGCTTAGTAGGCTCTAGGTCAGTGATGGCAAACCTTTTAGACACGGAGTGCCCAAACTACAACCAAAACCCATTTATTTTTTGCAGAGTGCCGATGCGGCAATTCAAGCCGTAACTTATTACTCCCTGCTCTGTCACATGTTTAAATTGTATAGGCACCTGAGGACCCCAATACAGTAGAAGGAAGGAGTAGAAGTTTGGATTATCATTGTAGTTTCCTTCTAGGGTCCTGGGCTGCCTGTGATTGCAAGAGGCCTTGAGTCCTGTCTGGCGAACTCTGCGCTGGGGTGATGGCAAGGGTGCCCATATAGAGGGCTCTGAGTGCCACTTCTGGCACCAGTGCCATAGGTTCGCCACCGCTGCTCTAGGTCCTGACCTCGATACATACAACCAATGTTAGAGTCATGACACAGAGCAGAGCGGCAGGAGAGGACCCAAGAGCAGTGAGAATTTCCCAGCTACACTCAAAACTACCCAGCCTCCTGCACCAATGAATGATTCCACAAGTTATTTTACCCTATAGACGATGTAGTCATGGTGACATGATAGGGCATTACCAGGAGTATGGCAACCCTGGGGACCGATGAAGGACCCCAGGGCTGCCTTCAGTAAAAGCCTGTTAGATGCATAGGCTGATTTTGTAATAATATTTGTATTGCAGTATATTACACTGAACAAGGGATCAAATGATCACTTGTTTATGTCCCACCCTGGGACAAAATAAATCGTGCGAAGAAAGAAATTATTGATAATGAATAAAAGTCTCAAATAAAAATCAAATGTAACTTAAAAAAGTGAAAATCACCAAGAAACACTACATATTAAGTATCACCATGTCTGTAACAACTAGCGCAATAAAATAAAATTGTCACTGAACCTGTCACATCTGACCTCATAAAAACAGGATAAAAAGTGATAAAAAAGTAACATTTACCCCGACATGATACCAATAAAAAAGTACAGCTTGTCCATCACAAAACTAGCCCTAACAATCCTAAACAAAAAAAATAAAAATGTTATGCCCATTAATACATGGTGATGCAAAAACAAGTGAATTTCTCACAAAATGAGACTATTTTCTGCAAAGCAAGTCAACCCTAAAAAAGCTATATAAATGGGTATTGCCATAATCACGGTGACCCATAAAATAAAGATTACATATTGTTTGAATGGTACAGTGATCGGACGGAAAAAAAAACCCTAAACCAGAATGAAATATTTTTTCAACAACAAAGAAAGAGTTAATAAAATTTCATTATTTTCTATTGGATGACATACCTGAAAAGTGGATCTCATCCCACAAAAGAAATCCAAATTACAAAGTCTTGTGGGTGGTAGGGTGAGTGTGCCAGGGCCCATCGACCCCTCCCTGTATTTATCCTTCCTAGCCCAATATCAGCAATGGGTATTGTATACTGGTATGGTAACACACACTGCTTAATGGTTGAAATGCATTATAAGATATTTTATTAGGACATATAGATAAACTTTGTATTTTATAAATTACCCAAATTTGCTGCTACATGGATATGTTGAAGCATTACAAAGTTATAACCTCTTATAATGACACAGCAAATTTAAAAAATCAGGCTTGGTCCTAAAAGTCTAAAATGGCTTAGTCTTGAGGGGGGTTAAATGTATGTATGCAATGTATTGTTATAGTTTAAGGTGGGTAACTAATGTGCATGGGATAGGGGGGGGGGGGGGGTATAAAAAAAATTTGTAAAGTAGGGACCCAAAAAATTTTTTAGGGGGACCCCGTTATGGGGATAAGAGCCTGGGTTTTCTTAGATATTAAGCCTATAGATAAATACATCTTTATTTCTGTAGCACCATCATATTCTGCAATGATTTACATAAAAACACAGTCATATAAAACAATGGGAGTGAGGGCCCTGATGGCAAGAGCTTATAACCCTATCAAAGTCTTTATTTTCAAACTTTCTTTTGATTAAACATTTGCTTAAGTTAGGTATAAGGTGGGAGCTAAAACACCAAAAACACTGTCTGACATGTTCACCCAGTTTATTATGCATTAAGATTTTATGTATTGTATGAAATTATTCCCTACATTTTACCAGTTAGCTGATAATGACTGTGTTTAACATAATCCTGCCACATGCATTTTTTCCTAGCATAATTTTTGTCATTTGCAGATGCAGCTTGTTTCTTGTATTAACAACTGTGTAAGTGCAAAGAGCAACACCTGTCTGAAAGAATTCTAAATGAATGTAAATAATTTATGCTCACACTCTTCTTTAAGAAGCATGCTGAGCATCCAAATTCATCTTGTTGTCTGTAGGGCTGTGGTGTATTATTTAACCAGAAGCTTGATTTCAGTCGCCTCTACAAATTTACAATGAGCAAAAGTCTGGTTTTGCTGACCTTCTTCTCTAAACAACTAATTATTATGCCTTTCAGATTTTAGTGCTCTATTGATTAAGGAGATATTTACACCTATATTAACCACCAGACTGTTCTCTTACACTTACCTTCTCATTTATTTTGGTTTGGGTGAAATTTTTTCACCTTACTGTTTGAATTAAGATATTCATTAATTTTTTTATTTTTTTTTATACATGTTTATGGAATAATTGTAATCAGTTTGTAAACGTTAATATTTGTTCTACACTTGACTTGAATTTTTGTACTTTTTTTTTAATCCTTAAAGTCATTATAATAACTATATAACTATATAAATGTGATTTAATCACAATGGGGCTTATTTACCAAGGGTCTTTCCGCATTTCCGTCTGGTTTTCCGACGTTTTCAGGGGTCGCGCAGCTGGGACAGGGATTTAGAAGGGGATTGTGTCACACTCGATCAGATTTTGGTGCATCAGCGATGGCTTTCATGCGACAGAAATGGGGGGGCAGGCTGTCGGACTGATTTGGACAGAGCGTAGAATTTAACAGTAAAATTGTGTCGCAAGCCATGCACTTTCATGCACCAGGAAGAAGAAGGTGAACTCCGGCGGACCTGAGCAGGATGCAACACATGCAGGATATCGGGCACACGATCTGCGTGAATCGCGGCAGAGTTCATTCTTGTCGGAAACTCCAGATCAGGGAATGCGCAGGGACGGATAAGTAAATGTGCCCCAATGTCTAATGTAAGATGACAAATCTGACTCATTTTCAAAACATTTAGGCTCACTTCAAAACCGTCTGCTAAATGACTTTAGTGATGCCAGAACAATGTACCACCATGCATTACATGCAGCACCACCTCCCCCCATGCATTATATGCAGACCATACACACCCATATGTATTATACTTAGCCCTACCTCACCCATTGTGTTATATACAGCTCCCTCCCCCCCATGGACTAGTAGATCTGATCAGTAATTAAAAAAAAGTTCTCCACTAAGGTCCAGGGCTTTCGCTCTACCGCCTTCCTCCTCCTGGCGGTAGCCGCATGGTGCGGAGACGTCAGCAGCCTGGCAGTCCTAGGCCAGATATGGAATAGTAGGGGTTCCAGGAACCCTTTTTGTGCATAGGTGCAAAAGTTCAATAAGTGTGCAAAAACTCTTGTTTAATGTAGTCAAGAGATTTATGACAATTTTTATGACATTGTACAAGAATTTTGACTTACATTGTTTAGTACATCCCTCTTATATATGGTAGCTGCAAGTTTCTGCTACATAAATGCTACCTATTGTTTTAAAATAGGTTAAAAGTGGTATTACCATGTTTCACAGTTAATTCTGGCATATAAATCAATTTCTTCAACTGGATATAGACTGGAATTTACTCCTGGTCTCACAGCTGTCCTGTGGTAACGAACACTGAGGTGGTCAAGGTGGTTGGGTGCCTCATTAGGGCATGAGTAACCGCTGCTTACATAGTCCAGATAGGTTGTATTGAAAGACTTGTTTCTAAGAGACATCATGGCTACATTTATGAAGAATTATCTTCACACATTTGATACTCTAAACACATATGAGAGACACAAACATCAGCTACACAAGTGCCTGCCATGCTCTCTTCTCCATACACATGGCTGCATGCTGTAGCAGGTGTATCTCTCATACACACAAAGGCTGCAGAGGGCAGGTTCCTAGCCAGAACTAGGAAGCAGATCCAGGAGCCAGGAGATCTAGGAGCCAGCACCAGGAGTGTCACATCATTATACGGGCTGTCAGTCAAGTACTGGGAGGTGTGGTTGTGCCTGACACTCATGAACAGGCTGTACTGCTGAATATGAAAATGGTTCATTGGACCCATCTCAGGTCTTTTGGATACAGCTTTAGGACCTGATTGTTTAAGTTTATGAGCATGTATAGGAACAAGGTAGGAATAGCGGCAATGCTTTCTAATGGCAGTTTATTAAATATATTTAGTTTTGGGGGGTTAATTTGCCTGGCCGGTTCTCTTTAAGGACATCGCACTTAAAGACAACCCCTAGTTAAAGACGGACCTCTCTGCCAACTGTGACCTCTGGTGAAGCTCTCTTGATGCTTTACTTAAGTCTAAGGCTGCAATGAACATCTGTAAGGTATCTGTGATTAAGCTTTTTTGATAATCCTGGTTCCCATGACAGCACAAAGTTTTGAAAATCGAATTTTAACAGGGAGAAAAAAAAATTGTCTGTAGCTACAATCATAAAATATACCTGCCCTGACTTACATACAAATTCAACTTAAGAACTACCTAAACAACCTTACACGTACATAACATGGGGACTGCCTATACAGCATATGTTTTACTTGACTGATATATTGCAGAATCACATTTTATAAAGCTGCACATCTAACTAACGTACATCTTTGGATATGTTGAGGTAAAGGGAGAAGTAGAACATCTCTGTATTTAAACTCAAAAAGAAAGCAGAAGGAACAGAAAAGACAAACTTTTACTATCAAATGCTCTTTGGCAAGGATATGAATGCAAACACAGATGGATAATGAAGAAATTATGTTGTGCTCAGCAAAAAAAAAACAGTAGATGTCCAAAATGCAGCAAAAAAGATAAAAAATCTGCGGCACTTACCGATAAAATCTTTTTTTTCATGTCAGCCTTCGGACAGGGACTGACCGTTTTGTGCCCTTCTGCATAGCGGTTGGATACACGGTCCCTGCAGTGCTTTGAAATGCCCCGCGATAAGTGGTCTGGGGATGCACTGCCAGGTGCCAGCCAGATCGTGAGTCCTGGCTACCGCCCACATCTCTACTGGCCCGCCCATCTCTCTCCTGGATCGCCCACCCGCTGCCTCCGTGACCCGCCCACCAGCGAGCCACCTCCCTGAACCACCCGCTCATCTCCCTGCAGGGCAGCACAGTTGATGACCCCCCCATCCGCTCAGCCCACTTGTTCGCCCCCCCCTGTTTGCCCCCCCCCCTTCAACCCCCTGTCTGAACGCCCCCGCCTGAACATCCATATATATTTATATGATGTATGTGTGTTTTTGTATATGGTTAGTATGTGTATGCTGTATATACTGAATGCGTGTGTGTGTGTATTTCCCGTATGTGTGTATATGCTGTATATACTGAATGTATGTGTATTTGCTGTATATGTGTATATTTTGTATGTATATGCAGCATGTGTTTATATGGTTTTTTATCCTACATATATGTGTATATATGGTCAGTGTATACTGTATGTGTGTGTATATATATATATATATATATATATATATAATATGTATGTGTTATATGTATATAATGTGTATACATACTGTATGAGTTTGTATATACTCTGTGTATTAGTGTATAAATGTATATGAGTGAATAAATGTGTGTGTATACTTGTATGTATGTATAGGTGCGAGTATATGAGTGTAGAACTTTATGTGTGTGTATATAAGTATATAAATGTATGTGTATATGAGTGTATAAATGTGTGTAATTGTATAAACATGTCTGTATAGGGTACATTCACAAGACCGTATGAGGTACTTATATCTGGCTGCAAATTTCTGCCGGATATACTTCCCTCATAGGCTTCTATAGCCCCTGGGCTCGGTACGGTGAGCACAACAAGTACTCACTGTTTTGAGCAAAAGAGATAGAGCGTGCTCTATCTATGGCTGTAAGAATGACCATGCGGCTCTATTCTCGATGGAGAGTAGAGGGGTGAGCCGTAATTTCAAGATTTCAAGTTATTTCTTTAACCATAATTTACCAAATTAATGATTAATGATGATAAATATGATTAGACAGAAAAAACATTAAGAATAATTCCCAAGGAATTTTACCATATTTACTCGAGTATGAGAATAGTTTTTCAACACAAAAAAATGTGCTGAAAACCCAAACTCTGCTTATACTCGAGTTAAAAAAATATAGGTTTTACCAGGTTTTTGTGGTAAAATTAGGGTCCTCGGCTTATACTTGGGTCGGCTTATACTCAAGTATATACAGTAATTTGAAAAGTCCTAAATTAATATGTTTCGGCCCTACAGGTGAAATGTTGTAGATGCGCTTTTGTGATATAATGATATTGTGATATAATTTTGATATGTAACAGAAGCTCTTTGGCACATGTGTTAGTTCTTTGGCCTCATATTCTTTATTCAAACTACATATATTCTCTTGACTGATTATGAACTACAAAGGGCATTCATTGCATTTCACCAACTGGCAGTTTCCCTTTAAGAAAGAGACTGCACTACAATTATTCTAATATGAGAGATTGAGTTTAATTCTCCACATTTTGAGGCTTAATGCACAGCCTGTTCTTCCAAATCTGACATGTGTCACTTTAAATGGTTATAACTTTTGAACATTTTAACCTACTAAAGTGATTTCAAGAATGTTTTTTCGTGGCATGTCAAACATCATAATAATTGTGAATTTTGGTTCATATGTTTTACTCTTATTTATAAAAAAAAAAAAAACTATTTTTGCCATTTTCAAATTCCAAATAATTGGTTGCAATCAATTGGTTACCACCCAAATTAGTACTATTACTAACTTACATTCTCCATATGTTTGCCTGTGGCAGAATCTTACAGGGACTTATTTTGGGGAGCTATGGGGCCCTAACCAAACCCCGGAAAAACCATTTAAATACTACAGTCGTGCTGATCACAGGATTAAATGGGTTGACACCCATGATCAGAGCTCACTCTGACTGCAGGTATTTCCCTGGGGTGTCGACAATAAAAGGTTTTGTGTCTCCTTTGTTTTCTGTTTTGAGTGTATTCTGTAGCTGATTACAAATTGACTTTGTATTGTAAATTCTTCACTTTCTCCCACAAAAATATGACACTAAACCAAATTATTACAAATATCCCATTTTACCATCTCATCAGTACAAAAATAATGCCTAATACAGCACAAACGCAATTTCCATTTAATACCTCAAAGCAGAGGTTATACGAAATTATCTGCACTTTGCAGCAGAAAGTCTAATATACCTATTTGCAGCTGCCTCGTGTGTTTTTATAGTTTTTCCAAAGAAAGTGCTACTCTAATAACTAATCATTAGACGACTTTGTGGTTCAGACAACTCGGAACCTATTACCGGTAGTTTTTAATACATTCAAAGAAGAATAAATGAAGCAAATTATTATCTTCAGCATGCAGCACAATATTCACACAAATTGGTGTTCTATTGCTTTTTGTTAGATTAAGAAAGATGGCTCTGGTAAACACATTGAAGTTTATACGGTGATCCTTACTGATGAAAAACAGGGACTTGTGTTTCTAAAGGTTTGTTTTCTGTTGAATTAAACCTCGCTCTATTGCCAACAGCTGCAGAATTTGGCATAACTTTCAATACATTTCATTTTTCCCTCTGAAACACCATCCCAGCCTTTTGCAGATTAAGAAAAATGGTGTTTCAGTGATTTAGCTTTCTGCTATTGCCTTTTACTTTTATACATAGTTTTATAAAGTCTCCATTTAAGTCATCAGAAAGGAAACGCCAGAATGAGAGCGTGCTAAATAATGAACAAAACAAATTATAAAGTTGTTAAAGGGAATATCTAGTATATTTCATCTTAGTGTATTAATTGAATTTTTCTGAAAAATTACCCTTGACTAGCAAGGTGCCACAAAAATTTGAAAGGTTTCATTTTAATTCATGAAAACTTGTTTAGATTAAGAAATATTCAAGACACATTATTTTTTTTATTATTTACCTAGGTAGCGCTGCAAGTTATTAATTTGTGCTCTATGAAAAGGGGGATGAATTGAAGATTATTTATTTATTTATGTATTTATTCACTCTAGTTTTTACATTTTTATAATATTTCTGATGACCCTCTACACTGTTTGAACCCTAGGGGATCTGATCAATCATAAAATATATTGCAATACCATTGTACTGGTTGTATATCACGTGGATCTGCTACATAAGCCTGGGAAAGGTTTCTAGATGTCAAGAAACAGATTGCTGCCTACTGATAAGGTCATGGAGGGATGATGATCTCAACAAAGATGGCAGCACCACTTCAATGTAACTGTTGTAAATACATTCAATCAAAATTAACAACCACGATTGGTGCAGGCAGTTAACAGCAGCCACCTTCCTTCACTCCTCTCCATATTGGCTTTATGACGCTATGACAATCTATCTAAGGTTTGAATCTAAGGTTTCAAAACAGAAGCCTAACTTGAAGCTCCTGTGTTCTAGTGAAGAGGGTACAGGTTCTTTGTAATCCCCATGCCCTAAAGCCTGAGTTCTACTGCTACTGTAACTTTACACCCCTTTCTGCTCCATGACTGGTTGAAATGTTATATTCATCTGTACTATATTCCTTTTTTTCAGAAACAGAATATTTTATCTTTGTATCTGCAATGACTTACCAATCCCTTGAGGGAAAACAGAATGTTGTTATTTACCAGAGATCAGAAATATGAGAAATGTGTGCAGCCTTTAGTATTATTTTAATTTGTTCTCCCTTTCTGTTCCAGGACGGCTTATTTTACTGCTAAAAGTTCATTAATACTCCTTTGCCAAGAAGCATATGAATAATTCCATTTTTGCTAGCTGTAATATTTTTGAAGATGTTCATTCGAGTTTCAGCAGATATCTGATGAGCAGATTGTTATTATGGATGGGAGGCATGAGCAGATAAAGAGGTCAATTAAGGAGTCTTTGACAATGTTTTACTGATGAAAGGCAGGTAGAAAGCAGAAATATACAATATAATGAAATATTTATTTGCTATTTTAGGTCAAGAGAAGATTGAATGTGTATAGTAGGTCAGTGTGAGAAGTGAGAATACACATAGACATCTGACATGCTTGTTGTTTAGAAAATGTCTATTTTAAGATAAACTTGGGATTGGAATCGGTTGGATTCAGCGACTAGTAAGTACAGTAGATATTTGAAGGCTGTAGTTTTAAAAATGCAAAGAAACCTAACAGTTATAAGACACAAAAGGCCCTATCACACATTTCAATAACTACAAAATGTTGCAATTATATTGATAACAAAACTGCAGTTAGCCACAGACAATCTGCTATAGATCTATAGTTCAAGAGCTGCACTTTATTTTCTTATTGACATGTGTCATCCTAGAATACAATGGTTCATGCTACATTGAATGAAAACGACAATATCTGTAAACTTAACTTATCTTTTTAACAATAACTTTATGTTTAATGAAATATATTACATTATATTTTATATTATATTATTAATTATAATATGTAATAGATGTTTTGTTGTTGAGATGTCTTGACTGATTATGATACTTTTAGGGGATGATTCCCACATGCTAATATACAGGTCCCTGATGCACATTTTTTTTGCAAAATTGACAATCGTTAAAAAAAAAGAATATAAATAATATAAATTGTTGATAGGTGCTTTTTCATGTGATCATGGCACCAGTGAACCGACCTGGAGTTGGTATACACACTAATCCATCCTAATGCCATTTAGGGTCTATGATTACTTGTTTAACATATATACCAATTAGCCATAACAAAATAATGATAATAGAAATAACAATAATATGTAATATTATGTAGAGAAGATCAGCAGATCAATTGACTCTGGTATCTTTGTTCAGGGGGTGTCTGTGAAAGCAACTAACTGACCTTGCATGCCCCCAGTGGTGAAAAAAGTCACAGGTGCACATGGCTACTGTGACCATACAATATTGGGCAGAAAGGAGCAATGCACTGTGTGTTCAGGCAAGAAAACTACTGTGTGGTAAGAAGAAACTAGGAAATGGGGACAAGAATATTGTTTTTTTAAAAAATGTTTTAATAGGATTTCTTGGCTGCAACTATTAATGAATTATCCCTATAATAGGTCATTAAAATGTGTTCGTGAAGATGCACATTGCTGCTTATGAATTTACCCCTACTGAGACAGCAGGAGGAAAACTTTTTTTATCTACAGTGGTGTTTTGGGGAAAATGAAAGATATCTAACAAGGACAAACAGTTTTCCATTTTGTTCCATCTTCCATTGCCATTATTGATACTTCGAAGTGGGATTATTATTACAGTTAGGGTAGTTTTTATGTTTTTTTAATGAAAATATTAAGTATTAATATATTATGCATTTTTTTATTGTATAAAATACTATATTTCTTATTGTATTGTACTGTGCTACAAGTGGAGCTGTGGTAGCAGCTTAATCTCCAAACTTGAGCAATACAGCACAATGTCAGCACTAAAATACAACTGCCACCTGTTGTTACACAGAAAGTCAACAATAAAGAGTACGCTATATAGCAAATTTCTGTACATAAGTGCAGTCCTAAAATATATCAGTTGCACATAAGGTCTGAGTCCTCTGGCCAAAGTACTATGAATGTCATTTGGACGATAGGAGTCCTGGTTAGGCCTAATTCACACAACCATGTGCCAAAATGGACCTGGAAATGTTTGTGGCTCCTTTTGGCCAGGTGATGAGTGCTGCTCACCCCTCCCATCTTCAAATGGACTGGGCGGTCTCACCACACACTGACTATTCAATTTCTGTATCTACTCATGGCCACCATATAAGGTCATGTGCATGAAGCCTTACAAGTGTAGAATTTGTCCCCCTGCAGCCACCCATGAATTATAAACTGTTGTGGAGGACCATGAAATAAAGATTCTTCCTATAATGGCACATTTTGAGCCTTGCTTTTAAGAATATGTAAATTTCCTATTTAGTGGAGATTTATAGGGTTTTGTGTTTTGTTGATACTCCAAGCTAAGGTCGTGAGAAAAATGTCTCTATCTTTTAAACAAGTTTGCCGTAGAATTTAAAATGATTGGCACTTTCCTTTCACTGCATCAACAAACAATAAATGCTAGAATGGCATTGATTCTGAAATCTTTTGTTCCTCCTCCAGTCTCCACCATTATTGATCCCAACTGAAATTGTTTTGCTTACATTTTCAAGGTGTCTTCAATCTCCACATTGAAAAATTTAACAGAACTATCCATATTTGTTCATACATAAATAATGTTATTCTTCCAAAATATTTATTTTTCTAATAAATTATTGACAATTTATAAGACTATAGTTCCTGTTTTTGCCAATTTTCAAAACAATACATCATACTTGTTCATTAGTAAGGAATCTCGATTGTCTTAGTGGTAGATAAAATATATTGCCTTTCTAGTGGGTACAAATGTGAAAAAGTAGCCTTTTTATTGGATTCTGTCTACTTTCATTTTTGTCTGTTCAGCAAGTGAAGATTACTCATTTAACTGTTAATTGCTTAAATCAATTTCAGTTTGGTCTGTTACTGCAAACCAATCAAACTCAATATAATTCCTTAATTTGTGGATACAAGTTTGACAAAGGCTCTTAGCAAAGTGGTCGATTCGCTCATGGCTGCCAGCTAAAGATTGTTATGAATTTTTTTTTACACACTGAACACCTGGAACAATTTTTAATTGAAGGACAAATATCAAATACTTGACTACGAATCTTAATTATATTATTTTTTCTAGCATACTGAATAATTGGTTTTCCACATTAATAATTAATGATAATTAGGATAAGTTCCCATCTGCATGGGAAGTTCTGATAGGAGCCTCTGTCTCAGATTCTGTTAAATCACGAATGAAAAAGTACTACATGCACATTTTTTTTAGTTGACCAACATGAATTACATTGGGATGAAAGCCCAATAGACCCAATTATACTCATTATCATGATTTGAGCTCTATTGGTCATTTTTAACATGCAGGTCCTCCAAATGTGATTCTGAGCCAATGCACTCCATGACATATATGCACTTAGAGCTATAGTGCTATTTCTCACCTGTATCTAAAATACTAAGAAGTAAAAATATCTGTTTATGTCTATTGCTTCCATGCAGACCTATGTGTACTGTATCTATAATCTCAGACTAAAGGAAAAAAGAACATAGTCTAGTGTAACAATTCCTTTAATCTGTCCCATGCTGTCTATAACATATATTGAAGGATATGGCATAGAGTGGAAAAGATCAAGGTTGATTATGGCTGTAAGACTTAAAGATTTTGCAGTCTGAAAATACACAGTTCTGCTTTAGGCAGTCCAGCCTTAGGCTGTATAGTGTGCTATGTGAAATGCTCCATTCATCCCCCCACACATAATCAGAATATATATACTTATTTATACCAGTATATCCCTTTTAGGTCTTTAGTACAATAACATTTTTTAAGTTTTTATTGTCATTTGAACTGCACTGTTTTTGAATATATGTTATTTATTTTATAGCTTATAAAGAGATAGAAATAAAAATATATACATTTCTTATCTGACCGGAGGTCCAGGCGTTCACAGACCCACGTGGATGCAGTTTTTGTTCCTCCTATTGTTACCACCGTTCACCACAGCGGATCACTAGAAGAAAAACGCACTCCAATCTTGTAGAATGTCTTCATAAAACGCTTTAATAAAATTAAATACTACTCACAAACGTTTAGTAAAAATGCGCATATCTATAGAAAGGACACCAGCCTCACACGTCCGCCTGACCCTGGGTTTCGCCGACACAGCTTCATTTATTTACTTTTAGCAGGGGGACATGAATGAAAAAAACGATGTCATGTGTCTATGGTTTACAAAAATATTGTCCCATAACTTAAAGGAAACCTACCACTTCTGAAGGTAGGTATGAGATACAAACACCGGGCACCAGCTCAGGGTGAGCTGGTGCCGCGTGACGAGTTTCGTTAGTGTTAAAACCGCGGTATCGCGGTTTTAACACTTTTGAAACTTTTAGCAGAAACTGCTCGGCGCTTCGTGCACACGATCGTGCGCGCGCCTAAAGTGGAAACGCCGCAGACGTTGCGCGCGCACGGTCGCGCGCAGCGCGAAGCAGTTTTGCCTAGAAAGTTTCAAAAGTGTTTAAAACCGCGATACCGCGGTTGGTTTTTAACCACTAACGAGACTAAGCACCGGCACCAGCTCACCCTGAGCTGGTGCCCGGTGTTTGTATCTCATACCTACCTTCAGAAGTGGTAGGTTTCCTTTAATTAAAAAGAACCCCCTGCCACTTAATTTAATAATGTTCCTTTTTCATAATGTCCTGATGCACATCACATGCCTCCTGCATTATAGAATAATTTTGCTGTTGCTATAATATGTGGTAAGCGGTTCTGCATCTTAACCACATACATAAAATTTGAGCAAATGAGACCATCTTATAGGCACAGGGATTTAGTGTGTGTGTGTGTGTGTGACCCTGGCAATCGCCTTCCATATACCTATAGATCACCATAACTTAGGCCATTAATGGGAATCAGAGTTGCTTTTCCCATAGATCACTGCTAAATGGTATTTGTTTATTATAATATTAAAAAATGTACTCATATTTTAGGGTACATATAGACCATAGTGTTACTATGATTAAATATAATCCAAAAGGAAATACAGGCGGTCCCCTATTTAAGAACATTCGACTTACATACGACCCCTAGTTACAAATGGACCACTGGATATTGGTAATTTGTTGTACTTTAGTCCTAGGCTACAATAATCAGCTATAACAGTTATCACAGGTGTCTGCAATGAAGCTTTATTGTTAATCCTGATTCTTAATGACAACCCAACATTTTTAAAATCCAATTGTCACAGAGACCAAAAAAGTTCTGGCTGGGATTACAATGATAAAATATACAGTTCCGACTTACATACAAATTAAACTTAAGAACAAACCTACAGACCCTATCTTGTATGTAACCCGGGGACTGCCTGTAAACAGATTCTTGGATAACAACTATATTCTTTTTACTACATTATCCAAATACGTTTTGTCTACTCAACATATATCTTTGTATGTATTTACACATACCATATATACTCGAGTATAAGCCTAGTTTTTCAGCACAAAAAAATGTGTTGAAAACCCAAACTCGGCTTGTACTCGAGTAAAAAAAATATAGGTTTTACCAGGTTTTTGTGGCAAAATTAGGGGCCTCGGCTTATACTTGGGTCGGCTTATACTCGAGTATATACAGTATATCTTGGTAAAGTTAGATATGTTTCCAGTATGAATTCCTGTATTAATAAGAAACAATGAAAGCCTAGTATAGCAAGAACAGACAATTATGCTGTTTGATGGGTGACCATAGGTATGTTTCTGCATTTCATATCTATATGATTTTTAAGGATTACAAAAATAATTTCTTTAACTTTCTTTGCTGCTTACCGTATATAATGTCTTTGAGCTAAATCAGAGAAGCCTACAAGGCCATTCTGTTATATCCAGAGCCTTGCAGCTACTAAATACTGCATAGATTTGTATAAGGTGAAAGCAATGACATTGTATGTGACCCCATTTATGTGATGGAACACTTGGAATAGAGTGAAGCTCTATTAGAGTTAAGAAGATAGAAAAAGATTATACTGATGAAAAGACTTGCAGAACTTTTTACAATTTCGGCAAATATGTTATCAAGCTGTTATGATTTTTGTATCTCGGGTTTTATTTCTGCAACGTAAAATGCTGATCCGTCCTGACAGATGCAGAGACTTCCCTCTGTGTGCCTTGTAACGATATTATTCCTTCAGATTACATAAAGCCAGAACATCTCCTTGTGTCCATGTACAGAACGAATACATTTGGCTGTAATCCAAGTCTGAAGTAGAAGCTGCAAGGGAAGTGTCTATATTTTACACACTGCCTTTGTGTTTATTTACGCTGCTTATTAAAACTGTCTTTTTTTTCTTTTACAAAGCCAGGATTCTGAGCAGTAAACAACTTTTTATTGTGTGCTCTTGAGAAACTGATAATTTTAACTCTTTCATAGAAGAGAAACGTAACGTTCTCTAAAACATTGTCTTCTATTATTGCTGGTTTCTGCTTACTAGAAGACAAGCAAGCTAATATAGCAGTGGTGGCGAACCTATGGCACTATTGCCAGAGGCGGCACTCGGAGCCCTCTCTTTGGGCGCCCAGGCCATCTCCCCAGAATGAAGTTCACCAGACAGGACTCAAAGAATCTTCCTGGAGAATCTTCTTACAATATTAGACGAATTTGCCCTCCTCCTTTCAACTGTGTTGGTGTCCTTAGGAGGCTGAACGATTGAAAATTGTCAAAGAAAAAGGAGAAATAAATTACTGCTTAAATTGCTGTGCTAGCACTTTGCAATAAATAAGTGACTTTTTGTTGAAGTTTGGGCACTCTGGCTCTAAAAGGTTCGCCATCACTGTAATATAGGGGGTCATTTACTAAGGGCCCAATTCGCGTTTTCCCGACGTGTTACCCGAATATTTCCGATTTGCGCCGATTGTACCTGAATTGCCCCGGGTTTTTAACGCACGCGATCGGAATTTGGCGCATCGGCGCCGGCATGCGCGCGACGGAAATCGGGGGGCGTGGCCGAACGAAAACCCGACGTATTCGGAAAAACTGCCGCATTTTAAAAAAAAATTGTGTCGCGAAAATTTCACTCACCTTCATCCTGGATAGGCCGGTGTATTTCGAGGCATTCCAGCGGACTTCAGCGCAGCAGCGCCACCTGGTGGACGGCGGAGGAACTGCTTTGATGAATCCCGGCCGGACCCGAATCCAGTGCAGAGAACGCGCCGCTGGATCGCTAACGGACCGGGTAAGTAAATCTGCCCCATAGTGTCTGGAGTAACACTGAAAACTAAAAAGTACATTTTATGAGACGTAAATCTCTCCAAACAGGGGTCATATCCACAGAAAGTTCAAATGAAGTATCTGATCCTTGGTTGTTAAGGGAAAGCATCAGTAACGTGCTTGGCAATGGGAATAACTAAGAGTAGGGCCCCATAGCATTTTTCTGTAAAATATTGCAAATATGAATATATATTTTAAGGGGAACGGAGACCCACTTCCCCTTAAAAATATATTTGTATTTACACACACACATGTTTTTACAATCCCACACATGTTAATACACTCATATATAAACATATATATTTATTTATATACACATACGTAAAGTTCTACACTCGTACACACACTTACACAGTTATCAGCACACATTTATGCACTCATACATACAGTACAAACAAACTCATACAGTATATACACACAATACACATCATATACACACATACAATATATACACATTCTGTGTGGTACATACACATTATAAAAACACATATATTATATATACATCATATACTTAGACACACAGTATATACAAACCATATACACACATACTTCACATACATTCAGCATATACACACACACACACATATATATACACTCACTTTATTAGGTACACCATGCTAGTAACGGGTTGGACCCCCTTTTGCCTTCAGAGCTGCCTCAATTCTTTGTGGCATAGATTCAACAAGGTGCTGGAAGCATTCCTCAGAGATTTTGGTCCATATTGACATGATGGCATCACACAGTTGCCGCAGATTTGTCGGCTGCACATCCATGATGCGAATCTCCCGTTCCACCACATCCCAAAGATGCTCTATTGGATTGAGATCTGGTGACTGTGGAGGCCATTTGAGTACAGTGAACTCATTGTCATGTTCAAGAAACCAGTCTGAGATGATTCCAGCTTTATGACATGGCGCATTATCCTGCTGAAAGTAGCCATCAGATGTTGGGTACATTGTGGTCATAAAGGGATGGACATGGTCAGCAACAATACTCAGGTAGGCTGTGGCGTTGCAACGATGCTCAATTGGTACCAAGGGGCCCAAAGAGTGCCAAGAAAATATTCCCCACACCATGACACCACCACCACCAGCCTGAACCGTTGATACAAGGCAGGATGGATCCATGCTTTCATGTTGTCGACTACCATCCGAATGTTGCAGCAGAAATCGAGACTCATCAGACCAGGCAATGTTTTTCCAATCTTCTACTGTCCAATTTCGATGAGCTTGTGCAAATTGTAGCCTCAGTTTCCTGTTCTTAGCTGAAAGGAGTGGCACCCGGTGTGGTCTTCTGCTGCTGTAGCCCATCTGCTTCAAAGTTCGACGTACTGTGCATTCAGAGATGCTCTTCTGCCTACCTTGGTTGTAACGGGTGGCGATTTGAGTCACTGTTGCCTTTCTATCAGCTTGAACCAGTCTGCCCATTCTCCTCTGACCTCTGGCATCAACAAGGCATTTCCGCCCACAGAACTGCCGCTCACTGGATGTTTTTTCTTTTTCAGACCATTCTCTGTAAACCCTAGAGATGGTTGTCATGTTCAAGAAACCAGTCTGAGAAGATTCCAGCTTTATGACATGGCGCATTATCCTGCTGAAAGTAGCCATCAGATGTTGGGTACATTGTGGTCATAAAGGGATGGACATGGTCAGCAACAATACTCAGCTAGGCTGTGGCTTTGCAACGATGCTCAATTGGTACCAAGGGGCCCAAAGTGTGCCAAGAAAATATTCCCCACACCATGACACCACCACCACCAGCCTGAACCGTTGATACAAGGCAGGATGGATCCATGCTTTCATGTTGTCGACTACCATCCGAATGTTGCAGCAGAAATCGAGACTCATCAGACCAGGCAATGTTTTTCCAATCTTCTACTGTCCAATTTCGATGAGCTTGTGCAAATTGTAGCCTCAGTTTCCTGTTCTTAGCTGAAAGGAGTGGCACCCGGTGTGGTCTTCTGCTGCTGTAGCCCATCTGCTTCAAAATTCGACGTACTGTGCATTCAGAGATGCTCTTCTGCCTACCTTGGTTGTAACGGGTGGCGATTTGAGTCACTGTTGCCTTTCTATCAGCTTGAACCAGTCTGCCCATTCTCCTCTGACCTCTGGCATCAACAAGGCATTTCCGCCCACAGAACTGCCGCTCACTGGATGTTTTTTCTTTTTCAGACCATTCTCTGTAAACCCTAGAGATGGTTGTGCGTGAAAATCCCAGTAGATCAGCAGTTTCTGAAATACTCAGACCAGCCCTTCTGGCACCAACAACCATGCCACGTTCAAAGGCACTCAAATCACCTTTCTTCCCCATACTGATGCTCGGTTTGAACTGCAGGAGATTGTCTTGACCATGTCTACATGCCTAAATGCACTGAGTTGCTGCCATGTGATTGGCTGATTAGAAATTAAGTGGCAGGAAGTAGAGATGAGAGCTTCCAAGTCCCACCATTCTGCTTTCTCCTCCACTCCCTCAGCAGGGCTGGCATTATGGGTAGGCAAAGTGGGCATTTGCCTAGGGGCCCCTTAAAGAAGAGAATCTCTTCTTTCAAATTAATCTAGAACTGTGTTTCTAGGTGCCAGGGATCCGGGGATATTCACGTTTAAAGTGCCCGATTGCACTTTAACAGTTTACTGACCGTTTTACTGACAATTTAGATTGATATTAAAGAGGAGACTCTCCTCTTTCATAGGAAAAAAGTGAGATTCTAGGTGTCACAAAGACAAAGATATAGCGCCCTGAAGTGTACCCCCCTCCAGATTCTTAGCCATCAGGCTACAGGGAGAATTTGCTGCACCTCACAGATATTTGAAATATTCACTGTATATGTTACTACATATTGATAAGGGATAATATCAACTAATGTTCACGTTTTTAACCCTCTCCTATCCAGAACAATTCAAGAACACACTTGCTCTCTTATTGCCTTTGATTTTGTGATGGGTTTTTTTGAGACAATTGAGTGATTTGATGAACATTCGATCCTCTTCGCCTAATGTGGCTACATATTAACACTGCGACCCAGAACATGTCCATAAAGTTAAATGTAACACCAAAAACACTCAAATGTTCTGGAATAAAGATTTATTTCACACCATCCTCCATTATTTATACCTATATTATGACATTCTTACTCAAATTCTTATGAAGCGCGGAGGGTTCTGTTATTGTGCGGCTAATACAATAGTGCACATCTAAAAGTGACTAATGTTATCTCATTAGCTTGGTTTATGGATATATAGTTATTTATTTGCATTACTGTTGTGTAAGGGAGCATACAATGATAGATATGTGTGATGTGCAGTGCAATTTTCTGCAAAAAATGTTTGGCACCCCCTGTGGATTTAACGCTCCCTTTGCTGCATATTTTGGTGAATATACACATGTGGTATGTATGATCTCTTCACCTCTTACTGTTTTAGGAAAGCATATTTTCTTTATATAAGAAATTTTGAATTTCTATACAATTTTTGCATTTTATTGCTATTTGCTACAAAGTTGCATGAATGTGGTAGTGTGTATGAATTAAAAAGTTTTTCTTTTTTACATAGTAGGTGGTGATTTCTGGAAACAAAATTGATTTTGACAGGATAGGAGCTTTTTATTTTGTGTGTAATATATTTTTTAACACATTTGTGGATATCAACCAAATATTGCATGGTTTTTGTTTTAGCTTTTTTGGGAATGTAACTTCTTGATGTTGTATATTGTGGTATATATAAATCTGCTCACTTTGGGTTATTATTTTTAAATCCCTATTTGTGCAACATCCACTTTGATGTGAGTTTTATGTAAAAGTCTAATAATCAAGACAAACACAAATTATTAAACAAAAAGTGAATTGAAATGATTAATAATTTGTGTTTGTCGCAAAGTTACCTGAGGGTGGTCTGGGCTGTCAACTGTTAATTAAGGCAAATGCATCGCCTGGTGGTCTGCTTTCAAAAATATACAGGTTTTAGGGGCGCCTTTACTTTTTAATCTGTGTTTTTGCTATATTTTGCAGGTTGTGACTATGAGGTATCTGTGAACTCTACACATGTCCATCTTTTACATTTATTAGATGTGAAGGTAAATAGTTTCTGTTTGGAGCACAATTTATGCCCTCAAATTAAAATTTTAAGTATTTTTTATAAAATGATTCAGTTTGAATCAAAATTGCATGATAGCGCCTATGTCTATAATCTCTTTAATGCAATTTTTAAAATGGGGCAAGTATCTGCTTTCAGAAAATGGTTTGTTGCGGTTTACTTTAATTCTTTTTTGCTGTAATTTCCAGAAATGTCTGACAGTGAAAGGGTTAATAACCCATGGTTGAATTCCCGTGTGAAGATGCTTATCATCTATCTCCTATCTACAGTATATATCTATCATCTATCTATCTAGTTATCTGTCTCCTGTAATCTGACCATTTGTATATCTTGCTTTTCCTCTATCTATTCATCAATCTTTTATCTCTCTATTTCTGTCTTCTATCTCTCTTCTTTTTCTACTCTTCTTTCACTCTCATATTTATCTACTCTATATATAATCTACTTTATAGTTCTGCATCATATTTATCTTCTATCATAATAATAATTCATAATTTCTTTATTTATATAGCGCACACAAATTACGCAGCACTGCACAGAGCTTGCCAGATCAGTCCCTGTTCCCAATGGGGGTCACAAGCTAATCAACCTACCAGTTTGTTTTGGAGAGTGGGAGGAAACCGGAGGACCCTGAGGCAACCCATGCAAACACGGAGTGAACATACAAACTGTTTGCAGATGTTGACCCTGGGACTTGAACCCAAGTCCCCTTTCGCTGCAAGGCTGTAATGCTAACCACTGAGCCACCAAGCTACAGAGCTGTAATGCTAACCACTGAGCCACCATGCTGCCCATAAATCTCTTCTATCTATCTCTTAAAAAATTCTCCCATATTACAGATTGTTTTACCATACTAAAAGGAACATCTTACTGACTGTGAATGGTCATAAAATAGTTTTACTTTGGGGCACAACTTTGTCCAGAGCCCCACTTTGTCTAAAACCGGCATTTGTTAAGTGACTTGCCAGATCAGATGGGTACAGTAAAACATGTGTACTGTTACAAACATATTATGCTGCACATTGTACAGCATATTAGTTATAAAACATACCCTTAAGGCCCTGTAGCACCTGCTATGGTTTCTACCCCTGTTGTAACACCCCTGAATTTGAAATATGATACTGCGGAGACAATTTCACAATATATCAAACTGTTACCCAAATCCAAACATTGTTTCTTGGTTCTACAGTTAAATATGTTATACACAGGAATAAAGGGCCCATTGCTCATTTAACAATCTACTGAAATAGTTAATTGTGTGAAGGATCAGGAAAAATTAAATATTCCTTATATTAAAGTATATTTCCTGAAAGAGGCAGGAGAGTGCAGGGTACATTATAGGCCCAACACTTGTACAAGCTTTATTATTATACAGTAAATTAGAAGGTCCCTTATGTCATAAATAATTGAGAGTCCCACTACGGAAACCACAGCTGCTGGAGTCATGCCTGCCAAATAAATATACATGAAATCTGGGTTTGATTCCTTTATGTGTTTTTCTCTTTTTTTTTCCTTTCTATATTGTACATTGTGCACATACAGAGACGATCCTGCAAGTATTTCTCTGCTGTAGTTTCACCTCATGAGACATATTCTTTACGCCCTAAAGCTTTAGGTCTATTTTTCTTCAAGTCAGTTTTCCTTTAGTATTTTCACGTTTACTCAGTATTTTATACAACATTTTATACATCTTAGAGGATTGTTAATTCAATACTTTCCATCTAATCAAATAATAATGAAATTACCTTCTTTGCCACTGGCAATCTCCTGATTATGATACTAGGGAGGTGAGAAAGTAGAATAAATGACTGTGCCTTAGGTTTCTACATAACAGATGCCACTAAGTATTGTATATGATTAAGGCACCTTGCACCCAAATGTACGCATTAGGTGGCTGCTCCCAATGGACCATGTGCCAATGACTATAGAATAGCTTGCCTGAGCCACAAACACGGTCAGGAATAGGACATGATCTAGAATTTGTGGCCCAAGCAGATACTTCTTACATAGGAGTGCCAAAAAAATAGGACCATGTGCCAGCTGTTTAAATAATGGCAAATAAACAGAAAATCAGTGTGCATGTGGCCAAACCTATATCCTTTCACGCACTTTATTCTTTATTTAAAATCCTTTTTCCAGACAGTGGAGGAATAATACCCAAAATTATGCGAAACTATGCTTTTTTATATATCAGCCAGCAAAACATGTTTGCTGGCCATTTTTTACAAATACTTCAAGGAAAAGATACTCATTTTTTCTCCAGTTTTTAATATCAAGCACATACTCCTTTAACTCCTTAAGGACCAGGACATTTTAGTTTCAGCATTTACATTTTTCATTTCTTGTCTTAAAAATCCATTACTTTTTATTTTTCCATGTACAAAGCTTTAGGAGGCCTTGTTTTCTGTGTACAAATTGTAAGTACAGGCGGTCCCCTACTTAAGGACACCCAACTTACAGACCCCTAGTTACAGACGGACCCCTCTGCCCACTGTGACCTCTGGTTAAGCTCTCTGAATGTTTTACTTTAGACCCAGGCTGCAATGATCAGTTGTAAGTTGTCTGTAATGAAGCTTTATTGATAATCCCATTACAGCAAAATAAAAATCCAATTGTCAATTGTTACATTTATAAAATATACAAAATATACAAATTCAACTTAAGAATAAACCTAGCCCGTACTTAACCCAGGGGTACTTCCTAGTGGCAGCATTTCATATTCCATGCTGGTTACTGGAAAGCTGGAAAATTGTAGAAAAAAAGCGCATTTGCACCATTTTCTTCTGGACACAGTTTTTACAGCTTACACTGTGCACTCTAAATGACACCTGTACTTTATTCCTTGGGTAGGTAAGATCACGAATACCAAATTTAAAAAGGTATTATTATGTTTTAATAGATTTTAAAAATTAAAACCTTTTGTAATAAAAAAAATTCTTCATTTTGCCCTATTCTTTTTTTTTTTTTTTTTTTTTTTTTTTGGGAAATGTAAGTTCTGTATTTTAGTTTTTTTATAACGTAACACAAAAGATCTCATCAAAATGTTTAAACTAATTTCAAGCACTTTTTGCCCTATTCTGACGCTAATAACTGTTTCATACTTTGGTATATGGTGTAATTTTTTGTGGGACATGACAATGTTTACATTGTTACCATTTTGGGGTCTGTACAACCATTGATCACTTTTTATAATTTTTTTTGTTGTTGCAAAATGGCAAAAAAGTGGTGCTTTGGGCATTTGGGCACTATTTTCTGTTACATGGTTTACAGCTGGGAATATAATAATAATATTTTGATAGATCAGGACTAGAGATGAGCGAGCACTAAAATGCTCGGGTACTCGTTATTCAAGACGAACTTTTCCCGATGCTCGAGTGCTCGTCTCGAATAACGAGCCCCATTGAAGTCAATGGGAGACTCGAGCATTTTTCAAGGGGACCAAGGCTCTGCACAGGGAAGCTTGGCCAAACACCTGGAAACCTCAGAAAAGGATGGAAACACCACGGAAATGGACAGGAACAGCAGGGGCAGCATGCATGGATGCCTCTGAGGCTGCTTAAACGCACCATTATGCCAAAATTATGGGCAACAGCATGGCCATGACAGAGTGACAGAATGAAGCTAGATAGCATCTAAAACATCCAATAATTGACCCTGACACTATAGGGGACGGCATGCAGAGGCAGCGGCAGCAGCGGCAGGCTAGAGAGTGTCTTGGCAACATACCCCAAATGGACTCAGGCTTAAAACCAATGGGTGGCAGAGAGGAACCAAAGGAGGTGAGCAAGAAGCGTTCTGCATTGACTTTTTATTTTACGTTTATTTTTTCATACTCAGCGTCATCTCATCTGGCATAGCAGTGTGCTTTCATACTTGGCTAAAAATAGCCATAGCAATAGATAGCATCGTTTTGGTTTAAAACTAAAAAAACACAAAAAACACAAAAAAAGTTAAAAAAAAAATTAAAGTTATAACTTCTATTTATCAAATGTTAACCCGAGGCTAGGGGTAAGACGACGGGCGGGGACATGGGCTCCAACTACTGCAGGGGTCAGAGGCCATGGTCCTGGGCCGGGTGAGACACCACCTGCTGATGAGGAGCAGGAAACGCCGCAGAGCTACACTCCCTAGGTTCATGTATGAAGTTACTGGGACTCGTGGTAGAGCACTGTTGAGGCCAGAACAGTGCGAACAGGTGATGTCGTGGATTGCCGACAATGCTTCGAGCAATTTGTCCACCAGTCAGTCTTCCACGCAGTCCACCCATGTCACCACCGAAATCGTCACTCCTCCATCTCCTGCACCCCAGCCTCCTCCCCCCCATTCTGCCCCCTCCCAGGAAAATTTGGCATTTGAACCGATACTCTGAGGAACTATTTTCTGGACCCTTCCCACAGTCACAAACCACTGTCCGGTTGCTGCTGAGCAATTTTCCGATGCCCAGGTTTTCCACCAGTCGCATCTGTGGGTGATGATGACCTTCTTGACTTAGTGGAAGAAGTGTGTAAAGAGGTGTCCCGACGATGAGGAGACACGTTGTCGACAGTGGTGAAGTTTTGTTGTCAGGGCAGGAAGTCGAGGGGGAGCAGACTGAGGGATCGGAGGATGATGAGTGACAGACCCAAGCTGGGTTGAGAGGCCGGGTGAACACAGTGCTCTCTGAGATGGAGGAGATCCTCGACCAAACGGTTGAAGAGGCAGTGGTGGGGCCGGACGGAGGCAGGGCCAGAGCAGGTAATCAGCGCCAATGTGTCACTAGTGAACTCCGTGGCGACGCTCCCGCGGCGAGGGCTGATTTTCAGAAGTCTGAGGTTCTTTAGGAAACACCGGATGACCGACGGACTGTTGGTGTGCAACCTTTGCCACACCAGGATCACCAGGGGTTCTAACCACTACTAGCTTAACTACCCACCAGTATGCGCAGGCATATGAATGCTAACACCCCACTCAGTGGCACCAAGCCCGTTCACCTCCGGCCGTGCACACCACTGCTCCTTCCCGTGTCAGCTGATAGTCAGCCCCCTGCCCAGGACCCTGGCACAAAACCCCATCGTCGCCTCCACGATCCTCCACAGCATCCACCAGCGTTCAGCTCTCCATACCCCAGACCTGGAGCGGAAACGGAAATATAGTGCAACCCCACCCGCCGCGCCAAGCCCTAATGTCCACATCTCCAGTTGCTTAGCCTGGAGATGCTGCCTATAGGCTGTAAAGACCGAGGCCTTTTGCAACCTCATGGTGGCGGCCCGCCCCTCGGTATTTGGTCCCCAGCCCACTACTTTCCTGAGTGTCGTCCCAGCCTGCACCAGTACGTGTCAGACAACATCATCCGTGCCCTGACCAACGCCGTTTCTGACAAGTCCACCTGACCACGGACACGTGGACGGTGCTGCCGGGCAGGGCCACTATATATCGCTGACGGCACATTGGGTTAACTTGGTGGAGGCTGGGACGAGTCTGACCCTGCGGCTGGTCATATACTGCTGACGCCGAGGATGCGGGGCCTACCTCGGTCAGTCTTTCAGGCCTACTATCCTCCTCCTCCTCCCACCCCTCCTCACCTCCTCCTCCGACTACCATCCGTGGCATGGCGCCATCAGTCGCTAGCTCTAGGCACAGCAGCAGTGCCGTCGCTAAGCGACAGCAGGCGGTGCTCAAACTGCTGAGCCTAGCGATAAAAGGCACACCGCCCAAGAACTATTACAGGGCATCACGGCGCAGACTGATCTGTGGCTGGCACCACTGAACCTGAAGCCAGCCATGGTTGTGTTGACAACGGCCGTAACCTGGTGGCGGCTCTGCACTTGGCAGACTGACACTGTGCCATGCCTGGCCCATGTTAAATCTGATAGTTCAGCGTTCCCAAGACAAACCCCAATCTGTCTGATTTGCTCACGAAGGTGCGCCGCATCTGTGCCATTTCAGGAAGTCCAGCACAGATGCTGCCACTCTCAGGGCAGCGCAGCGCGCCTCCAACTGCCGCTCACCGACTGTTGTGCGACGTGCCCACTGGAATTCAACATTAACCATGTTATCCAGAGTTTACCAGCAGCGCAGAGCGATTGTAGACTGCCAGATGTCAACTTCCACCAGAACTGGTAGTCAGTCAGTCACTTCCTCAAGTCTACAATAGGAGTGGACGTGGAGTTCTGATATCTGTCAGGTGCTGAGTAACTTCGAGGAGTCAACACGATGGTCAGTGGCGATGCGCCATCATCAGCCCTCACCATCACCGCTGCTTGGCCTGTTGAAAAAACTCTCTATCAGCATGAAGTCGGAAGCTTTGCGCTCGTCACAAGAGACGGGGGAAGAAGATTCCCTTGTTATAGCCAAAGCACCCTTAGGTCTGTTTCTCGCACCATATCGGAGGAGGTGGAGGTGGAGGAGATGAGGAGGAAGAGGAGAATGTTGGCGAGACAGAAGAGGGGACCATTGTTCAGTCCTTCACTGTTCAGCGTGTATGGCAGAAGAAGAGGAGTTGGAGGAGGAGGAAATGGCAGTCAGGCAGTGAGGGAGATTGAATTCTTGCGTGTTGGTACTCTGGCGGATGGCAGATTTCTGCTAGGCTGCCTATCCATGACCCTCGCGTTCAAGAATTTATTCCAGCACCGATTACTGGGTATTCACTCTCCTGGACCCACGGTACAAGCAAATCTTTCCACTCTCATCCCTGGAGAGGAAAGGAGTGTGAGAATGCATGAATACAGCAGGCCTGGTACACAAGCTGAAACACTATTTCCCTTCTGACAGCGCTAGCGGCAGAGTGCGTAGTTTCTGCGGGACAAGTAGCGAGGGAGAGTAGGGAGCAGGCAGCTTGTCCAGCACTGGCAAGGTCGCTTACAAGGCTTTTGCCAGCTTTATGTCACCCCAGCAAGACACTGTCACCTGTCCCCAGTCTCTCGGCAGAGTAGGGCTGATCTTTACAGAAAGATGGTTGGGGAGTACGTAGCTGACCATACCATCGTCCTAAATGTATCACCACTCCCCTACAACTACTGGGTTTCAAAGCTGGACTGTGGCACGAACTGGCTCTGTACGCCTTGGAGGTTCTTGCCTGCCCTGCCGCTAGCGTGTTGTCCGAGCGGTTTTTCAGTGCAGCTGGTGGCATCATCACCGATAAGCGTACACCCTGTCGACTGACAGCGCTGACAGGCTGACGCTTATTAAGATGAATAAAGCCTGGATTTCTCATAATTTCCAATCTCCACCGTGAAGGAAGCTCAACCTGAATAATTATGCACTCCTCCTCCTCATTTTCCTCCTCTCCTCCTCTTTGTACACTAAAGCAGAGGAAACTGGCTATTTTTGACAGGGCCCACTGGCTCTAGCATAAGTCTTTATGCATTTAATTTTTCTGGAGGGCCACTACCCGGTCCTCTGTTTTAAAACATTTTTGGGACTGCCACATACAGGCACTCAATCTATTCAATTTTTCTGGAGGGCCACCTACTGCTCCTCTGTTTGAAAACTTTTTTGGACTGCCACATACAGGCACTCATCTATTTCATTTTTCTGGAGGGCCACCTACCTGCTCCTCGGTTTGAAAACTTTTTTGGACTGCCACATACAGGCACTCAATCTATTTCATTTTTCTGGAGGGCCACTACTGCTCCTCTGGTTTGAAAACTTTTTTGGACTGCCACATAAGGCACTCAATCTATTTCAATTTTCTGGAGGCCACCTACTGCTCCTCTGGTTTGAAAACTTTTTTGGACTGCCATACAGCACATCCAAATTAAATTGTCCCATAGCAGCCTCCACACGTTGTCTCCATTGCTACCTCAAAAGTCGTGCCATATAGCTGCCTCCATACATCGTCCCTTATCAAACGAGGTGTGTCAGGCAGAAATTTGGGTTGTTTTCATGGATCCACATCAAAGTTGTTAACTTTGTCGCCACCTCCTGTGTTTCCCACAAAATATACTGGCAAACTTTTACCATTTACGGATATTATTTCAGCGCTTCTTGCGCTTTGTTACATTCCCTCACTCGCCATATCCCAAACTTACGCTACTACACTTAACTTGGTGGAGGCTGGGACCGAGTCTGACCTGGGGCTGGTCATATACTGCCGACGCAGAGGATTGCGGGGCTACCTCGGTCCAGGTCTCAAAGGTCTCTATACTCCTCCTCCTCCGACCCCTCCTCACCTCCTCCTCACCGCCTCCTCCTCCGAATTACCATCCGTAGGCATGGCGCCATCAGTCGGTACTCTAGGCACAGCAGCAGTGCCGTCGCTAAGCGACAGCAGGCGGTGCTCAAACTGTGAGCCTAGGCGATAAAAGGCACCACGCCCAAGAGCTATTACAGGGCATTCCACATCAAACTTGTTAACTTTGTCGCCACCCGCTGTGTAATCCACAAAATATACTGGCAAACTTTTACCATTTACTGATATTATTTCAGCGCTTCTTGCGCATCTGTTTACATTCCCTCACCCGCCATATCCCAAACTTATAAGACGCTACTACACTTGATCTTATACAAAAGGTTCTTAGAAGTGCTGTTTGGGGAGTAGCCTAGAGACAGGGGCTTGATTGGTGAAAGCTCGCCTGGAAGCGGAGCCCAGGTCCATCCCAAGATCCAACTAACTATGTTTTAACTGCAGCACCTTTAATCTACTACTAGTTCACTGCCTCCATAATAATAATAATAATAATCTTTTTTTATATAGCGCCATCATATTCCGTAGCGCTTTACAAATCATAGGAAACAAATACAAATGTAATGTAACAGCACAACATTTGTATGGAACAACAGGAGTGAGGTCCCTGCTCACCAGAGCTTACGGTTTATGAAGATGATGGGGTAACACGAGGTAAAAAATATTAATGGTCAAGCCATTCTTCTTAGGGAAGAACAAAATATAATATGGAATTGCTGTCGCTTGAACCCCTCAGCCGTCATCTTATATACCAGGTCCAGGGTGAAGGGGACTGCAGAGAAGTCTGGTGCCTGTTGTTGCTGATAACAGATGAGGACGACACAGGACGGGTTAGTAGAAGAGTTAAAACTTCATGCAGTTAATGAGTGTTATAGCTTGCCTAAAGAAATAGGTTTTAAGAGCACGTTTGAAACTTTGGAGGTTAGGTATTAGTTCTGATAGTCCGGCAGAGCATTCCATAGAATTGTGCAGCTCTAGAGAAGTCTTGGAGACGCGATGGGAGGTCCGCACTAGGGTAGAGGTTAATCTAAGATCACTGGCGGATCTAAGAGCACGGGTTGGGCATAGACTGAGATAAGAGAGGAGAGGTGGGGGGTGCAGCATTATACAGAGCTTATGGATGAGGGTTATTATTTTAAACTGTATTCGAAACGAGACTGGCAGCCAGTGCAGCGACTGGCATGAACTGTAGGCATACATGGTCCCCTTATCAAACGAGCTGTGTCAGGCAGAATTTTGGGTTGTTTTCATGGCTTCCACAACAAACTTGTTAACTTTGTCGCCACCCTGCTGTGTAATCCACAAGTATAACTGGCAAACTTTTATCATTTAGCAATTTTATTTAGCAGCGCTTCTTTGCGCATCTGTTACATTCCCCTCACCCGCCATATCCTAAACTTTTAAGACGCTACTACATTACTATACACTTGATCTATACAAAAGGTTCTAGAAGTGCGTTTGGGGGAGTAGCCTAGAGACAGGGGCTTGGATTGTCGAAAGCTCGCTGGCAGCGAGCGCCAGCTCCTCATCCCAGATCCAACTAACATGGTTTTTTTAACCTGCAAGCACCTTTATATCTACACTATTTCACACTGCCTCCAAACATGGTCCCCTTATCAAGAAGAGAACGCTGTCAGACTAATTTGGGTTGTTTTCAATGGCTTCCACATTCAAACTTGTTAACTTTGTCGCCCCCCTGCTGTGTATCCACAAATACACTGGCAACCTTTTAATAATCATTTAAACCGATACTTTATTGACGCTTCTTGCTCACCCTCCTTTGGTTCCTCTCTGCCACCCATTGGTTTTAGCCTGAGGTCCATTTGGGGTATGTTGCCAAGACACTCTCTACTCTAAGCCTGCCGCGGCTGCCCGGCGCCCGAGATCTGCCTGCCTGCCCCTATAGTTTCCCGGGGTCCGATTAATTGGATGTTTTTAGATGCATCTAGGCTTCATTCTGTCACTTCTGTCATGGCCATGCCTGTTGCCCATAAATTTGGCATATGGTGCGGTTTAAGCCGCTCAGGCAGTCCATGCTTCTGTCCCCTGCCCTGGTTTCCTGTCCATTTCCGTGTGTTTCCACCTTTTTCTCTGAGGGTTCCAGGTGTTTTGGCCAGCGTCCTCTGTGCAGGCCCTGGTCCCCTTGAAAATGCCTCGATTCTTCCCATTGACTTCAATGGGGCTCGTTATTCCCGAGACGCGCACTCGAGCATCGGGAAAAGTCGCTCGAATAACGAGTACCCCGAGCATTTTAGTTTTAGTGCTCGCTCATCTCTAACCTCTGACCCCTGCAGTAGTTTGGCTCCACGTCCACTTCCCTCGGGTCGCTCTAAACAACCCTACCCCTAGCCCTCTCGGGTTTAACTTCTTCCAAAAAAAAATTAAAGTGTAAATTTTTTTAAAAAAAAATTTTTTTTTTATTGTTGTTTTTTTTTTTTATTTATTTGTTTTTATTAAAACAAACGACTATCTATTGCTATGGCTATGTTCTAGCCTAACTGACACAGCAACAACTGAATTTGTGCTAGTGCCAGATGACTTATGACGCTATTAACAAAAATAAAGGTAAAAAAAAAAATATGGCAGACTGCTCGCTAATTCAAATCAAACCCCTAATATAATTGGTCCCACTTCGGTCGTTTGGAGGATGATCGTGCTCACTAAGAGCTAACAAAACGGTCGCAGATCTCCTGCAAGTCCTCCAATATGGTAGTAGACTGCACTACTAAGCACTAAGCCCACCAGCAACAACACAAAAAAAGATAATATAAACGCTATTGTAGGCCTAAGTAGCGTTAGTGATTCTCCTATGGCCTATTTCTAGCCATACTGAAAGCACAACTTCCCATGCTTGCAATGAGCCTTGAGTATCAACAAAATAAACGTAAAATAAAAAAATAAATGAAGCAGACGTGCGCTATTGAATCAACCCCTAATAAATTTCCCACTCGGTGTTTTGAGGTGGAATAATCTGGTGTCACTAAGAGCTTAACAACACAACGGTAGCAAGTCGTCTGCAACGATTCCTCACATATAGGTACTAGCTCACTAATGCCAGCAAGCCACCACAAGAAAAAAAAAAGTAATATACGTTATTGTAGCTAAGAAGGGTGTTGGGTTCTGTAGAACCACTCCCTGCCTAACACGTAGCTAATAGAACGGCTAACGTTTCCCTGACCAGCAGAAGCTTCTCTCCCTAGCGGCTATCAAGACAAATGATCCGAGCAGTCTGGGCTAGGGGGCTAGTGCTATTCCAAGGTCACCTGATCTGCCAGACCAACCACTGCTATCGAAGGTAAGGTATACCAAGTCATGCGGGTGGCGATTGCAGATCCCTGGCTGTGATTGGCTCTGTTTTGCCGCCAAAAAGCAAACTGGCGGGCAGATGCCATTCTCTCGAGCTGGCGAAATTCCGTCCGAGCAACGAGCAGTTTCGAGTACGCTAATGCTTCGCTCATCTCTAACAATATGTTGTCTGTCCTCTCTTTCCTCATTTTTCGGAGTCTCAAGCCGATTTCTATCAAAACTCCCCTAATGACAGCTCTTTGGGCTAACCTAAAGTAAATGTATCTAACACCTCTGTTGGTCTTCCATTTGAAATACTCCTGAAATTGCTAGTGTCACAGATTGTCTGTAACACGGTAAACCCCATTTAAAAGGTACTGTGGCCGCCACATTTTTCGGGATATTCTGGATGGATACAACACACCATGTTAGGGAGACAGGTGGCATGGTCGGCCCACGTTTCCGTACCCACGTGTGCCGTTTTGGCCTTGAACAACGTTTCTCCCCTAATCTCCTAATATCAATCAATCCTTGAGAGGGCTCTGTGTCTGAGGTAGAAACGTGTAACCTCTAATGCACGCTTTTTAGCAGTTTAAAAGTATCAATAGGTTATTTGATCTTATCCATGCGCCTCACATTGAGCGGGAATACCTTCTTTGTTTGTGGTATCCATTGTTGAGTCTGGTACCATGTTAAAAATCACCACTTAAAATTAATTTCCCCTTCTTGGACTTTCTCACCACTCTCCCTCTTATTTGTTAAAAGGAATCTGATTTGTGACCTGTTTGAGCATACACTGAGACCAAGGTTTGGGTAGATTATTAATCTCAAAGACGCAGAATCAGGTTATATGTCTTTTCATCAGCTATGCTCTCTGTCAGGAGAAGAGACTGTATTTTTGATAGCTATCATGGTACCTCTTTTTCTTAACAGAACAGGGCCATTTGCCAGGTAATATGAGGAAAGCTTTTAATGGCTCATGTGATGGTGCTTTGGGCTCTTTGGAAGTGTGTGCTCCTGGACGCATTGGCGGGGGGGGTATTGTGCGGTGGGGGGGGGTCCGGGATTTAAAACTGAGTCCTTCCCACAGCACTAACGCTTAAAGGGAGAATTTGAGCCCATTCACATTGTTGGATCAGTATTCAGAGACATGATGTTTCACAGTCTGCTTACCTACCTGTTCTGTCTATACTATTTAGACATAAGCCAAGAAAATCAACTAAAAACTGTGTTGTCATCAAAGTGATTTTAAGCCAAACCGTTACTCCTGTAGCTTGTATGAGCGTGGTCCATTTGTCCTCCACCGTAGTCAATTCCGATCAGAATGAGAATGCGTCAAGGAACTAACAAAAAGGAAAAACCAAAAACAAAAATAAAAGATAAACACGGCTAGAACACCGTGGTCAGGGCTTTTCTCACAGATATGAAACCTGTCCAGGTGTAAATGTCACCTGATGTTACGTAGGTAAAGTCCCCTATATTCATCCTGGACCTCATTACTGCGGCGACAGTTCCCATGTCCATCCTTTGTCATTGGTCAGCCGAGGAAGGACCTTTTGGAGGTCTTTCCATGATGTCAATGGGTATTAGATTCCAAAAGCTTGCAATAAAGATGATCCTTCTTCTGGATTTACTTATCACCCCTCCTCATCGCCCCATCCGTTTTGGACCACAGGCTTAGGGAGATCCCCAATTATAAGCATTCCTGCCATTCGAAAGCAGAATGTCCGTTGAGCAAATTGGCGGCGAGCCTGTAGAGTAGCTTGGAGAGATCAAAGACGAAATATGAATTTCCTCATATGGGGCTGGCAGAACTTGCTTTTTCTTGGGGTGGCGGCTGCATTAGAGCTTCGTTGACATGAGATAGAAGTGAATTCTGATGATAGGTCTCCTGGGAATGATCGTCAGGTAGGATATTGGCTTCGTAGTCTGTGAGCTCTATCGCTTATCAGTTCCCTTAGTTGAGCCTCAGGCAGAGGGCTTTGATGATGTTGGTGACAAAGACTTGAGCTCCGTTGGAGGACAGACTCGGGAATATCCCCCTGAATTTCACCTCATTACGACGGGCCGATTTCCTATTTTCAGGTCAGCTAACTTGGCTTTTTTAGTCTTACTTACTGTCTATACTGTTTCATCCACTTGTGAAGTGTGAATCTATGAGCTCTTTTGGAGCTATGTTAGCTCTCCATTTTTCCTCTATAATGATCCACGCTGCCCCACAACTCCCAATTGATCCCTCTGTTTTGTGTGCTAGCTGTGGCAAATCCGAATGTAGATAGCTTTTGAGGGCTAACATCTCTCTTTATAAATTCTTTGGACCACTGTCTGTTTAGAGTGGGGTAATGGAGGCAAAGGGGATCTGCATTCATTGCAATGGGAAGCATTAATCATTTTGTTAGTGGCTCACCCTTTGGGATATCTATCTACCTAGGCCTCTGCTTCTCTGGGCTCTTGACGGAGAGGAACACTCTGGACCACAGGCTGGCGCCATCTTGTTTGATCTCCCCTGTGGCGAGATTAGCTCGAAGACCACTTCCTGATGTTTGAGTGGGGGAGGATGTCCGATAATGTGCTCTGCTGTGAACTGGTGGGTTGGCTTCCCCCGTCTCTGGAAACCTCAATCTCCCACGGCATCTCAGTCTCTCTTTGGGTTGGCCTGCGAGCCGATGGTTCCCCGCCAGCTTGCCAGCTCTCCTGCCATGCCGGCCGTCGGGGGCCGGAAAGAATCTGTACGTTTTTTTTTGGCTCTGCCTTCCTATTTTCCGTCTGGTCACCATTCTCAAGGCTAGGTGAAGTCTGTATGAAGAAGGATGGTTCACTGGGAGTATCTTTGTCATGTTGCAAAAGGTCCTTAATCAGACTCAGCAGCGCTCGTCCATCTTGGATCGCATTCAGCCACGCCCCCCTATGTAGGGGTTTTGATGCTAAATATGTAAAATTTCATTCAAAACTGGTCCTTTAATCCCCAAAATAGTCATTCTGAACTCCGGAAAGCGATATTTCGATTTGTAATCCGTGGGCAATCAAAATAAATTATCCGCAGTTGAACATTCAAAAAATTAATAAAAATGAAAGTATACATATGGAACTATTATTCAGCAATTTAGTTTAGGTGGTAATCGCCCTAAAAATGCAATGATTTAGAATTTTGGAAATGGCAACTCAACTCACCTCCATAAGGAGAACTCTTACTCTCTTACTTCTCTTATCATAGATGCAAGACAAACTTTACCAGGGTAAGTAAAATGACAAAATGACAGTGACTATATTAGGATTAATTACTTGGTACCATGGTATTACCCCTTTGTTAGTAGTGGCCAGCCCCCTTTAAGGGAACCTGTCACAAGGAACCGGATCATTTTCACGACCCGGATACCAAATCCCATTAACAAGCTAGCGGCATTAGAAATATGCTTTTCTGCTTTCTCTAAGATCTCATTACAAATATAATTGAGTGTTTATAACTTAACTTGGGCAGCTGACAAAAATTCTCTGTTTTAGTCCCAGGAGTTGGCTTGATTTGATGGCATTTCAAAAAACAACATGGGACTTGTCTGTGCTGCAACTGCTCAAACTCTTGGCCCCCACCTATGTTCTGCTCCTGTAGACCACCTACTCCTTCACAGAGCTCAGCCTGGTGAGCGGTCATCAGTGGGAGAGGAGAGCTTTACATGACATAAAGGTCGAGGTCAAGACCGTACCCAGATCCTCAGCACAGACCAGTCCCATGTTGCTTTTTGAAATGCGTCCAAATCAAGCCCAACCCTGGGACTAAACAGAAGATTCTGTCAGAGTTGCAAGGTAAGTTTATAACATCAATTATATTGTATGCAAAATTCTTAGAGGCATATTTGCATGCCAGCTATAATGGGGCTTTTGCAACAGTCTTAGTGAAATACGGGCTCTGGTGGCAGGTTCCCTTTAATGTGATACTGTTTTTGTTTATATAAGACATGTGAGAGCAAACCCATTTTATACCTTATCTATACACTCAATCAGAAGAGCCATATGGGCCTCAAAGAATCCTTCCACAAGTACTGAATCCATGTATGCACAACTATTAAAATATTAATAGATATTTTTCCAATATAGATCAACTTTACAATGTCCTTTGTGCATTGTAGAATATCTTGGTGCCAAAAGAAGTCAGTTCAGATTACACTGTTGGATAAACTCAATAATCAAATGGGAAAATCATCTTTTGTGTTCATAAAATCCAAGTCCTGTTGTCAGAAGCCACGGTTAAAGCAGGAGAAGGTACAATGGCCAATAGTGCATTATGTCATTGAAGAAGGTGTTTTAAATTACAACTCAACTTGGACCAAAAACATGTTTATAAAATTAAATTGGAAGTGTTTCCACGATACCATTAAATACATAGTAAATTAAAGCTGATTTAAAGTGCTTTTCGATAGAGGTCCCATTTTACCTAAAAAAATTCCTCAACCAGGAATCTACTAAATATACACAATTAAAATGTAATAAATAACTAAACACTATATTGTATTAGTTAAGGGGTTTTGATATTACTTGCTTAGAACCCATATAAAAACTGAAAGCCTTATCCAACCACTTAAATAAGGTTTTAGAGGCAATCATTGTAGTGCAGAAATTGTGTTGCAATGAAAAATGGTGCAGAAAAAACGTCCGCATATACAAAACGGGGTCACAGGCACTTTTTAAATACATGTTCAAACATTTTGCACTGAAAGAACGTACAAAGTCCACAGAACACTGGCTCAGGACCTTAGTAAATGTTGGACGCCTTTGTTTTCTGCGCACCCCCAAGCGCAAACCCTGAGAATTGGGATTGTGGAAATTCCTGTTCTTGGTGTTGTGGCTGGAAATAACTGATTTATACACAGACCTTGGACTCAAGTGGCCTTTAGAGAAGATGCGATGTAGAATTTTATTTAGATAATGTACATATCTTGATTTTTTTAAAGGACATCTACTCCTCGGACAAGGATTGTAAACCAATCACACGGACATACTGCTTTGTGTTCCCTTTCGGGCAGACTCATGCTCTTCTTTAACGAATGCGGGCCCGCCCTTTTTAAAATATTCAAATGAGCCTCATGGCTCCATGCTTCATAGATGTTAATGGTGCCGTCCTAAGGCTCAGTTTGCATAATTTCCAATGCTCTTTTTTCATTATAAACAAGGGCTAAGATCTAAACGAAGAGTGGATTCTGCAGAGGGGGCATACACCAGTTGTAGGAGTATTGGTTTTACAATCTTGATCTGTCGTATATGTCCTGTAAAAAACAGAAAAACTGAAATACTCACATGTAAGATTTAGACCCTGGCCTGTGACAATTTTACTTACTGCTGTCCCTTTCCTTCTCTTCCCTTCCTCCTGAATTGTTTGTGTCCCTTCATTGGAGTCCACTGTGTTTAATAACGGATTGGACTTGATTAGGAAAGGCACACATGTCTATATAAGACTTCATCACGTTCTAAGAACTGCCCAAGAACTCAAAGACAGAATTGTGCAACAATCTGACCATGAGTATAAGAAATGTCACACCTCAATGTTCCTAACTTCACAGTGGCCTCCATCATCCTTAAATGAAAGAAGTTTGGGCAACCACACCTCTTCCTCCACCTGGCCCATCCAGCCAAACTAAAGGCAATAGTAGGATAAGAGCCTTTGTGAGAGAGATAAAGAAGAACCCCCAGATCACTGTGATTTTCAGCTGCAGGGACAGGATTGACGGTTGCAAATGAAGAAAAGATGAATCAGTCAATTACAGATTCCTAGATTAAAACCTCTTAATGAGTACTCTGCACCTCAACTGGTTTACCTACCGACAAGCAATCATTTTAAGCACAAATAAAATAACAAAAAAAAGGCAGGAAAAAAAAATGGTTACCATGAGTGTCAGGGTCAATTATTGAGTTTAGATGCTATCTAGCTTCATTCTGTCACTCTGTATGGCCATGCTGTTGCCCATATTTGGCATAATGTGCGTTTAAGCAGTCAGAGGCATCCATGATGCTGCCCTGCTGTTTCCTGTCCATTTCCGTGTGTTTCCATCCTTTTCTGAGGTTTCCAGGTGTTTGGCCAAGTTCCTGTGCAGAGCCTTGGTCCCTTGAAAAATGCTCGAGTCTCCCATTGACTTCAATGGGGCTCGTATTCGAGACGAGCACTCGAGCATCGGGAAAAGTTCGTCTGAATAACGAGTACCCGAGCATTTTAGTGCTCGCTATCTCTAGTCCTGATCTATCAAAATATATTATTTATCCCAGCTGTAAACCATGTAACAGAAAATAGTGCCCAAATGCCCAAAGCAACTTTTTTGCCATTTTGCACAACACAAAAAAAATTATAAAAAGTGATCAATGGGTTTACAGACCCCAAAATGGTAACAATGTAAACATTGTCATGTCCACAAAAATTACACAATATACCAAAGTTGAAACAGTATTAGCGTCAGAATAGGGCAAAAAGTGCTTGAAATTAGTTTAAACATTTGTGAGATCTTTTGGTTACGTTATAAAAAAACTAAATACAGACTTCATCCCAAAAAAAAAAAAAAAAAAAAAAAAAAGAATAGGGAAAAATGAAGAATTTTTTTATTACAAAAGGTTTTAATTTTTAAAATCTATTAAAACAAATAATACCTTTTTAAATTTGGTATTCGTGATCTTACCTACCCAAGGAATAAAGTACAGGTGTCATTTAGAGTGCACAGTGTAGCTGTAAAAACTGTGTCCAGAAGAAAATGGGGGGACGGCATGCAGAGGCAGCGGCAGCAGCGGCAGGCTAGAGAGTGTCTTGGCAACATACCCCAAATGGACTCAGGCTTAAAACCAATGGGTGGCAGAGAGGAACCAAAGGAGGTGAGCAAGAAGCGCTCAAATAAAATTGCTAAATGATAAAAGTTTGCCAGTATACTTTGTGGATTACACAGCAGGGTGGCGACAAAGTTAACAAGTTTGTTGTGGAAGCCATGAAAACAACCCAAAATTCTGCCTGACACAGCTCGTTTGATAAGGGGACCATGTATGCCTACAGTTCATGCCAGTCGCTGCACTGGCTGCCAGTCTCGTTTCGAATACAGTTTAAAATAATAACCCTCATCCATAAAGCTCTGTATAATGCCTGCCCCCCTACCTCTCCTCTCTTATCTCAGTCTATCGCCCAACCCGTGCTCTTAGATCCGCCAGTGATCTTAGATTAACCTCTACCCTAGTGCGGACCTCCCACTCGCGTCTCCAAGACTTCTCTAGAGCTGCACCAATTCTATGGAATGCTCTGCCCCGGACTATCAGACTAATACCTAACCTCCAAAGTTTCAAACGTGCTCTTAAAACCTATTTCTTTAGGCAAGCCTATAACACTCATTAACTGCATGAAGTTTTAACTCTTCTACTAACCCGTCCTGTGTCGTCCTCCCATCTGTTATCCAGCAACCAACAGGCACCAGACTTCTCTGCAGTCCCATTCACCCTGGACCTGGTATATAAGATGACGGCTGAGGGGTTCAAGCGACAGCAATTCCATTTATTATATTTTGTTCTATTCCCTAAGAAGAATGGCTTGACCATTAAATATTCTTTTACCTCGTGTTACCCCATCATCTTCATAAACCGTAAGCTCTGGTGAGCAGGGACCTCACTCCTGTTGTTCCATACAAATGTTGTGCTCTGTTACATTACATTTGTATTTGTTTCCTATGATTTGTAAAGCGCTACGGAATATGATGGCGCTATATAAATAAAGATTATTATTATTATTATTATTATGGAGGCAGTGAACTAGTAGTAGATTAAAGGTGCTGCAGTTAAAACTATGTTAGTTGGATCTTGGGATGGACCTGGCGCTCCGCTTCCAGGCGAGCTTTCACCAATCCAAGCCCCTGTCTCTAGGCTACTCCCCAAACAGCACTTCTAAGAACCTTTTGTATAAGATCAAGTGTAGTAGCGTTCTTATAAGTTTGGGATATGGCGGGTGAGGGGAATGTAAACAGATGCGCAAGAAGCGCTGAAATAATATCAGTAAATGGTAAAAGTTTGCCAGTATATTTTGTGGATTACACAGCAGGGTGGCGACAAAGTTAACAAGTTTGATGTGGAATGCCCTGTAATAGCTCTTGGGCGGTGTGCCTTTTATCGCCTAGGCTCAGCAGTTTGAGCACCGCCTGCTGTCGCTTAGCGACGGCACTGCTGCTGTGCCTAGAGCTACCGACTGATGGCGCCATGCCTACGGATGGTAATTCGGAGGAGGAGGAGGTGGAGGAGGGGTCGGAGGAGGAGGAGGTATAGTAGACCTTTGAGACCTGGACCGAGGTAGGCCCCGCAATCCTCTGCGTCGGCAGTATATGACCAGCCCCAGGGTCAGACTCGGTCCCAGCCTCCACCAAGTTAAGTGTAGTAGCGTAAGTTTGGGATATGGCGAGTGAGGGGAATGTAAACAGATGCGCAAGAAGCGCTGAAATAATATCCGTAAATGGTAAAAGTTTGCCAGTATATTTTGTGGATAACACAGCAGGGTGGCGACAAAGTTAACAACTTTGATGTGGAATCCATGAAAACAACCCAAATTTCTGCCTGACACACCTCGTTTGATAAGGGACGATGTATGGAGGCAGCTATATGGACGACTTTTGGGGTAGCAATGGAGGAAACGTGTGGAGGCTGCTATGGAGACAATTTAATTTGGATAGTGCATGTATGTGGCAGTCCAAAAAAGTTTTCAAACCAGAGGAGCAGGTAGGTGGCCCTCCAGAAAATTGAAATAGATTGAGTGCCTGTATGTGGCAGTCCAAAAAAGTTTTCAAACCAGAGGAGCAGTTAGGTGGCCCTCCAGAAAAATGAAATAGATTGAGTGCCTGTATGTGGCAGTCCAAAAAAGTTTTCAAACCAGAGGAGCAGGTAGGTGGCCCTCCAGAAAAATGAAATAGATTGAGTGCCTGTATGTGGCAGTCCAAAAAAGTTTTCAAACCAGAGGAGCAGGTAGGTGGCCCTCCAGAAAAATTGAATAGATTGAGTGCCTGTATGTGGCAGTCCCAAAAAGTTTTCAAACCAGAGGAGCAGGTAGGTGGCCCTCCAGAAAAATGAAATAGATTGAGTGCCTGTATGTGGCAGTCCAAAAAAGTTTTCAAACCAGAGGAGCAGGTAGGTGGCCCTCCAGAAAAATGAAATAGATTGAGTGCCTGTATGTGGCAGTCCAAAAAAGTTTTCAAAACAGAGGAGCAGGTAGGTGGCCCTCCAGAAAAATTGAATAGATTGAGTGCCTGTATGTGGCAGTCCCAAAAATTGTTTAAAACAGAGGACCGGGTAGGTGGCCCTCCAGAAAAATTAAATGCATAAAGTACTATAGCTAGAGCCAGTGGGCCCTGTCAAAAAATAGCCAGTTTCCTCTGCTTTAGTGTACAAAGAGGAGGAGAAGGAGGAAAATGAGGAGGAGGAGTGCATAAATTATTCAGGTTGAGCTTCCTTCACCTGGTGGAGATTGGAAATTATGAGAAATCCAGGCTTTATTCATCTTAATAAGCGTCAGCCTGTCAGCGCTGTCAGTCGACAGGCGTGTACGCTTATCGGTGATGATGCCACCAGCTGCACTGAAAAACCGCTCGGACAACACGCTAGCGGCAGGGCAGGCAAGAACCTCCAAGGCGTACAGCGCCAGTTCGTGCCACATGTCCAGCTTTGAAACCCAGTAGTTGTAGGGAGCTGTGTGATCATTTAGGACGATGGTATGGTCAGCTACGTACTCCCTCACCATCTTTCTGTAAAGATCAGCCCTACTCTGCCGAGACTGGGGACAGGTGACAGTGTCTTGCTGGGGTGACATAAAGCTGGCAAAAGCCTTGTAAAGCGTACCCTTGCCAGTGCTGGACAAGCTGCCTGCTCGCCTACTCTCCCTCGCTACTTGTCCCGCAGAACTACGCACTCTGCCGCTAGCGCTGTCAGAAGGGAAATAGTGTTTTCAGCTTGTGTACCAGGGCCTGCTGGTATTCATGCATTCTCACACTCCTTTCCTCTCCAATTACCCAAGTTGCTGCTACACTGGAATGTTTTGAAGCATTCAAAGTTATAACCTCTTATATGCACATCACAAATTAAAAATCAGGCTGGGGTCCTAAAAGTCTAAAATGGCTTAGGTCTTGAGGGTTAAATTATGTATGTCATGTAATTGTTTATATTTAAGGTGGGTACTAATGTGGCATGGGATAGGGGGGGGGGGGTTATAACGATTGATGATGAGGGACCCGAAAACATTTTCTAGTGGCAGCCCTGTATAGTCAGAACTGGTTTTCTTAGATATTAGCCTCACAGATAAACACCTCTTTATTTGTTTAGCACCATCATTCTGCAAGCGATTTACATAAAAACACAGTCATATAAACATGGGAGTGGGGCCCCGATGGTAGATCTATAACCCTATTAAGTCTTTATTTTCAATCAAACTTTCGTTTGATTAACATTTGTCTTAAAGTTATGTATAAGTGGGAGCTAAAACCACCAACACTGTCTGACATTTCCCCCAGTTTATATGCATATAAGATTTTATGTATTGTATTAAATTATTCCTACTTTTACCCGTTAGCTATAATGCTGTGTTTTAACATGAATCCTGCCACATGCATTTTTTCCTATCATAGATTTATGTCATTCAGATGAGATGTTTCTTTATTAACAACTGTTAAGTGCAAAGAGCACACCTGTCTGAAAGAATTCAGCTGAATGTATAATTTAGCGCCACTCCTTCTTTAAGAAGCAGGCTGATCATCCAAATTCCATCTGTTGTCTGTAGGTCTGTGGTGTATTATTTACCAGAAGCGTTTTGATTTCCAGTCGCCTCTACAATTTACAATGAGCAAAAGTCTGGTGTTTTGCTGACCTCTCTCGAACACCAACTCCTTATTATGCCTTTCAGATTTTAGTGCTCTATTGATTAGTAATAGTTTACACCTAGATTAACCACCGAGCCGTTCTCTTTCCCTTACCTTCCTCTTGATTTTTGGTTTGGGGGTGCAATTTTTTCACCTTACTGTTTGAATTAGATATTCATAATTTTTTTTATTTTTTTTATACATGTTATGAATAATTTGTAATCATTTGTAGCTTAATTTGTTCGACCTTGACTTGACTTTTTGTACTTTTTTTAATATCCTTAAGTCATTATAAGAACATAATAACTATATAAATGTGATTTAATCACTGGGGGCTTATTACCAGGGTCTTTCCGCATTTTCCTCTGGTTTTTCTCCGACGTTTCCAGGGTCGCGCAGCTGGGAAGGGATTTAGAAGGGGATTGGTCACACTCATCAGATTTGGTGCATCAGCGATGGCTTTCATCGACAGAAATGGGGGGGAGGGGGCCTCTCGGAGACTGTTTGGTGGACAGGCCGTAGAATTTCACAGTACAGAATTGTGTCGCAAGCCATTGCACTTTCTATCCCACGGAAGAAGAAGGGGACTCCTGGCCGACCTGAGGCAGGATGCCAACCATGCAGGTACGGGCACACGATTCTGCGTGAATCGCGGCAAGTTCATTCCTTGTCGGAAACTCCAGATCGGATGCGCACGGGACGAGTAGTAAATGTGCCCCAATGTCTACTGAGAATGACAAATCGCTCTTTTCAAAACATTTAGGCTCACTTCAAAACCGTTCTGCTAAATGGACTTGAGTGATGCCAGACAATGTACCCAATGCATTACATGCAGCACCACCTCCACCCCCATGCTTATATGCAGACCATACACCACCCATTGTATTATACTTAGCCCTAACGCTCCACCCTTGTGTTATATACAGTCTCCCTCCCCCCCATGGACTAGGTAATCTATCAGTAATTAAAAAAAGTTCCCACTAAGGTCCGGCTTGCTCCCTACTACCGCCTTCCTCCTCCTGCGGTAGCCGCATGTGGGCGGAGACGTCAGCAGCCTGGCTGTCCTAAGCCCGATATTGGATAGTAGGGGTTCCACGAGACCCTTTTTTTGTGCTAGTGTGCAAACGTTCAATAATGTGCAAAAACGCTTGTTTCATAAGTAGTCAGAGATTTAGTGACAATTTTTTATGACATTGTACAAGATTTTGTACTTGACATTGTTTAGTACAACCAGTCCCTCTTATATAGGTATGCTAGCTGCCATAGTTTCGCTACATAATGCTACCTATTGTTTTAAAATAGGTTAAAGTGGTATTACCCGCTGTTTCAACAGTTATATTCTGGCATAAAAAAATCAATTTCTTCACGGATATACACCTGGATTTACGTCCTGGTCTCACAGCGTTGTCCTGTTGGTACCGAAACACTGAGGTGGTCAAGGTGGTTTGGGTGCCATCATTAGGGCATGAGTAACCGCTCTTACATATCCAAATAGGTTGTATTGACAGAAAAGACTGTTTCTAAGAGACCTCATGTGCTACATTTATGAAGATTATCTTTCACACATTTGATACTCAAACACATATGAGAACATACAAATCCGACACACAGTGCCTCATGCCTCTTCTCCATACCATGGCTCGACTGCGTCGCAGGGTATCTCTCATACCACACGGCTGCAGAGGCAGGTTCCTGCGCAGAACTAGGAGCACGATCCAGGAGCCAGGAGATCTATGGAGCCGCACAGCCATGTTGTCAACATCATATACGGGCTGTATTCAGACTCTCGGGGAGTGTGGATTGTGCCTGACCTCTACGGCTTTTACTGCTGAATATGAAAATGGTTCGACTCTTGTTGGACTACAGACACAGGATACCAAACAACCGACAAAAATCCCTGACTCTTATCCCTCGGACTAAGCCGACTAAGCTTAGACTGATTGTTTAGTTTATGAGCATGTATAGGAACAAGGTAGGGAATAGCGGCAATGCTTTTCTAATGGCAGTTTACTAAATAAGTTAGTTTTGGGGGGTTAATTTGCCTGGCCTGGTTCCTTTAGACATCGCCCGTAAAGCACCAACCCTAGTTACTATAAGACGTGAACCTCTTCTGCCACTGTTACCTCTGTGAAGCCTTCTTGGATGCTTTACTTTAAGTCTAAGGCTGCAATGACACATACTTTCAGGAGTTGTGATTACGCTTTTTTGATGAATCCGGTTCCCATGACAGCACACAAGTTATGAAGAATCGGAATTTTTAACAGTGAGAGAAAAAAAATTGTCCTGTAGCTACAATCATAAATATAGCCTGCCCTTACTTACTACAACAATTCACCTTAGAAAACTACACTAAACAACCTTACACCTACATAACATGGAGCTGCCTATACAGCTATGTTTTAACTTGACTGATATATTGTCAAATCCATTTTAATCAAGCTGCACAGTCATACTAAGCCTTACAATCTTTGGTATAGTTTGTGCAAGTAAGGGAAGAATAGAACATCTCTGTAATTTAAACCAAAAGAAACAGCGACAGAAAAGACACCTTTTACTATCACAATGCTCTTTGTGTCAGATATGAATGCAAACACAGATGGATAATGAGTAATTAGTTGTTCTCAGCAAAAAAAAAAAAACATTAGATGTCCAAAATTCACGAAAAAGATAAAGAATCTGGCACTTACCGATACAATCTTTTTTTTCATGTCAGCCTCGGACAGTGACGACCCCTTTTGGTGCCCTTTCTTGCATAGGCGGTGTGGTCACGGTCCCCTGCAGTGCGTTGAATGATGCCCCGCGAAGTGTCATAGGGATGCACTGGCCCAGGTGCCAGCCAATCGTGGTACCGCTACCTCCCCATCTCTACTGGCCCCCCTCTCTCTCCTGGATCGGCCACAGGCCGCTGCCAGTCCGTTGACCCGCGCCACCATCTGTAGCCACCCTCCTGAACTGCCCATCCTCTCCCTGCAGTGCACACTAGTTGATGACCCCACCCTCCCCCTTCCTCAAGCCACTTTTCGCCCCCCCTGTTTGCCCCCCCCCCTTCAACCCCCCTGTCTTGAACGCCCCGCCTGAACTCCATATATATTATTATGTGTATTGTGGTTTTTTTTAATGGTTAGTAATGTTATTCTGTATATACGGAATTGCGTTTGTGGTGTATTTTCCCGTATGTGTGTATAATGTGGCTGTATATAGCTGATGTCTGTGATTTGCTTGTATATGTGTATATTTTTGATGTATATCAGCATGTGTTTTAATTGGTTTTTTATCCTACATATTGTGTAGTATATGGTCAGTGGGTATACTGTATGTGTGTGGTATATATATAGATTATATATATATATTATATATGTATGTTTTTTCTGTATATAATTGTGATACATACGTATGAGTTGTATATACTCTGTTATCTAGTGTAAAATGTATATGAGTGAAATAATGTTTTTGTTACTCTGTATGTATGTTGATAGGTGGCGAGTATATAGTGTAGAACTTTATGTTGTGTGTATATAATATGTAATGTATGTGTATTGAGTGTATCAAATGGTGTATTGTATAAACATGTCGTATAAGGGTACATTCCAACGACCTATGAGGTACTATTTCTGCTTGCAAATTTCTGCCGGATATACTTCCTCATAGGCTTCTATAGCCCCTGGGCCGGTACTGTGAGCACACACAGTACTCTCACTGTTTTTGACAAAGAGACTAGAGCGTGCTCTATCTATGGCTGTAAGATGACCTGAAGGCGGCTCTATTCCTCGATGGAGAGTAGCGGGTGAGCCTTAATTTCAAGATTTCAAGTTTTTCTTTAACCATAATTTTACCAAATTAATGTACGATATGAATAAATATGATTAGACAGAAACAACCTTAGAAATAATTCCCAAGGAATCTTTAACCATATTCTCCATATTAGAGATAGTTTTTTCAACAAGAAAAAAATATGCTGAAAACCACAACTCTTCAAATTTACATCGGTTAAAAAAATATAAGGCTTTACCGAGCGTATTTGATGGTAAAATGTAGGGTCGCTACCTGATCTTATACTTGTGGTCGGCTTATACTCCATTATATACATAACTTTATAAGTCCTAATTAATATAGTTTCTGGCCCTACAGGTGAAATTGTTGTAGATGCGGCTTTTGTGATTATAATGATATGGTGATATAATTTTATATGTAACAGTAAGCTCTTTGCACTATGTGTTTAGCTCTTTGGGTCCTCATAATTCTTTATTCAAACTACATATATTCTCTGACTGATTTAACTACAAAGGGCATTCATTTGCCATTTCACAGCACACCTGGTCACGTTTCCGCCTTTAAAGGAAGACTGCAACTACAATTACTTCCTATAATGAGGATTGAGTTTAATTCCTCCACAGGTTTTGAGCTGTAGTATGCAACAGCCTTTCTTTCCACATCCTGACATGTGTCACTTTAATGGTTATAACTTTTGAACATTTTATTAACCCATAATGATTTCAAAAATGTTTTTTCGTGCTGTCCAAACATATAATAATTGTGGAATTTTGCGGTTCATAGGTTTACTCTTATTTATAAAAAAAAAACAACTATTTTTGCCATATCTTCAACATTCCAAATAATTGCGGTTGCAATCAATTGTTACCACCCCAATTAGTTAACTATTAAACTTACATTCGCCATACAATGATTTTGCCTGGGCAGAAATCACAGGGACTACTATTTTGGCGCGGAGCTATGGGGCCCTAACCAAACCCCCGGAAAACCATTAAACTACGACACAGGTCGCGCTGATCACCATTAAATGGGTTGACACCCCATGATCAGAGTCTCACTCTGAACTGCAGTATGTCCCCTGGGGTGTCGACAATAAAAGTATTTTGGTCTTCCCCTTGTTTTTCTGTTTTTGAGTGTATCTGTTTAGCTGTTACAAATTGATTTGTAATTTACAATTCTCTCCTTTCTCCACAAAAATATGACACTAACCAAATTATTACAATCTCCCATTTATACCATCTCATCGTACAAATAATGCCTAATACATCACAACGTCATTTCCATTTAATACCTCAAGCCAGGTTATACGAATTTCTGCACTTTGCAGCGAAAGTCTCATATACCTATTTGGCACTGCCTCGTGTTTTTTTATAGTTTTTCCAAGAAAGTAGCTACGCTAATAACTAATCATTAGACCTTTGTGGTTCAGCACAACTCGGAACCTATTACCGGTAGTTTTTAATACATTCAAAGAAGAATAAACTGAAGCAAATTATATCTTCGTCATTGCACCATATCACACAAATTGGTGTTCTATTGCTTTTGTTAGATAAGAAAATGGGTCCTGGTAACACATGGAAGTTTATACGGTGATCCTTACTGATGAAAACAGGGACTTTGTGTTTCTAAATGTTTGTTTTCTGTGAAATTAAACGCCGCTCGTACTTGCCAACAGCTGCAGAATCGATGTGGCATAACTTTCAATCACATTTTCATTTTTCTCCCTCGAAAGCACCATCCCAGCCTTTTGGCAGATCTAAGAAAATGGTGGTTTCATCAGTGATTTAGCTTTCGCTTTGTGCCTTTTACTTTTATCATGTTTTATAAAGTCTCCTTTTAGTCCAGCAGAAAGGAACGCCGAATGATGCGTGCTATAATCATGAACAAAACAATTATAAAAGTTGTTTAAAGGGATATCTAGTATATTTCATCTTATTGTTTAATTGATTTTTTCTGAAAAATTACCCTTGACTAGCAGGTGCCACAAACATTTGAAAGTTCTCATTTTATTGCATTGAAACACTTGTTTAGATAAGAATTTGCAAGACTACACTTATTTTTTTATTTTTTACCTAGGTAGACGCTGCAACGTTATTAATTTGTCTTATGAAACGGGGATGAATGAGATTATTATATTTTATGTTTTATTCACTCTAGTTTTTACAATTTTTATATATTTCTGATGACCCTCTACACTGTTTGAACCCTAGGGGATTCTGATCAATCATAAAATATATTGCAATACCATTGTACCTGGTTGTATATCACGTGGATCTGGTACATACCGCCTGGGAAAGGTTTTCTAATTTCCAAGTACAGATTGCGCCTACTGATAAGTCATGGAGGGATGATGACTCACCAAAGATGGCAGCACCACTTCACATGTAACTGTGTAAATACATTCAATCAAATATAACAACCACAGAGTGGTGCAGGCATTTACCGCAGCCACCTTCCTTCACCCTCTCCATATGGCTTTTGCGACTATGACAATCCATCTAAGGTTTGATCTAAAGGTTTCAAAACAGAAGCCTAACTTGAAGCTCCTGTGTTCTAGTGAAGAGGTACAGGTTCTTTTGTAATCCCATGCCCTAAAGCCTAGTTCTACTGCTACTGTAACTTTACACCCCTTTCTGTTCTGCTCATGACTGGTTGAAATGTTATAATGTCATCTGTACTATTTCCTTTTTTTCAGAAACAAGATTTTATCTTTGTATCTGCAATGACTTAACACCAATCCTATGGGGAAAACAGATGTTGTTATTTACCAGAGATCGAACTAGAGAAATGTGTGCGCCTTATAATATATTTTAATTTGTTCTCCCTTTCTGTTCAAGGACGGCTTATTTTACTGCTAAAGTTCATTATACTCCTTTGCCAGAAGCATATGAATAATTCCATTTTTGCTACTGTAATATTTTTGAAGAGTTCATTCGAGTTTCAGCAGACAATATCTGATGATGCAGATTGTTATTATATGGATGGAGGCATGAGCAGATAAAGAGGTCAATTAGAGTCTTTGACAATGTTTTCCTGATGAAAGCAGGTAGAAAGCAGAAATATACAATATATGAAATATTTATTTGCTATTTTTAGGTACAGAGAAGATTAATGTGTATAGTAGGTCAGTGTGAGAAGTGAGAATACACATGCATCTGACATGCTGTTGTTTAGAAAATGTCTATTTAGATAAACTTGGATTGGAATCTGTTTGGATTCAGCGACTAGTAAGTACAGTAATATTTGCAAGGCTGTATTTTTAAAAATGCAAAGAAACCTAACAGTTATAAAGACACAAAAGGCCCTATCACACATTTCAATAACTACAAATGTTGCAATAGATTGATAACAACTGCAGCTAACACAACAACTGCATGATCATAGAGTTCAAGAGCTGCACTTTAATTTTCTGATTGACATTGTCATCCTAGATACACCTGGTTCTCAGGCCTACAATTGAATCAAAACACAATATCTGTAACTTTGAACTTAATCTTTTTAACATAAACTTTATGTTTATGAATATGATTGATTATTTAGTTTATATTATATTAATTATTATAATATGGTAATAGATGTTTTGTTGTTGAGATGTCTTGACTGATTTGATACTTTTAGGAGTGATTCCCACATGCTAACTATAACATGGTCCCTGATGCACATTTTTTTTAGCAAATTGACAATCTTAAAATAAAAAGAATATAATAATATAAATTGTTGATAGGTTTCTTTTTCATTGATCATGGCACCATTGAAACCGACCTGGAGTTGGTTATACACACTTAATCCATCCTAATGCCATTTAGGGTCTATGATTACTTGTTTACATATATACAACTTAGCCATAACAAAATATGATAATAGAAATAACAATAATATGTCATATTATGTAGAGAAGATCAGCAGTCATTGACTCTGGTATCTTTGTTCAGGGGGTGTCTGTGAAAGCAACTAACTGACCTTGCATGCCCCCAGTGGTGAAAAAAGTCACAGGTGCACATGGCTACTGTGACCATACATATTGGGCACAAAGGAGCAATGCACTGTGTTCAGGCAAGAAACTACTGTGTGGTAAGAAGAACTAGGAAATGGGGACAAGAATATGTTTTTTTTAAAAAATGTTTTAATAGATGTTTCGCCGCAACTATTAATGATTATCCCTATACTAGGTCATTAAAATGTGTTCGTGAAGATGCACATTGCTGCTTATGAATTTACCCTACTGAGACAGCAGGAGGAAACACTTTTTTATCTACAGTGTGGTTTGGGGAAAATGAAAGAATATCTACAGGACAGAAACGTTTTCCATTTGTTCCATCTTCCATTGCCATTATTGATACTTCGAAGTGGGATTATTAATTACAGTTAGGTAAGTTTTTATGTTTTTTTAATGAAAATATTAAGTAATTAATATATGATGCATTTTTTTTAATGTTAAATACTATATTTCTTATTGTATTGTACGTGCTACACAGTGGAGCTGTGGTAGCAGCTTAATCTCCAACTTTGAGCAATACGCACATGTCAGCACTAAATACAACTGCCACCTGTGTTACACAGAAAGTCAACAATAAAGAGTACGCTATATACAAATTTCTTACATAAGTGCAGTCCTAAATATATCATTCACATAAGGTCTGAGTCTCTGCCAACAGTACTATGAATGTCATTGGACGATAGGATTCCTGGTTAGGCCTAATTCACACACCATGTGCAAAATGGACCTGAAATGTTTGTCTCCTTTTGCCAGTGATGAGTGCTGCTCACCCCACCCTCCCATCTTCAATGGACTGGGCGTTCTCACCCACCACTGACTATTCAATTTCTGTATCTGCTACTCAGGCCAACCATATAAGGTCATGTGCATGAAGCCTTACAAGTGTAGAATTTGTCCCCCTGCAGCACCCATGAATTATAAACTGTTGTGGAGACCATGAAATAAGATTCTTCCTATATGTCACTTTTGAGCCTTGCTTTTAAATATGTAAATTTTCCTATTTAGTGGAGATTTATAGGGTTTTGTGTTTTGTTGATACTCCAAGCTAAGGTCTGAGAAAAATGGTCTCTATCTTTAAACAAGTTTGCCGTAGAATTTAAAATGATTGTGGCACTTTTCTTTCACTGCATCAAACAACATAAATGTCTAGAATGGCATTGATTCTGAAATCTTTTGTTCCTCCTCCAGTCCTCCACCTTATTGATCCCAACTGAAATTGTTTTGCTTACATTTTCAAGGTGTCTCAATCTCCACATTGAAAAATTAACAGAACATCCATATTTGTTCATACTAAATAATGTTATTCTTCCAAAATATTTATTTTCTAATAATTATTGACAATTTATAGACTAAGTTCCTGTTTTTGCCAATTTTTTCAAACAATACCCATACTTGTTCATTAGTAAGGAATCTCGTTGTCTTAGTGTAGAATAAAATATATTGCCTTTCTAGTGGTGCAAATTTGAAAAATAGCCTTTTTATTGGATTCTGTCTACTTTCATTTTTGCTGTTCAGCAAGTGAAGATTACTCATTAACTGTTAATTGCTTAAAATCATTTCAGTTGTGGTCTGTTACTGCAAACCAATCAACTCAATATAATTCCTTATTTGTGGATACAAGTTTGACAAAGCTCTTAGCAAAGGTGGTCGATTCGCTCATGCTGCACTAAAGATTGTTTAGATTTTTTTTTTACACACGGACACCTGAACAATTTTTAATTGAAGGACAAATATCAATACTTGACGTACGAATCTTAATTTATATTTCTTTTCTAGCATACTGAATAATTGGTTTTCCACATTAATAATTAATGATAATTAGGATAGTTCCCATCTGCATGGGAAAGTTCTGATAGGAGCCTCTGTCTCAGATTCGGTTAATCACGAATGCAAAGTACTACATGCACATTTTTTTTATTTGACCAACATATTACATTGATGAAAGCCCAATAGACCCAATTATCCATTATCATGATTTGAGCTCTATTGTCATTTTAACAACATGCAGGTCCTCCAATGTGATTCTGAGCAATGCACTCCATGACTATATGCACTTAGAGCATAGTGCTATTTCTCACCTGTATCTAAATACTAAGAGTACAAATATCTGTTTATGTCTATTGTCTTCCATGCAGACCTATGGTACTGTATCTATAATCTCAACTAAAGGAAAAAGAACATAGTCTAGTGTAACAATTCCTTTAATCTGTCCCATGCTGTCTATACCATATTGAAGGATATGGCTTAGAGTTTGGAAAAAGATCAAGGATTATTATGCTTACTTAAGATTTTTGCATTCTGAAAATACACATTCTGCTTTGAGCATCCAGCCTTAGGCTTATAGTGTCTATGTGGAATGCTCCATTCATCCCCCCCACAATCAGAATATATATACTTATTTATACCAGTATATCCCTTTTAGGTCTTATGTACAATAACATTTTTTAAGTTTTTATTTGTCATTTGAACTGCACTGTTTTTTGAATATATGTTATTATTTTATAGCTTATAAAGATAAAATAAAAATATATACATTTCTTATCTGACCGGAGGTCCAGCGTTCACCAGACCCCACGTGGATGCATTTTTGTTCCTCCTATTGTTTACCACCGTTCACCACAGCGGATCATAAGAAAAACGCACTCCAATCTTGTAGAATGTCTTCATAAAACGCTTTAATAAATTAATACTACTCACAAACGTTTAGTAAAATGCGTCATACCTATAGCAAGACACCACCTCCACCGTCCCGCCTGACCCTGGGTTTTCGCCGACACACTTCATTTATTTACTTTTAGCAGGGTGACATGAATAAAAAAACGATGTCATGTGTCTATGGTTTACAAAATAATTGTCCCATAACTTAAAGAAACCTACCATTCTGAAGGTAGGTATGAGATACAACACCGGGCACCAGCTCAGGTGAGCTGGTGCCGGTGCTTAGTTTCGTTGTGTTAAAACCGCGGTATCGCGTTTTAACACTTTTGAAACTTTCTAGCAGAAACTGCTTCGGCGCTTCGTGCACCGACTCGTGCGCGCGCCTACAGTGGAAACGCCGCAGAGTTGCCGCGCAGTCGCGCGCAGCTGCCGAGCGTTTTCTGCTAGAAGTTTCAAAATGTTTAAAACCGCGATACCGCGTTTTAACACATAACGAGACTAATGCACCCGGCACCAGCTCACCCTGACTGGTGCCCTGTTTGTATCTCATACCTCCTTCAGAGGTGGTAGGTTTCCTTTAATTAAAAAGAACCCCCTGCCACTTAATTTAATAATGTTCCTTTTCATAATGTCCTGATCACTCACATCTCCTGCATTATAGAATAATTTTGCTGGTTGCTATAAAGTGTGTAAGCGGTTCTGCATCTTAACCACATACATAAAATTTGAGCAAATGAGACCATCTTATAGCACCGGTGATTAGTGTGTTGTGTGTGTGTGACCCTGCAATCGCCTTCCATATACCTATATCATCACCATACTTAGGCCATTATGGATCATAGTGCTTTTTCCCAGATCAACTGCTAAATGGTATTTGTTTTATTATAATATTAAAAAATGTACTCATATTTTAGGGTACATATAGACCATACTGTTACTATGATTTAATATAATCCAAAAAGAAACAAAAAAAGGAAAAAAAACTAAAAGGGGTCCCTATTTAAGAACATTCGACTTACATACGACCCCTAGTTACAGTGCCACTGGTTTGGTATTTGTTGTACTTAGTCCTAGCTACAATAATCACTATAACAGTTTCCAGGTTCCGGCAATGAAGCTTATTGTAATCCTGAATTCTTTGACAACCCAACCATTTTAAATCCAATTGTCACAGCGACCAACAAGTTCTGGCTGGGTTACAATGATAAAATATACAGTTCCGACTTACATCACAATAAACTTAAGAACAAACCTACAGACCCTATCTGTATGTAACCCCGGGACTGCCTGTAACAGATTCTTGGTAACAACTATATTTCTTTACTATACATTATCCAAATACGTTTTGTCTACTCACATATATCTTTGTATGTATTTACACATACCATATATACTCGAGTATAAGCCTAGTTTTTCAGCACAAAAAAAGTTGTTGAAACCCAAACTCGGCTTGTACTCGAGTAAAAAAAATATAGGTTTTGTTTTTTCGGTTTTTGTGGCAAATTAGGGGCCTCGGCTTATACTTGGGTCGGCTTATCTCGAGTATATACAGTAATCTTGGTAAAGTTAGTATTTTCCAGTATGAATTCCTGTATTAATAAGAAACATGAAAGCCTAGTATGCAAGAACAACAATTTCTGTTTGATGGGTGACCATGAGGTATTTTTCTGCATTTCATATCTATATGATTTTTAAAGGATTACAAAATAATTTCTTTAACTTTCTTTGCTGCTTACCGTATATAATGTCTTTGAGCTAATCAGAAGCCTACAAGGCCATTCTGTTTATCCAGAGCCTTGCAGCTACTAAATACTGCATAGATTGTATAGGTTGAAAGCAATGACATTGTATGTGACCCAATTTTTTGGATGTAACACTTGGAATAGATGAAGCTCTATTAGAGTTAGAAGATAGAAAAAGATTATACTGATGAAAAGACTGAGAACTTTTTACAATTTCGGCAATATGTTATCAAGCTGTTTATGATTTTTGTATCTCGGGTTTTATTTCTGGCAACGTAAAATGCTGATTCCGTCCTGACAGATGCAGAGACTTCCCTCTGTGTGCCTTGTAACGATATTATTCCTTCAGATTACATAAAGCACAACCTCCCTTGTGTCCATGTACAGAACGAATACATTGGCTGTAATCCAAGTCTGAGTAGAAGCTGCAAGGGAAGTGTCTATATTTTACACACACTGCCTTGTTGTTTATTTACGCTGCTTATTAAACTGTCTTTTTTTTCTTTTACAAAGCCAGGATTCGAGCAGTAAACCCACTTTTATTGTGTGCTCTGAAAACTGATAATTTTAACTCTTTCATAGAAGAAAACTAACGTTCTCTAAACATGTCTTCTATTATTGCTGGTTTTCTGCTTACTAACGACAGCAAGCGTAATTAGCAGTGGTGGCGAACCTATGGCACTATTGCCAAGCGCGCACTCTGGAGCCCTCTCTTTGGGCGCCCAGCCATCTCCCCAGATGAAGTTCACCAACAGGACTCAAAGAATCTTCCTGGAGAACTTCTTACATATTAGCGAAATTGCCTCCTCCTTTCAACTGTGTTGGTGTCCTAGGAGCTGAACGATGAAAATTGTCAAAGAAAAGGAGAAATAATTACTGCTTAAATTGCTGTGCTAGCCTTTGCAAAAATAATGACTTTTTGTTGAAGTTTGACTCCTGGCTCTAAAAGTTCGCCATCACTGTATATAGGGGGTCATTTACTAAGGGCCCATTCGCGTTTTCCCGACGTTTTACCCCGAATATTTCCGATTTGCGCCGATTGTACCTGATTGCCCCGGGTTTTTAACGCAGCGATCGGGAATTTGGCGCATCGGCGCCGGCATGCGCGCCGACGGAAATCGGGGGCGTGGCCGAACGAAAACCCACGTATTCGGAAAAACTGCCGCATTTTAAAAAAAAATTGTGTCGCGAAAATTTCACTCACCTTCATCCTGGATAGGCCGTGTGTATTTCGAGGCATTCCAGCGGACTTCAGCGCAGCAGCGCCACCTGGTGGACGGCGGAGGAACTGCTTTGATGAATCCCGCCGGACCCAATCCAGTGCAGAGAACGCGCCGCTGGCTCGCTACGGACCGGGTAAGTAAAATCTCCCCATAGTGTCCTGGAGTAACCTGAAACTAAAAAGTCATTTTATAGACGTAAATCTCTCCAAACAGGGGTCATACCCAGAAATTCAAATGAAGTATCTGATCCTGTTGGTTTGTTAAGGGAAAGCATCAGTACGTGCTTGTGGCAATGGGAATAACTAAGAGTAGGGCCCCATAGCTTTTTCTGTAAAATATTGCAAATATGATATATATTTAAGGGAACGGAGACCCACTTCCCTTAAAAATATATTTGTGATTTACACACACACATGTTTTTACAATCCCACCATTAATACACTCATATAAACATATATTTAGTTTATATACACATACGTAATTCTACACTCACACACACTTACACAGTTATCAGCACACATTTATGCACTCATACATACAGTACAAACAAACTCATACAGTACATAACACAACAATACAACAATAACTACATATATATCCACATTCTTGGTGGTACATACACATATAAAAACCAATATATTATATATACATCTATACTTAGACACACGTATATACAAACCATATCACACAACTTCACATACATTCAGCATATACACACACAACAAACTATATATCACACTCACTTTATTAGGTACCCATGTCTGTTAACGGTTGGACCCCTTTTGCCTCAAGAGCTGCCTCAATTCTTTGTGGCATAGATTCAACAGGCGGAAGCATTCCTCAGAGATTTTGGTCCATATTGACATGATGGCATCAACACAGTTGCCGCAGATTTGTCGCTGCACATACATGAGCGATCTCCCGTTCCACCACATCCCAAAGATGCCTATTTGGATTGAGATCTGGTGACTGTGGAGTGCCATTTGATACAGTGAACTCATTGTCATTTCAAGAAACCTATCTGAATATGATTCCAGCTTTATGACATGGCGCATTATCCTGCTGAAAGTAGCCATCAATTGTTGGGTACATGTGGTTCATAACGGGAGTGGACTGTGCCAGCAACAATACTCAGCTAGCGTGGCTTTGCAACGATGCTCAATTTGTACCAAGGGGCCCAAATGTGCCAGAAAATACTTCCCCACACCATGACACCACCACCCCCAGCCTGACACCGTTGATACAAGGCAGGTGGATCCCTGCTTTCCATTTGTCGACTACCATCCGAATGTTTGCAGCAGAATCGAGACTCATCAGACCAGCAATTTTTTCCATCTTTCTACTGTCCATTTCGATGAGCTTGTGCAAATTTAGCCTCTCATTTCCTGTTCTTAGCTGAAAGGGCACCCCGGGTGGTCTTCTGCTGCTGTAGCCCATCTGCTTCAAAGTTCGACGTACTGTGCATTCAGAGATGCTCTTCTGCCTACCTTGGTTGTAACGGTGGCGATTTGAGTCACTGTTGCCTTTCTATCAGCTTGAACCAGTCTGCCCATTCTCCTCGACCTCGCATCAACAAGGTTCTTTCCGCCCACAGAACTGCCGCTCACTGGATGTTTTTTTCTTTTTCAGACCATTCTCTGTAAACCCTAAGATGGTTGTCATGTTCAGAAACCAGTCCTGAGAAGATTCCAGCTTTATGACATGGCGCATTACCTGCTGAAAGTAGCCCATCAGATGTTGGGTACATTGTGTCATAAAGGATGGGACAGGTCAGCAACAATACTCAGCTATGGCTGTGGCTTTTGCAACGATGCTCAATTGGTACCAAGGGGCCCAAAAGTGTGCAAAGAAAATATTCCCCACACCATGACACCCCACCACCACCCTGAACCGTTGATACAAGGCGAGGATTCATCTTATCATGTTGTCGACTCCATCCGATGATTGCGCCAGCATAATCGAGACTCATCAGACCATCAATGTTTTTCTCAATCTTCTACTGTCCAATTTCGATGAGCTTGTGCAAATTGTAGCCTCAGTTTTCCTGTTCTTAGCTGAAAGGAGTGGCACCCGGTGGGGTCTTCTGCTGCTGTAGCCCATCTGCTTCAAATGTCGACGTACTGTGCATTCAGATGCTCTTCTGCCTACCTTGGTTGTAACGGGTGGCATTTGAGTCACTGTTGCCTTTCTATCACTTGAACCAGTCTGCCTTTCTCCTCTGCCTCTGGCATCAACCAAGGCATTTTCCGCCCACAGAACTGCCGCTCACTGATGTTTTTTCTTTTTCAGACCATTCTCTGTAAACCCTGAATGGTGTGCGTGAAAATCCCAGTAATCAGCAGTTTCTCTGAATACCACGCCAGCCCTCTGGCACCAACAACCCATGCCACGTTCAAAGGCACTCAATCACCTTTCTTCCCCATACTGATGCTCGGTTTGAAACTGCAGGAGATTGTCTTGACCATGTCCTATCATGCCTAATGCACTGATTGCTGCCATGTTGATTGCTGATTAGAAATTAAGTGGCAGGAATAGAGATGGAGCTTCCAATTCCCACCATTCTGCTTTCTCCTCCACTCCCTCAGCAGGGCTGGCATTATGGTAGGCAAAGTGGGCATTTGCCTAGGGGGCCCCTTGAAGAGAGAATCTCTTCTTTCAAATTAATCTAGACTGTGGTTTCTAGGTGCCAGGATCCGGGGATATTCACGTTTAAAGTGCCCGATTGCACTTTAACAGTTTACTGACCTTTTTACTGACAATTTAGATTGATATTAAAGAGGACTCTCCTCTTTCATAGGAAAAAGTGAGATCTAGGTGTCACAAGACAAAGATATAGCGCCTGAAGTGTCCCCCCCCCTCCAATTCTTAGCCATCAGGCTACGGGAGAATTGGCTGCACCTCACAGATATTTGAAATATTCACTGTAATGTTACTACATATTGATAGGAGAATATACAACTATGTTCACGTGTTTTAAACCCTCTCCTATCCAGAACATCAAGAACACACACTTGCTCTCTTTGCCTTTGATTTTGTGATGGTTTTTTTTGAGACAATGAGTGATTTGATGAACATCGATCCTCTTTCGCCTAATGTGGCTACATATTAACACTGCGACCCAGACAGTCCATAAAGTTAAATGTAACACCAAAACACTCAATGTTCTGGCATAAGATTTATTTCACACCATCCTCCATTATTTATCACCTATATATGACATTCTTACTCCAATTCTTATGAAGCGCGGAGGTTTGTTCTGTATTGTGCGGCTAATACAATAGTGCACACTAAAAGTGACTAATGTTATCTCATTAGCTGGTTTAATGGATATATAGTTATTTATTTGCATACTGTTGTGTAAGGGAGCATACATGATGATAGTGTGTGTGCATGCAATTTTCTGCAAAAAATTTGGCACCCCCTGTGGATTTAACGCTCCCTTTGCTGCTATTTTGGTGATATACACATGTTGTATGTATGATCTCTTCACCTCTTACTGTTTTAGGAAAGCATATTTTCTTTATATAAGAAATTTTGAATTTCTATACAATTTTTGCATTTTATTGCTATTTGCTACAAGTTGCATATATGTGTAGTGTGTATGAATTAAAAAGTTTTTCTTTTTTACATAGTAGTGTGAGTTTCTGGAAACAAAATTGATTTTGACAGGATAGGAGCTTTTATTTTGTGGTGTAATATATTTTTTAACACATTTGTGGATATCACCAAATATTGCATGGTTTTGTTTTAGCTTTTTGGGAATGTAACTTCTTGATGTTGTATATTTGGTATATATAAATCTGCTCACTTTGGTTATTATTTTAAATCCCTATTTGTGCAACATCCCTTTGATGTGAGTTTTATGTAAAGTCAATAATCAAGACAAACACAATTATTAAAACAAAGTGAATTGAAATGATTAATATTTGTTTTTGTCGCAAAGTTACCTGAGGGTGGTCTGGGTCTGTCAACTGTTAATTAAGGCAAATGCATCGCCTGGTGGTCTGCTTTCAAAATATACAGGTTTTAGGCGCCTTTACTTTTTAATCTGTGTTTTGCTATATTTTGCAGGTTGTGACTATGAGGTATCTGTGCCTCTACACATGTCCATCTTTTACATTTATTAGATTAAGGTAATAGTTTCTGTTTGGAGCACAATTTATGCCCTCAAATTAAAATTTTAAGTATTTTTTATAAATGATTCAGTTTGAATCAAAATTGCATGATACGCCTATGTCTAAATCTCTTTATGCAATTTTTAAAATGGGGCAGTATCTGCTTTCAGAAAATGGTTTGTTGGTTTACTTTAATTCTTTTTTGCTGTAATTTCCAGAAATGTCTGACAGTGAAAGGGTTAATAACCATGGTTGAATTCCCGTGTGAGATGCTATCATCTATCTCCTATCTACAGTATATATCTATCATCTTCTATCTAGTATCTGTCCCTGTAATCTGACCATTTTATATCTGCTTTTTCCTCTATCTATTCATCAATCTTTTATCTCTCTATTTCTGTCTTCTACTCTCTTCTTTTCTACTCTTCTTTCACTCTCATATTTATCTACTCATATATAATCTACTTTATAGTTCTTGCATCATATTTATCTTCTATCATAATAATATTCATATTTCTTTATTTATATGCGCACACAAATTACGCAGCACTGCACAGAGCTTGCCAATCAGTCCCTGTTCCCAATGGGGTCACAGCTAATCAACCTACCATTTTGTTTTGGAGAGTGGGAGGAACCGTAGGACCTGAGGCAACCCATGCAAAAACGGAGTGAACACAAACTGTTTGCAGATGTTGACCCTGGGACTTGAACCCAAGTCCCTTTCGCTGCAAGGCGTAATGCTAACCACTGAGCCACCAAGCTACAGACTGTAATGCTAACCACTGAGCCACATGCTGCCCATAAATCCTTCTATCTATTCTCTTAAAAAATTCTCCTCATATACAGATTGTTTTACCATACTAAAAGGACATCTTACTGACTGTGAATGGTCCTAAAATGTTTTACTTTGGGCAGCAACTTTGTCCAAGCCCCACTTTGTCTAAAACCGGCATTTGTTAGTGACTTGCCAGATCAGATGGTACAGTAAAACATGTGTACTGTTACAAACATATTATGCTGCACATTGTACAGCATATTAGTTAATAAAACATACCTTAAGGCCCTGTAGCACCTGCTATGGTTTCTACCCCTTTTTACACCCCTGAATTTGAAATATGATACGCGGAGACAATTTCACAATATATCAAACTGTTACCCCAATCCAAACATTGTTTTTCTGGTTCTACAGTTAAATATGTTATCACAGGATAAAGGGCCCTTGCTCTATTTAACAATCTACTGAAATAGTTAATTGTGTGAAGGATCAGGAAAAATTAAATATTCCTTTATTAAAGTATATTTCCTGAAAGAGGCAGGAGAGTGCGGGTACATTATAGGCCCACCACTTGTAAACAGCTTTATTATTATCGTAAATTAGAAGGTCCCTTATGTCATAAATAATTGAGAGTCCCACTACGGAAACCACAGCTGCTGGAGTCATGCCTGCCAAATATATACATGAAATCTGGGTTTGATTCCTTATGTTTTTCTCTTTTTTTTTCCTTTCTATATTGTACATTGTGCACATACAGAGACGATCCCAAGTATTTCTCTGCTGTAGTTTCACCTCTGAGACTATTCTTTACCCCTAAGCTTTAGTTCTTTTTTCTTCAAGTCAGTTTTCCTTTAGTATTTTCACGTTTACTCAGTATTATACAACATTTTATACATCTTAGAGATTGTTTTAATTCAATACTTTCCATCTAATCAAATATAATGAAATTACCTTTTGCCACTGGCAATCTCCTGATTATGATACTAGGAGTGAGCGAGTAAAAAAAGAAATAATGACTGTCCCTTAGGTTTCTACATAACACGATGCCACTAGTATTGTATGATTAAGGCACCTTGCCACCCAAATGTCGCATTAGGTGGCTGCTCCCAATGGACCATGTGCCATGACTATAGAATAGCTTGCCTGAGCCACAAACACGGTCAGGAATAGGACATTATCTAGAATTTGTGGGCCCAAGCAGATTATTCTTACATAGGATGCCAAAAATAGGACCATGTGCCAGCTGTTTAAATAATGCAATAAACAGAAAAATCAGTGTGCATGTGGCCAAACCTATATCCTTTCACGCAACTTTATTCTTTATTTAAAATCCTTTTTCCAGACAGTGAGGAATATACCCAAAATTGCGAAACTATGCTTTTTATATATCAGCGCCAAAACATGTTTGCTGGCCATTTTTTACAAATACTTCAGAGAGATACTCATTTTTCTCCATTTTTAATATCAAGCACATACTCCTTAACTCCTTGGACCAGACATTTTAGTTCAGCATTTACATTTTTTCATTTTTGTCTTAAAATCCATTACTTTTTATTTTTCCATGTACAAAGCTTTAGGAGGCCTTGTTTTCTGTGTACAAATGTAAGTACAGCGTCCCCTACTAAGGACACCCAACTTACAGCCCCTAGTTACAGACGGACCCCTCTTCCACTGTGACCTCTGGTTAAGCTCTCTGAATGTTTTACTTTAGACCCAGGCTGCATGATCAGTTAAGTTGTCTTAATGAAGCTTTATTGATATACCCATTACAGCAAATAAAAATCCAATTGTCAATTGTTACATTATAAAATATACAATATACAATTCAACTTAAGAATAACCTAGCCTTCTTACCCAGGGGTACTTCCTAGTGGCAGCATTTCATATTCCATCTGGTTACTGGAACTGAGAAATTGTAGAAAAAAGCGCATTTGCACCATTTTCTTGCTGACACAGTTTTTACAGCTACACTGTGCACTCTAAATGACACCTGTCCTTTATTCCTTGGGTAGGTAAGATCACGAATACCAAATTAAAAGGTATTATTTGTTTAATAGATTTTAAAAATTAAAACCTTTTGTAATAAAAAAATTCTTCATTTTGCCCTATTCTTTTTTTTTTTTTTTTTTTTTTTTTGGGAAGATTAAGTTCTGTATTTAGTTTTTTATAACTAACACAAAGATCTCATCAAAATGTTTAAACTAATTTCAAGCACTTTTTGCCCTTCTGCGCTAATAACTGTTTCTACTTGGTATATGTTGTAATTTTTGTGGGGACATGACAATGTTTACATTGTTACCATTTTGGGGTCTGTACAACCATTGATCACTTTTATAATTTTTTTGTTGTGGCAAATGCGAAAAAAGTGGTGCTTTGGGCATTGGGCACTATTTTCTGTTACATGGTTTACAGCTGGGAATAATATAATATTTTTGATAGATCAGGACTAGAGATGAGCGAGCACTAAAATGCTCGGGACTCGTTATTCAAGACAACTTTTCCCGATGCTCGAGTGCTCGTCTTCGATAACGAGCCCCATTGAAGTCAATGGAGACTCGAGCATTTTTCAAGGACCAAGGCTCTGCACAGGGAACTTGGCCAAACACCTGGAAACCTCAAAAAGTTGGAACCACCACGGAAATGGACAGGAAACAGCAGGGGCAGCATGCATGGTGCCTCTGAGGCTGCTTAAAACGCACCATTATCCAAAATTATGGGCAACGCATGCCATGACAGAGTACAGAATGAAGCTAGATAGCATCTAAACATCCAATATTGACCCTGACACTATAGACCATGCGAGCAGCGGCAGCACGCAGGCTAGAGAGTGTCTTGGCAACATCACCAAATGGACTCAGGCTTAAACCAATGGGTGGCAGAGAGGAACCAAAGGGGTGAGCAAGAAGCGCTCATATAAATTGCTAATGATAAAAGTTTGCCCGTATACTTTGTGGATTACACACAGTGGTCGACAAGTTACAAGTTTGTTGTGGAACCATGAAAACAACCCAAAATTCTGCTGACCAGCTCGTTTGATAGGGGGACCATGTATGCCTACATTTCATGCCAGTCGCTGCACTGGCTGCCAGTCTCGTTTCGAATACAGTTTAAAATAACCCTCATCCTAAAGCCTGTATAATGCGGCACCCCCCTACCTCTCCTCTCTTATCTCAGTCTATCGCCCAACCCTTGCTCTTAGATCCGCCAGTGATCTTAGATAACTCTACCCTAGTGCGGACCTCCAACTCGCGTCTCCAAGACTTCTCTAGAGCTGCACCAATTCTATGGAATGCTCTGCCCCGGACTATCAACTAATACCTACCTCCAAAGTTTCAAACGTGCTCTTAAAACCATCTTTGGGCAGCTATAACACTCATTAACTGCTGAAGTTTTAACTCTCTACTAACCCTTCCTGTTTCGTCCTCCCTCTGTTATCCGCAACCAACACACCAGACTCTCTGCAGTCCCATTCACCCTGGACCTGGTATTAGAATGACGGCTGAGGGGTTCAACGAAGCGACAGCATTCCATTTATTATATTTTGTTCTTTCCCTAAGAAAATGGCTTGACCATTATATTTCTTTTACCTCGTGTACCCCATCATCTTCATAACCGTAAGCTCTGGTGAGCAGGGACCTCACTCCTTTTTTCCATACAAATGTTGTGCTCTGTTACATTACATTGTATTTGTTTCCTATGATTTAGTACGCTCGGAATATGATGGCGCTATATAAATAAGATTATTATTATTATTATTATAGGCAGTGAACTAGTAGTAGATTAAGGTGCTGCATTAAAACTATTTAGTTGGATCTTGGGATGAGCCTGGCGCTCCGCTTCCGGCGAGCTTTCACCAATCCAAGCCCCTGTCTCTAGCTACTCCCCCAAACACACTTCTAAGAACCTTTTGTATAAGATCAATTGTAGTAGCGTTCTTATAAGTTTGGGATATGGCGGGTGAGGGGAATGTAAACAGATGCGCAAGAAGCGCTGAAATAATTCAGTAAATGGTAAAAGTTTGCCAGTATATTTTGTGGATTACACAGCAGGTGGGCACAAAGTTACAAGTTTGATGTGGAATGCCCTGAATAGCTCTTGGCGGTGTGCCTTTTATCGCCTAGCCTCAGCAGTTGGAGCACGCCTGCTGTCGCTTGCGACGGCACTGCTGCTGTGCCTAGAGCTACGCCTGTATGCGCCATGCCTACGGATGGTAATCGGAGGGAGGAGTGGAGGAGGCGGGGAGAGGAGGTATGTAAACCTTTGAGACCTGGACCGAGGTAGCCCCGCAATCCTCTGCTTCGGCAGTATATGACCAGCCCCAGGTCAGACTCGGTCCCAAGCCTCCACCAAGTTAAGTGTAGTAGCGTAAGTTTGGGATATGGCGAGTGAGGGAATGTAACAATGCGCAAGAAGCGCTGAAATAATCCGTAATGGTAAAGTTTGCCAGTATATTTTGTGGATACACAGCAGGGTGGCGACAATTTAACAACTTGATGTGGAATCCTAAACAACCCAAATTTCTGCCTGACACACCTCGTTTGAATAAGGGACGATGTATGGAGGCAGCTATATGGACGACTTTTGGAGGTAGCATGGAGACAACTGTGGAGGCTGCTATGGAGACATATTTAATTTGGATAGTGCATGTTCGTGTGCAGTCCAAAAAAGTTTTCAAACCAGAGGAGCAGTAGGTGGCCTCCCAGAAAATTGAAATAGATTGATGGCCTGTATGTGGCAGTCCAAAAAGTTTTCAAACCAGAGGAGCAGTTAGTGGCCCTCCAAAAATGATAATTGAGTGCCTGTATGTGCAGTCCAAAAAGTTTTCAAACCAGAGAGCAGGTAGGTGGCCTCCAAAAATGAAATAGATTGAGTGCCTGTATGTGGCGTCCAAAAGTTTTCAAAACAGGAGACGAGGTGGTGGCCCTCCAGAAAAATGAATAGATTGAGTGCCTGTATGTGGCATCCCAAAAATTTTAAAACAGAGGACCGGGTAGGTGGCCCTCCAGAAAATTAAATGCATAAATTACTATAGCTAGAGCCAGTGGGCCCTGTCAAAAATAGCCTTTTTCCTCTGCTTTAGTGTACAAAGAGAGGAGAAGAGAAAATGGAGGAGGAGAGTGCATAATTATTCAGTTGAGCTTCCTTCACCTGGGTAGATTGATTATGAGAAATCCAGGCTTTATTCATCTTAATAAGCGTCAGCCTGTCAGCGCTGTCATTCACAGCGTGTACGCTTATCGGTGATGATGCCACCAGCTGCACTGAAAACCCTCGGACAACACTCTAGCGCAGGGCAGGCAAGAACCTCCAAGGCGTACAGCGCCAGTTCGTGCCACATGTCCAGCTTTGAAACCCAGTAGTTTGTAGGGAGCTTGTTGATCATTTAGGACGATGGTATGGTCACTACTACTCCTCACCATCTTTCTGTAAAGATCAGCCCTACTCTGCGAGACTGGGGACAGGTGACAGTGTCTTGTCTGGGGTGACATAAAGCTGGCAAAACCTTGTAAGGCGTACCCTTGCCATGTGCTGGACAACTGCCTGCTCGCCTACTCTCCCTCGCTACTTGTCCCCAGAAACTACGCACTCTGCGCTAGCGCTGTCAGAAGGGAATAGTGTTTCAGCTTGTGTACCAGGCCTCTGGTATTCATGCATTCTCACACTCCTTTCCTCTCCAGGGATGAGAGTGGAAAGATTTTGCTTGTACCGGGGTCCAGAAGTGAATACCCATATATCGTGCTGGAATAATTCTTTGAACGCGAGGTCATGGTAACGCTGAGTTATGAAAAAATAAACGTAAAATAAAAAGTAAATGGCAGACTGTGCCTAATTGAAATCCAACCCTTAATAAATTGTCCCACTTCGGTCTTTGCGATGGATATGTGCGTCACTAAGCGCTAAACACAACGGTCGCAAGTCTCACTACAAATTCCTCACAATATGGAATTACCCAAGTTGCTGCTACACTGGAATGTTTTGAAGCATTCAAAGTTATAACCTCTTATATGCACATCACAAATTAAAAATCAGGCTGGGGTCCTAAAAGTCTAAAATGGCTTAGGTCTTGAGGGTTAAATTATGTATGTCATGTAATTGTTTATATTTAAGGTGGGTACTAATGTGGCATGGGATAGGGGGGGGGGGGTTATAACGATTGATGATGAGGGACCCGAAAACATTTTCTAGTGGCAGCCCTGTATAGTCAGAACTGGTTTTCTTAGATATTAGCCTCACAGATAAACACCTCTTTATTTGTTTAGCACCATCATTCTGCAAGCGATTTACATAAAAACACAGTCATATAAACATGGGAGTGGGGCCCCGATGGTAGATCTATAACCCTATTAAGTCTTTATTTTCAATCAAACTTTCGTTTGATTAACATTTGTCTTAAAGTTATGTATAAGTGGGAGCTAAAACCACCAACACTGTCTGACATTTCCCCCAGTTTATATGCATATAAGATTTTATGTATTGTATTAAATTATTCCTACTTTTACCCGTTAGCTATAATGCTGTGTTTTAACATGAATCCTGCCACATGCATTTTTTCCTATCATAGATTTATGTCATTCAGATGAGATGTTTCTTTATTAACAACTGTTAAGTGCAAAGAGCACACCTGTCTGAAAGAATTCAGCTGAATGTATAATTTAGCGCCACTCCTTCTTTAAGAAGCAGGCTGATCATCCAAATTCCATCTGTTGTCTGTAGGTCTGTGGTGTATTATTTACCAGAAGCGTTTTGATTTCCAGTCGCCTCTACAATTTACAATGAGCAAAAGTCTGGTGTTTTGCTGACCTCTCTCGAACACCAACTCCTTATTATGCCTTTCAGATTTTAGTGCTCTATTGATTAGTAATAGTTTACACCTAGATTAACCACCGAGCCGTTCTCTTTCCCTTACCTTCCTCTTGATTTTTGGTTTGGGGGTGCAATTTTTTCACCTTACTGTTTGAATTAGATATTCATAATTTTTTTTATTTTTTTTATACATGTTATGAATAATTTGTAATCATTTGTAGCTTAATTTGTTCGACCTTGACTTGACTTTTTGTACTTTTTTTAATATCCTTAAGTCATTATAAGAACATAATAACTATATAAATGTGATTTAATCACTGGGGGCTTATTACCAGGGTCTTTCCGCATTTTCCTCTGGTTTTTTCCGACGTTTCTCAGGGGTCCGCGCTGGGACAGGGTTTAGAAGGGGATGGTCACACTCGATCAGAGTTTGGTGCATCAGCGATGGCTTTCATGACAGAAATGGGGGGGAGGGCCTGTGTCGGAACTGTTTGGACAGAGCCGTAGATTTACAGTAGCAAATTGTGTCGGCAAGCCATCACTTCCTATCCCATAAGGAAGAAGAAGGGTGACTCCGGCGGACCTGAGCAGGAATGCCAACTCATTGCAGGATATCGGGCACACGATTCTGCGTGATCGGCGTGCAGAGTTCATTCTCTTGTCGGAACTCCAGATCAGGGATGCGCCGGGACGGTGTAAATGTGCCCCAATTCTATGAAATGACAATCGCTCTTTTCAAAACATTTAGGCTCACTTCAAAACCGTTCTGCTAAATGGACTTAGTGATGCCAGACATGTACCCAATGCATTCACATGCAGCACCACCTCCCCCCCTGCATTATATGCAGACGCATAGCACACCCATATGTTTATACTTTAGCCTACCTCCACCCATTGTGTTATATACCAGCTCCCTCTCCCTCCCCATGGACTAGGTAGATCTGTATCAGTAATTAAAAAAAGTTCTCCACTAAGGTCCAGCGCTTCTCGTCCTACTACCGCCTTCCTCCTCCTGGCGGTAGCCGCATGTGGTGCGGAGACTCAGTCAGCCTGGCTGTCCTAAGGCCCGTATGATATGGGGTTCCACGGACCCTTTTTTTGTGCATAGGTGCAAAAGTTCAATAAGTGTGCAAAAAACTGCTTGTTTCATGTAGTAGAGATTTGTGACAATTTTTATGACATTGTACAAGACTTTTGTACTTACATTGTTTAGTACAACAGGATCCCTCTTATATATGGTGCTAGCTGCATGTTTCCGCTACTAAATGCTACTAATTGTTTTAAAATAGGTTTAAATGGATTACCCGCAGTTTCAACAGTTAATTCTGCATATAAAATCAATTTCTTCAACGGATATGACCTGGAATTTACGTCCTGGTCTCACAGCTTGTCCTGTTGTACGAACACTGAGGTGGTCAAGGTGGTTTGGGTGCCATCATTAGGGCAGAGTAACCGCTGCTTTACATCATCCAGATAGGTTGTATTGACAAAAAGACTTGTTTCCTAAGAGACCTCATGCTACCTTTTGAAGATTAATCTTCACACATTTGTTACTCTAAACACATATGAGAACAGTCACAAAATCGCGACACACAGTGCCTCATGCGTCTCTTCTCCATACACATGGCTGACTGCTGTCGCAGGGGTATCTCTCATACACACAAGGCTGCAGAGGTGCAGGTTCCTTCCAGAACTAGGAGCACGATCCAGGACCAGAGATCTAGAGCCAGCACCAGGATAGGTATGTCAACATCATTATATCGGGCTGTATTCATACTCCGGAGGTGTGGTTGTGCCTGACACTCGATACACGCTGTACTGCTGAATATGAAATGGTTCTTACGATTGTTGGAACACATGAATATCAGGATCACTAACAAACGACAACACATACCCCTAGACTCATTATCTCCGGAACTAGAACCGACTACTTAGACTGATTGTTTAGTTTATGAGCAGGTATAGGAACAATGTAGGGAATACGGCATGCTTTTCTAATGGAGTTTACTTAAATAATTAGTTTTGGGGGGTTAATTTGCCTGCCGGTTCCTTTAAGACATCGCCTAAGACACCACCTAGTTATAAAGACGGACCTCTTCTGCCAACTGTACCTCTGGTGAAGCCTCTTGGATGCTTTACTTAAGTCTAAGGCTGCATGACACATCTTTCAGGAGTTTGATAGCTTTTTTGATATCCGTGGTTCCGCATGATCAGCACAAAGTTTTGAAAATCCGGAATTTTAAACGAGTGGAGAAAAAAAATTGTCTGTAGCTACAATCATAAAATATCAGCCTGCCCTGTACTTACACATACAATTCACCTTCAAACTACCCTAAACAACCTTACACTCTACATAACATGGCTGCCTATACACGCTATGTTTTACTTGACTGATATATTGTCACAATCACATTTTAATCAAGCGCACATCTACTAGCCGTTACAATCTTTGGTATAGTTGTGGAAGTAAAGGGAGAGTAGAACATCTCTGTAATTTAAACTCAAAAGAAACAAGCGACAGGAAAGACACAACTTTTACTATCACAATGCTCTTTGGTCAAGATATGAATGCAAACCAGATGGATAATGCAAAGAATTATGTTGTGTGCTCAGCAAAAAAAAAAAACATAGATGTCCAAAAATGTCACGAAAAAAGATAACAGAAATCTGGCACTTACCGATAAATCTTTTTTTTCATGTCAGCCTTCGTGACAGGATGACCGCTTTTGTGCCCTTTCTTTCATGCATAGCGGTGTGATCACGGTCCCCTGCAGTGCGTTGAATGGTCCCGCATAAGTGTCTAGGGGATGTCACTGCCCAGGTGCCACCATATCGTGAGTGTTCCTGGCTACGCCCCCATCTCTACTGGCCCCGCCCTCTCTCTCCTGATCGCCACTAGGCCCGCTGCCACATCCGTTGACCGCCCACTCATCTGTAGCCACCCTCCCTGAACCGGCCCATCTCTCCCTGCGGCAGCACTATTGATGACCCCACCCCTCCATCCGCTCAAGCCCCTGTGTTCGCCCCCCCCTGTTTGCCCCCCCCCCTTCAACCCCCCTGTCCTTAACCGCCCGCACTGAACTCCATATATATTATATATGTGTATTGTGGTTTTTGTTGTATATGGTTAGTAATGTTATTGCTGTATATACGAATTGCGTTTGTGGTGTATTTCTCCCGTATGTGTGTATATGGCTGTATATAGCTGAATGTCTGTGATTTGCTGTACTATGTGTATATTTTTGTATGTTAATCAGGCATGTTTGTTATTGGTTTTTTATCCTCATATGTGTATATATGGTCAGTGGTATAACTGTATGTGTGTGTATTATTAGTATTATATATATATATTATATAATGTATGTGTTTTTTGTATATAATGTGTGTACAACGTATGAGTTGTATATACTCTGTTAGTTAGTGTATAAATGTATATGAGTGAAAATAATGTTTTGTCATACTCTGTATGTATGTTGTATAGTGGCGAGTATACTAGTGTAAACTTTTATGTTTGTGTGTATATAATATGTAAATGTTATGTTATTGAGTGTATCAAAGTGTGTAATTGTATAACTGATGTCGTATAAGGGTACATTCCACAGACCGTATGAGGTACTTATATCTGCTTGCAAATTTCTGCCGGATATACTTCCCTCAAGGCTTCTATAGCCCCTGGGCTCGGTCTTGAGCACACACAGTACTCTACTGTTTTTGAGCAAAAGATCTAGAGCGTGCTCTATCTATGGTGTAAGAATGACCTGAGGCCGTGCTCTATTCCTCGTGAGAGAGTAGTCGGGTGAGCGTAATTTCAAGATTTCAAGTTTTTCTTTAACCATATTTACCAAATTATGTATATTATGACTAAATATGATTAACAGAACAACATTAGAATAATTCCCAAGGAATCTTTAACCATATGTTCCTTTAGAGATGTTTTTTCAACGAAAAAAATAGTGCTGAAAACCACCAACTCTTCTTCTACATCGAGTAAAAAAATATAAGGCTTTACCAGCGTATTTGTGGTAAAATGTAGGGTCCGTCCCGGCTTATACTTCGTGTGTCGGCTTATACTCATATATATACATAATTTAATAAGTCCCTAATTAATATACGTTTCCGGCCCTACAGGTGAAATTGTTGTAGATGCGCTTTTGTGATTATAATGATATGTGAATAATTTTATATGTAACAGTAAGCTCTTATGCACTATGATGTTAGCTCTTTGGCCTCATAATTCTTTATTCAAACTAATATATTCTCTGACTGATTTAACCTCAAGGGCATTCATCTTGCCATTTCACGCACACTGGCCGTTTCCCCTTTAAGATGGAGACTCGCAACTACAATTATTCCATATATGAGCAGATTGCAGTTTAATTCTCCACAGGTTTTGAGCTGTGTGATGCAACAGCCGTTTCGTTTCCACACTCTGAACATGTGTCACTTTAACTGGTATATAACTTTTGATAACATTTTTAACCCGCTAATGATTTCAAAGATGTTTTTTCGTGCTGTCCAAACATCATAATAATTGTGGAATTTTCGGGTTCATAGGTTTTACTCTTATTTATAAAAAAAAAACAACTATTTTGCCATTCTCAAATTCCAAATATTGGGTTGCAATCAATTGTTTACCACCCCACATTAGTTAACTATTACTAACGTTACATTCCCATACTGATTTGCCTGTGGCAATAAATCTACAGGGACTTATTTTGGGAGCTATGGGGCCCTAATCCAAACCCCCGGAAAAACCATTTAACATACGCACAGGTCGCGCTGATCACGTATTACAATGGTTGACCCCCATGATCAGAGCTCACTCGTGAAACTGCAGTATTCTCCTGGGGTGTCGACAATAAAAGTTTTGTGGTCTTCCTTTGTTTTTCTGTTTTGAGTGATTCTGTTTTTAGCTGTTACAAATTGATTTGTATTGCTACATTCTTCTTTCTCCCACAAAAAATATGACACTAACCAATTATTACAATCTCCCATTTATACATCTCATCAGTACAAAATATGCCTAATACATCACAACGTCATTTCCATTTAATATCCTCAAAGCAGAGTTATAACGAAATTTCTGCACTTTGCGCGAAAGTCTAATATACCTATTTGCACTCCTCGTGTTGTTTTATAGTTTTTTCCAAGAAAGTAGTCTACCTATAACTAATCATTAGACGCTTTGTGTTCAACAACTCGGAACCTACTTACCGGTAGTTTTTAATACATTCAAGAGAATAAATGAAGCAAATTATATCTTCGCATTAGCACTAATATCACACAAATTGGTGTTCTATTGCTTTTTGTTAGATTAAGAAAATGAGGCTCTGGTAAACACATTGAAGTTTAATACGGTGATCCTTACTGATGAAAACAGGGACTTTGTGTTTCTAAAGGTTTGGTTTTCTGTTGAATTAAACCTCGCTCGTACTTGCCAACAGCTGCAGAATCGATGGCATAACTTTCAATCACATTTCATTTTTCTTCCCTCGAAACACCATCCCAGCTGCCTTTTGGCAGTCTTAAGACAAATGGTGGTTTCTCGTGATTTAGCTTTCGTGCTATTGCCTTTTACTTTTATCATGTTTATAAGTCTCCTTTTAGTCCACAGAAAGGAAACGCCGAATGATAGTCGTGCTAAATATGTAACAAAACACATTTAAAAGTTGTTTAAAGGGAATATCTATGTATATTTCATCTTATGTTTAATTGATTTTTTCTGAAAATTACCCTTGACTAGCAGGTGCCACAAAATTTGAAAGGTGTTCATTTTATTATTGAACCTTGTTTAATTAAGAATATATGACAAGATCACTTATTTTTTTTATTTTTTACCTAGGTAGACGCTGGCAACGTTATTAATTTTGTCTCCGTCATGAAACGGGGATGAAATGAGATTATTTATTATTTATGTATTTATTCACTCTAGTTTTTACATTTTTATATATTTCTGATGACCCTCTACACTGTTCGAACCCTAGGGGATTCTGATCATTCATAAAATATATTGCATACCATTGTACTGGTGTATTCACGTGGATCGGTACATAACGCCTGGGAAAGGTTTCTATGATGTCCAGATCAGATTGCGCCTACTGATAATGGTCATGGAGGGATATGATCTCACCAAAGATGGCAGCACCACTTCAATGTAACTGTGTAAATACATTCAATCAAATATAACAACCACAGAGTGGTGCAGGCATTTACCCAGCCACCTTCCTTCACCCTCTCCATATGGCTTTGTGCGACTATGACAATCTATCTAAGGTTTGATCTAAAGGTTTCAAAACAGAAGCCTAACTTGAAGCTCCTGTGTTCTAGTGAAGAGGTACAGGTTCTTTTGTAATCCCATGCCCTAAAGCCTAGTTCTACTGCTACTGTAACTTTACACCCCTTTCTGTTCTGCTCATGACTGGTTGAAATGTTATAATGTCATCTGTACTATTTCCTTTTTTTCAGAAACAAGATTTTATCTTTGTATCTGCAATGACTTAACACCAATCCTATGGGGAAAACAGATGTTGTTATTTACCAGAGATCGAATAGAGAAATGTGTGCGCCTTATAATATATTTTAATTTGTTCTCCCTTTCTGTTCCAGGACGGCTTATTTTACTGCTAAAGTTCATTATACTCCTTTGCCAGAAGCATATGAATAATTCCATTTTTGCTACTGTAATATTTTTGAAGATGTTCATTCGAGTTTCAGCAGACAATATCTGATGATGCAGATTGTTATTATATGGATGGAGGCATGAGCAGATAAAGAGGTCAATTAGAGTCTTTGACAATGTTTTCATGATGAAAGCAGGTAGAAAGCAGAAATATACAATATATGAAATATTTATTTGCTATTTTTAGGTTCAGAGAAGATTAATGTGTATAGTAGGTCAGTGTGAGAAGTGAGAATACACATGCATCTGACATGCTGTTGTTTAGAAAATGTCTATTTAGATAAACTTGGATTGGAATCTGTTTGGATTCAGCGACTAGTAAGTACAGTAATATTTGCAAGGCTGTATTTTTAAAAATGCAAAGAAACCTAACAGTTATAAAGACACAAAAGGCCCTATCACACATTTCAATAACTACAAATGTTGCAATAGATTGATAACAACTGCAGCTAACACAACAACTGCATGATCATATAGTTCAAGAGCTGCACTTTAATTTTCTGATTGACATGTGTCATCCTAGATACATGGTTCACAGGCCTACAATTGAATCAAAACACAATATCTGTAACTTTGAACTTAATCTTTTTAACATAAACTTTATGTTTATGAATATTATTGATTATTTAGTTTATATTATATTAGTTATCTATAATATGGTAATAGATGTTTTGTTGTTGAGATGTCTTGACTGATTTGATACTTTTAGGAGTGATTCCCACATGCTAAGTATAACATGGTCCCTGATGCACATTTTTTTTTGCAAATTGACAATCTTAAAATAAAAAGAATATAATAATATAAATTGTTGATAGGTTTCTTTTTCATTGATCATGGCACCATTGAAACCGACCTGGAGTTGGTTATACACACTTAATCCATCCTAATGCCATTTAGGGTCTATGATTACTTGTTTACATATATACAACTTAGCCATAACAAAATATGATAATAGAAATAACAATAATATGTCATATTATGTAGAGAAGATCAGCAGTCATTGACTCTGGTATCTTTGTTCAGGGGGTGTCTGTGAAAGCAACTAACTGCCTTGCATGCCCCCAGTGGTGAAAAAAGTCACAGGTGCACATGGCTACTGTGACCATACATTTGGGCAAAAGGAGCAATGCACTGTGTTCAGGCAAGAAACTACTGTGTGGTAAGAAGAACTAGGAAATGGGGACAAGAATATGTTTTTTTTAAAAAATGTTTCAATAGATGTTTGCTGCAACTATTAATGATTATCCCTATACTAGGTCATTAAAATGTGTTCGTGAAGACTGCACATTGCTGCTTATGAATTTACCCTACTGAGACAGCAGGAGGAAACACTTTTTTATCTACAGTGTGGTTTGGGGAAAATGAAAGAATATCTACAGGACAGAAACGTTTTCCATTTGTTCCATCTTCCATTGCCATCATTGATACTTCGAAGTGGGATTATTAATTACAGTTAGGTAAGTTTTTATGTTTTTTTAATGAAAATATTAAGTAATTAATATATGATGCATTTTTTTTGATGTTAAATACTATATTTCTTATTGTATTGTACGTGCTACACAGTGGAGCTGTGGTAGCAGCTTAATCTCCAACTTTGAGCAATACGCACATGTCAGCACTAAATACAACTGCCACCTGTGTTACACAGAAAGTCAACAATAAAGAGTACGCTATATACAAATTTCTTACATAAGTGCAGTCCTAAATATATCATTCACATAAGGTCTGAGTCTCTGCCAACAGTACTATGAATGTCATTGGACGATAGGATTCCTGGTTAGGCCTAATTCACACACCATGTGCAAAATGGACCTGAAATGTTTGTCTCCTTTTGCCAGTGATGAGTGCTGCTCACCCCACCCTCCCATCTTCAATGGACTGGGCGTTCTCACCCACCACTGACTATTCAATTTCTGTATCTGCTACTCAGGCCAACCATATAAGGTCATGTGCATGAAGCCTTACAAGTGTAGAATTTGTCCCCCTGCAGCACCCATGAATTATAAACTGTTGTGGAGACCATGAAATAAGATTCTTCCTATATGGCACTTTTGAGCCTTGCTTTTAAATATGTAAATTTTCCTATTTAGTGGAGATTTATAGGGTTTTGTGTTTTGTTGATACTCCAAGCTAAGGTCTGAGAAAAATGGTCTCTATCTTTAAACAAGTTTGCCGTAGAATTTAAAATGATTGTGGCACTTTTCTTTCACTGCATCAAACAACATAAATGTCTAGAATGGCATTGATTCTGAAATCTTTTGTTCCTCCTCCAGTCCTCCACCTTATTGATCCCAACTGAAATTGTTTTGCTTACATTTTCAAGGTGTCTCAATCTCCACATTGAAAAATTAACAGAACATCCATATTTGTTCATACTAAATAATGTTATTCTTCCAAAATATTTATTTTCTAATAATTATTGACAATTTATAGACTAAGTTCCTGTTTTTGCCAATTTTTTCAAACAATACCCATACTTGTTCATTAGTAAGGAATCTCGTTGTCTTAGTGTAGAATAAAATATATTGCCTTTCTAGTGGGCAAATTTGAAAAAGAGCCTTTTTATTGGATTCTGTCTACTTTCATTTTTGCTGTTCAGCAAGTGAAGATTACTCATTAAACTGTTAATTGCTTAAATCATTTCAGTTTGGTCTGTTACTGGCAAACCAATCAACTCAATATAATTCCTTATTTGTGGATACAGAGTTTGAAAAAGCTCTTAGCAAAGGTGGTCGATTCGCTCATGTGCTGCACTAAAGATTGTTTGATTTTTTTTTTACACACGGACACCTGAACAATTTTTAATTGAAGGACAAATATCAAATACTTGACGTACGAATCTTAATTATATTATTTTTTTCTAGCATACTGAATAATTGGTTTTCCACATTAATATTAATGATAATTAGGATAAGTTTCCCATCTGCATGGGAAAGTTCTGATAGGAGCCTCTGTCTCAGATTCGTTAAATCACGAATGAAAGTACTACATGCACATTTTTTTTAGTTGACCAACATAATTACATTGAGAAAGCCCATAGACCCAATTATCCATTATCATGATTTGAGCTCTATTGTCATTTTACAAACATGCAGGTCCTCCAATGTGATTCTGAGCAATGCACTCCATGACTATATGCACTTAGAGCATAGTGCTATTTCTCACCTGTATCTAATACTAAGAGTAAAATACTGTTTAATGTCTATTGTCTTCCATGCAGACCTATGGTACTGTATCTATAATCTCAGACTAAAGGAAAAAAGAACATAGTCTAGTGTAACAATTCCTTTAATCTGTCCCATGCTGTCTATACCATATTGAAGATATGGCATGATAGAGTGGAAAAGATCAAGGATTATTATGCTGTACTTAAGATTTTGCATCTGAAAATACACATTCTGCTTTAGAGCATCCAGCCTTAGGCTGTATAGTGTGCTATGTGAATGCTCCATTCATCCCCCACCACTAATCAGAATATATATACTTATTATACCAGTATATCCCTTTTAGGTCTTTTACAATAACATTTTTTAAGTTTTATTTGTCATTTGAACTGCACTGTTTTTTGAATATATGTTATTATTTTATAGCTTATAAAGATAAAATAAAAATATATACATTTCTTATCTGACCGGAGGTCCAGCGTTCACCAGACCCACGTGGATGCAGTTTTTGTTCCTCCTATTGTTTACCACCGTTCACCACAGCGGATCATAAGAAAAACGCACTCCAATCTTGTAGAATGTCTTCTAAAACGCTTTAATAAAATTAATACTACTCCACAAACGTTTAGTAAAATGCGCATACCTATAGCAAGAACACCACCTCCACCGTCCCGCCTGACCCTGGGTTTTCGCCGACACACTTCATTTATTTACTTTTAGCAGGGTGACATGATAAAAAACGATGTCTGTGTCTATGGTTTACAAAATATTGTCCCATAACTTAAAGAAACCTCACCATTTCTGAAGGTAGGTATGAGATACAACACCGGGCACCAGCTCAGGTGAGCTGGTGCCGGTGCTTAGTTTCGTTGTGTTAAAACCGCGGTATCGCGTTTTAACACTTTTGAAACTTTCTAGCAGAAACTGCTTCGGCGCTTCGGCACACGACTCGTGCGCGCGCCCTACAGTGGAAACGCCGCAGAGTTGCCGCGCAGTCGCGCGCACTCCGAGCGGTTTTCTGCTAGAAGTTTCAAAATGTTTAAAACCGCGATACCGCGTTTTAACACATAACGAGACTAATGCACCCGGCACCAGCTCACCCTGACTGGTGCCCGTGTTTGTATCTCATCCTACCTTCAGAGTGGTAGGTTTCCTTTAATTAAAAAGAACCCCCTGCCACTTAATTTAATAATGTTCCTTTTCATAATGTCCTGATCACATCACATCTCCTGCATTATAGAATAATTTTGCTGGGTTGCTATAAGATGTGTAAGCGGTTCTGCATCTTAACCACATACATAAAATTTGAGCAATGAGACCATCTTATAGCACCGGGATTAGTGTGTTGTGTGTGTGTGGGACCCTGGCAATCGCCTTCCATATACCTAACATCACCATAACTTAGGCCATTATGGATCATAGTGCTTTTTCCCAGATCAACTGCTAAATGGTATTTGTTTTATTATAATATTAAAAAATGTACTCATATTTTAGGGTACATATAGACCATAGCTGTTACTATGATTTAATATAATCCAAAAAAGAAACAAAAAAAAAAGAAAAAAAACTAACGTCCCCTATTTAAGAACTTCGACTTACATACGACCCCTAGTTACAGTGCCACTGGATTTGGTATTTGTTGTCTTAGTCCTAGCTACAATAATCACTATAACATTTCACAGGTTCGGCAATGAACTTATTGTAATCCTGATTCTTTGACAACCCAACCTTTTTAAAATCCAATTGTCACAGGACCAAAGTTCTGGCTGGGCTTACAATGATAAAATATACAGTTCCGACTTACATCCAAATAACTTAAGAACAACCTACAGACCCTATCTTGTATGTACCCCGGGACTGCCTGTAACAGATTCTTGGATAACAACTATATTTCTTTACCTATACATTATCCAATACGTTTTGTCTACTCAACATATATCTTTGTATGTATTTACACATACCATATATACTCGAGTAATAAGCCTAGTTTTTCAGCACAAAAAAAGTGTTGAAAACCCAAACTCGGCTTGTACTCGAGTAAAAAAAATATAGGTTTTGTTTTGTTTCAGGTTTTTGTGCAAATTAGGGGCCTCGGCTTATACTTGGTCGCTTATCTCGAGTATATACAGTATATCTTGGTAAAGTTAGATATGTTTTCCAGTAATGAATTCCTGTATTAATAAGAAACATGAAAGCCTAGTATGCAAGAACAACAATTTCTGTTTGATGGGTGACCATAGGTATTTTTTCTGCATTTCATATCTATATGATTTTTAAAGGATTACAAAATAATTTCTTTAACTTTCTTTGCTGCTTACCGTATATAATGTCTTTGAGCTAATCAGAAGCTACAAGGCCATTCTGTTTATCCAGAGCCTTGCAGCTACTAAATACTGCATAGATTGTATAGGTTGAAAGCAATGACATTGTATGTGACCCAATTTTGGATGTAACACTTGGAATAGAGTGAAGCTCTATTAGAGTTAAAGATAGAAAAAGATTATACTGATGAAAAGACTGAGAACTTTTTACAATTTCGGCAATATGTTATCAAGCTGTTTATGATTTTTGTATCTCGGGTTTATTTCTGGCAACGTAAAATGCTGATCCGTCCTGACAGATGCAGAGACTTCCTCTGTGTGCCTTGTAACGATATTATTCCTTCAGATTACATAAAGCCAACTCTCCCTTGTGTCCATGTACAGAACGAATACATTGGCTGTAATCCAAGTTCTGAAGTAGAAGCTGCAAGGGAAGTGTCTATATTTTCACACACTGCCTTGTTGTTTATTTACGCTGCTTATTAAAACTGTCTTTTTTTTCTTTTACAAAGCCAGGATTCTGAGCAGTAAACCCCTTTTATTGTGTGCTCTGAAAACTGATAATTTTACTCTTTCATAGAAGAAACTACGTTCTCTAAACATTGTCTTCTATTATTGCTGGTTTCTGCTTACTAACGACAGCAAGCGTAATATAGCAGTGGTGGCGAACCCTATGGCACTATTGCCAAGGGCACTCTGAGCCCTCTCTTTGGGCGCCCAGGCCATCTCCCCAATGAAGTTCACCAACAGGACTCAAGAATCTTCCTGGAGAATCTTCTTACATATTAGACGAAATTGCCCTCCTCCTTTCACTGTGTTGGTGTCCTAGGAGGCTGAACGATGAAAATTGTCAAAGAAAAGGAGAAATAATTACTGCTTAAATTGCTGTGCTAGCCTTTGCAAAAATAAGTGACTTTTTGTTGAAGTTTGGGACTCCTGGCTCTAAAGGTTCGCCATCACTGTATATAGGGGGTCATTTACTAAGGGCCCATATCGCGTTTTCCCGACGTTGTTACCCCGAATATTTCCGATTGCGCCGATTGTACCTGATTGCCCCGGGTTTTAACGCACGCGATCGGGAATTTGGCGCATCTGCGCCGCATGCGCGCGACGGAAATCGGGGGCGTGGCCGAACGAAAACCCACGTATTCGGAAAAACTGCCGCATTTTAAAAAAAAATTGTGTCGCGAAATTTCACTCACCTTCATCCGGATAGGCCGTGTGTATTTCGAGGCATTCCAGCGGACTTCAGCGCAGCAGCGCCACCTGGTGGACGGCGGAGGAACTGCTTTGATGAATCCCGGCCGGACCCAATCCAGTGCAGAGAACCGCGCCGCTGGTCGCTACGGACCGGGTAAGTAAAATCTCCCCATAGTGTCTGGAGTAACCTGAAACTAAAAAGTCATTTTATAGACTAAATCTCTCCAAACAGGGGTCATATCCCAGAAATTCAAATGAAGTATCTGATCCTGTGGTTTGTTAAGGGAAAGCATCAGTACGTGCTTGTGCAATGGGAAAACTAAGAGTAGGGCCCCATAGCATTTTTCTGTAAAATTTGCAAATATGATATATATTTAAAGGGAACGGAGACCCACTTCCCTTAAAAATATATTTGTGATTTACACACACACATGTTTTTCAATCCCACCTATGTAATACACTCAATATAAACATATATTTATTTATATACACATACGTAATTCTACACCGTACACACACTTACACATTATCAGCACACATTTATGCACTCATACATACAGTACAAACAAACTCATACAGATTACTAACACAACAATACACATAAACTACATATATATCCACATTCTGGTGGTACATACACATTATAAAAACCAATATATTATATATACATCATATACTTAGACACACGTATATACAAACCATATCACACAACTTCACATACATTCAGCATATACACACACACAACTATATATCACCTCACTTTATTAGGTACCCATGTCTATAACGGGTTGGACCCCCTTTTGCCTTCAAAGCTGCCTCAATTCTTTGTGGCATAGATTCAACAGTGCGGAAGCATTCCTCAGAGATTTTGGTCCATATTGACATGATGGCATCAACACAGTTGCCGCAATTTGTCGGCTGCACATACATGAGCGATCTCCCGTTCCACCACATCCCAAAGATGCCTATTTGGATTGAGATCTGGTGACTGTGGAGGCCATTTGAGTACAGTGAACTCATTGTCTTTTCAAGAAACCTGTCTGAATATGATTCCAGCTTTATGACTGGCGCATTATCCTGCTGAAAGTAGCCATCAATTGTTGGGTACATGTGGTCATAACGGGAGTGGACTGTGCCCGCAACAATACTCAGCTAGCGTGGCTTTGCACACGATGCTCAATTTGTACCATAGGGGCCCAAATGTGCCCAGAAAATACTTCCCCACACCATGACAACCACCACCCCCAGCCTGACACCGTTGATTACAAGGCAGGTGGATCCTGCTTCCTTTGTCGACTACCATCCGAATGTTGCAGCAGAATCGAGACTCATCAGACCAGCAATTTTTTCCAATCTTCTACTGTCCAATTTCGATGAGCTTGTCAAATTTAGCCTTCATTTCCTGTTCTTAGCTGAAAGTGTGTCACCCCGGGGTGGTCTTCTGCTGCTGTAGCCCATCTGCTTCAAAGTTCGACGTACTGTGCATTCAGAGATGCTCTTCTGCCTACCTTGGTTGTAACGGTGGCGATTTGAGTCACTGTTGCCTTTCTATCAGCTTGAACCAGTCTGCCCTTCTCCTCTGACCTCGCATCAACAAGGTTTCCTTTCCGCCCACAGAACTGCCGCTCACTGGATGTTTTTTTTCTTTTTCAGACCATTCTCTGTAAACCCTAGAGATGGTTGTCATGTTCAAGAAACCAGTCCTGAGAAGATTCCAGCTTTATGACATGGCGCATTACCTGCTGAAAGTAGCCCATCAGATGTTGGGTACATTGTGTCATAAAGGATGGACAGTCAGCAACAATACTCAGCTAGGCTGTGGCTTGCAACGATGCTCAATTGGACAAGGGCCCAAAAGTGTGCAAGAAAATATCCCCACACCATGACACCACCACCACCACCTTGAACCGTGATACAAGGCGATGGATTCCATCTTTCATGTTGTCGACTCCCTCCGAATGATTGGCGCAGCAATAATCGAGACTCATCAGACCAGTCACATGTTTTTCTCAATCTTCTACTGTCCAATTTCGATGAGCTTGTGCAAATTGTAGCCTCAGTTTTCCTGTTCTTAGCTGAAAGGAGTGGCACCCGGTGGGGTCCTTCTGCTGCTGTAGCCCATCTGCTTCAAATTCGACGTACTGTGCATTCAAGATGCTCTTCTGCCTACCTTGGTTGTAACGGGTGGCATTTTGAGTCACTGTTGCCTTTCTATCAGCTTGAACCAGTCTGCCATTTCTCCTCTGCCTCTGGCATCAACCAAGGCATTTTCCGCCCACAGAACTGCCGCTCACTGATGTTTTTTCTTTTTCAGACCATTCTCTGTAAACCCTGAATGGTGTGCGTGAAAATCCCATTAATCAGCCAGTTTCTTCTGAATACCACGCCAGTCCCTTCTGGCACCAACAACCTGCCACTTCAAAGGCACTCAATCACCTTTCTTCCCCATACTGAGCTCGGTTTTGATAACTGCAGAGATTGTCTTGACCATGTCCTATACATGCCTAATGCACTGATTGCTGCCATGTTGATTGCTGATTAGAAATTAAGTGGCAGGAATTAGAGATGGAGCTTCCAATTCCCACCATTCTGCTTTCTCCTCCACTCCCTCAGAGGGCTGGCATTATGGTAGGCAAAGTGGGCATTTGCCTAGGGGGCCCCTTAAAGAGAGAATCTCTTCTTTCAAATTAATCTAGACTGTGTTTCTAGGTGCCAGGATCCGGGGATATTCACGTTTAAAGTGCCCGATTGCACTTTAACAGTTTACTGACCTTTTTACTGACAATTTAGATTGATATTAAAGAGGACTCTCCTCTTTCATAGGAAAAAGTGAGATCTAGGTGTCACAAGACAAAGATATAGCGCCTGAAGTGTCCCCCCCCCTCCAATTCTTAGCCATCAGGCTACGGGAGAATTGGCTGCACCTCACAGATATTTGAAATATTCACTGTAATGTTACTACATATTGATAGGAGAATATACAACTATGTTCACGGTTTTAAACCCTCTCCTATCCAGAACATCAAGAACCACACTTGCTCTCTTTGCCTTTGATTTTGTGATGGTTTTTTTTGAGACAATGAGTGATTTGATGAACATCGATCCTCTTTCGCCTAATGTGGCTACATATTAACACTGCGACCCAGACAGTCCATAAAGTTAAATGTAACACCAAAACACTCAATGTTCTGGCATAAGATTTATTTCACACCATCCTCCATTATTTATCACCTATATATGACATTCTTACTCCAATTCTTATGAAGCGCGGAGGTTTGTTCTGTATTGTGCGGCTAATACAATAGTGCACATCTAAAAGTGACTAATGTTATCTCATTAGCTGGTTTAATGGATATATAGTTATTTATTTGCATACTGTTGTGTAAGGGAGCATACATGATGATAGTGTGTGTGCATGCAATTTTCTGCAAAAAATTTGGCACCCCCTGTGGATTTAACGCTCCCTTTGCTGCTATTTTGGTGATATACACATGTTGTATGTATGATCTCTTCACCTCTTACTGTTTTAGGAAAGCATATTTTCTTTATATAAGAAATTTTGAATTTCTATACAATTTTTGCATTTTATTGCTATTTGCTACAAGTTGCATATATGTGTAGTGTGTATGAATTAAAAAGTTTTTCTTTTTTACATAGTAGTGTGAGTTTCTGGAAACAAAATTGATTTTGACAGGATAGGAGCTTTTATTTTGTGGTGTAATATATTTTTTAACACATTTGTGGATATCACCAAATATTGCATGGTTTTGTTTTAGCTTTTTGGGAATGTAACTTCTTGATGTTGTATATTTGGTATATATAAATCTGCTCACTTTGGTTATTATTTTAAATCCCTATTTGTGCAACATCCCTTTGATGTGAGTTTTATGTAAATCAATAATCAAGACAAACACAATTATTAAAACAAAGTGAATTGAAATGATTAATATTTGTTTTTGTCGCAAAGTTACCTGAGGGTGGTCTGGGTCTGTCAACTGTTAATTAAGGCAAATGCATCGCCTGGTGGTCTGCTTTCAAAATATACAGGTTTTAGGCGCCTTTACTTTTTAATCTGTGTTTTGCTATATTTTGCAGGTTGTGACTATGAGGTATCTGTGCCTCTACACATGTCCATCTTTTACATTTATTAGATTAAGGTAATAGTTTCTGTTTGGAGCACAATTTATGCCCTCAAATTAAAATTTTAAGTATTTTTTATAAATGATTCAGTTTGAATCAAAATTGCATGATACGCCTATGTCTAAATCTCTTTATGCAATTTTTAAAATGGGGCAGTATCTGCTTTCAGAAAATGGTTTGTTGGTTTACTTTAATTCTTTTTTGCTGTAATTTCCAGAAATGTCTGACAGTGAAAGGGTTAATAACCATGGTTGAATTCCCGTGTGAGATGCTATCATCTACTCCTATCTACAGTATATATCTATCATCTTCTATCTAGTATCTGTCCCTGTAATCTGACCATTTTATATCTGCTTTTTCCTCTATCTATTCATCAATCTTTTATCTCTCTATTTCTGTCTTCTACTCTCTTCTTTTCTACTCTTCTTTCACTCTCATATTTATCTACTCATATATATCTACTTTATAGTTCTCTGCATCATATTTATCTTCTATCATAATAATATTCATATTTCTTTATTTATATAGCGCACACAAATTACGCAGCACTGCACAGAGCTTGCCAATCAGTCCCTGTTCCCAATGGGGTCACAGCTAATCAACCTACCATTTTGTTTTGGAGAGTGGGAGGAACCGTAGGACCTGAGGCAACCCATGCAAAAACGGATGAACACAAACTGTTTGCAGATGTTGACCCTGGGACTTGAACCCAAGTCCCTTTCGCTGCAAGGCGTAATCTAACCACTGAGCCACCAAGCTACAGACTGTAATGCTAACCACTGAGCCACATGCTGCCCATAAATCCTTCTATCTATTCTCTTAAAAAATTCCCTCATATACAGATTGTTTTACCATACTAAAAGGACATCTTACTGACTGTGAATGGTCCTATAAATGTTTTACTTTGGGCGCAACTTTGTCCAGAGCCCCACTTTGTCTAAAACCGGCATTTGTTAGTGACTTGCCCAGATCAGATGGTACAGTAAAACATGTGTACTGTTACAAACTATTATGCTGCACATTGTACAGCATATTAGTTATAAAACATACCCTTAAGGCCCTGTAGCACCTGCTTGGTTTCTACCCCTTTTACACCCCTGAATTTGAAATATGATACTGCGGAGACAATTTCACAATATATCAAACTGTTACCCCAATCCAAACATTGTTTTTCTGGTTCTACAGTTAAATATTTATCACAGGATAAAGGGCCCTTGCTTCATTTAACAATCTACTGAAATAGTTAATTGTGTGAAGGATCAGGAAAAATTAAATATTCCTTATTAAAGTATATTTCCTGAAAGAGGCAGGAGAGTGCGGGTACATTATAGGCCCACCACTTGTAACAGCTTTATTATTATCCGTAAATTAGAAGGTCCCTTATGTCATAAATAATTAGAGTCCCACTACGGAAACCACAGCTGCTGGAGTCATGCCTGCCAATATATACATGAAATCTGGGTTTGATTCCTTATGTTTTTCTCTTTTTTTTTCCTTTCTATATTGTGCATTGTGCACATACAGAGACGATCCGGCAAGTATTTCTCTGCTGTAGTTTCACCTCTGAGACATATTCTTTACGCCCTAAGCTTAGTCTCTTTTTTCTTCAAGTCAGTTTTCCTTTAGTATTTTCACGTTTACTCAGTATTATACAACATTTTATACATCTTAGAGATTGTTTTAATTCAATACTTTCCATCTAATCAAATATAATGAAATTACCTTCTTGCCACTGGCATCTCCTGATTATGATACTAGGAGTGAGCGAGTAAAAAGAAATAATGACTGTCCTTAGGTTTCTACATAACACGATGCCACTAGTATTGTATTGATTAAGGCACCTTGCCACCCAAATGTCGCATTAGGTGGCTGCTCCCAATGGACCATGTGCCAATGACTATAGAATAGCTTGCCTGAGCCACAAACACGGTCAGGAATAGGACAGGATCTAGAATTTGTGGGCCCAAGCAGATACTTCTTACATAGGATGCCAAAAATAGGACCATGTGCCAGCTGTTTAAATAATCAATAAACAGAAAAATCAGTGTGCATGTGGCCAAACCTATATCCTTTCACGCACTTTATTCTTATATTTAAAATCCTTTTTCCAGACAGTGAGGAATATACCCAAAATTGCGAAACTATGCTTTTTATATATCAGCCCAAAACATGTTTGCTGGCCATTTTTTACAAATACTTCAAGAGATACTCATTTTTCTCCATTTTTTAATATCAAGCACATACTCCTTAACTCCTTAGGACCAGACATTTTAGTTCAGCATTTACATTTTTTCATTTCTTGTCTTAAAATCCATTACTTTTTATTTTCCATGTACAAAGCTTTAGGAGGCCTTGTTTTCTGTGTACAAATGTAAGTACAGCGTCCCCTACTAAGGACACCCAACTTACAGCCCCCTAGTTACAGACGGACCCCTCTCCACTGTGACTCTGGTTAAGCTCTCTGAATGTTTTACTTTAGACCCAGGCTGCATGATCAGTTAAGTTGTCTTAATGAAGCTTTATTGATATACCCATTACAGCAAATAAAAATCCAATTGTCAATTGTTACATTATAAAATATACAATATACAATTCAACTTAAGAATAAACCTAGCCTTCTTACCCAGGGGTCTTCCTAGTGGCAGCATTTCATATTCCATCTGGTTACTGGAACTGAAAATTGTAGAAAAAAGCGCATTTGCACCATTTTCTTGCTGGCACAGTTTTTACAGCTACACTGTGCACTCTAAATGACACCTGTCTTTATTCCTTGGGTAGGTAAGATCACGAATACCAAATTAAAAAGGTATTATTTGTTTAATAGATTTAAAAATTAAAACCTTTTGTAATAAAAAAATTCTTCATTTTGCCCTATTCTTTTTTTTTTTTTTTTTTTTTTTTTGGAAATTAAGTTCTGTATTTAGTTTTTTATAACTAACACAAAGATCTCATCAAAATGTTTAAACTAATTTCAAGCACTTTTTGCCCTTCTGCGCTAATAACTGTTTCATACTTGGTATATGTTGTAATTTTTGTGGGGACATGACAATGTTTACATTGTTACCATTTTGGGGTCTGTACAACCATTGATCACTTTTATAATTTTTTTGTTTGGCAAATGGAAAAAAGTGGTGCTTTGGGCATTGGGCACTATTTTCTGTTACATGGTTTACAGCTGGGAATAATATAATATTTTTTTGATAGATCAGGACTAGAGATGAGCGAGCACTAAAATGCTCGGGACTCGTATTCAAGACGAACTTTCCCGATGCTCGAGTGCTCGTCTCGATAACGAGCCCCATTGAAGTCAATGGAGACTCGAGCATTTTTCAAGGACCAAGGCTCTGCACAGGGAACTTGGCCAAACACCTGGAAACCTCAAAAAGTTGGAACACCACGGAAATGGACAGGAAACAGCAGGGGCAGCAGCATGGTGCCTCTGAGGCTGCTTAAACGCACCATTATCCAAAATTATGGGCAACGCATGCCATGACAGAGTACAGAATGAAGCTAGATGCATCTAACACATCCAATATTGACCCTGACACTATAGACCATGCGAGCAGCGGCAGCACGCAGGCTAGAGAGTGTCTTGGCAACATCACCAAATGGACTCAGGCTTAAACCAATGGGTGGCAGAGAGAACCAAAGGGGTGAGCAAGAAGCGCTCAATAAATTGCTAATGATAAAAGTTTGCCAGTATACTTTGTGGATTACACACAGGTCGACAAGTTTAAAGTTTGTTGTGGAACCATGAAACAACCCAAAATTCTGCTGACCAGCTCGTTTGATAGGGGGACCATGTATGCCTACATTTCATGCCAGTCCGCTGCACTGGCTGCCAGTCTCGTTTCGAATACAGTTTAAAATAACCCTCATCCTAAAGCCTGTATAATGCGGCACCCCCCTACCTCTCCTCTCTTATCTCAGTCTATCGCCCAACCCTGTGCTCTTAGATCCGCCAGTGATCTTAGATAACTCTACCCTAGTGCGGACCTCCAACTCGCGTCTCCAAGACTTCTCTAGAGCTGCACCAATTCTATGGAATGCTCTGCCCCGGACTATCAACTAATACCTACCTCCAAAGTTTCAAACGTGCTCTTAAAACCATCTTTGGGCAGCTATAACACTCATTAACTGCTGAAGTTTTAACTCTCTACTAACCCTGTCCTGTTTCGTCCTCCCTCTGTTATCCGCAACCAACAGCACCAGACTCTCTGCAGTCCCATTCACCCTGGACCTGGTATTAGAATGACGGCTGAGGGGTTCAACGAGCGACAGCAATTCCATTTATTATATTTTGTTCTTTCCCTAAAAAATGGCTTGACCATTATATTTCTTTTACCTCGTGTACCCCCATCATCTTCATAACCGTAAGCTCTGGTGAGCAGGGACCTCACCCTTTTTTCCATACAAATGTTGTGCTCGTTACATTACATTGTATTTGTTTCCTATGATTTGTACGCTCCGGAATATGATGGCGCTATATAAATAAGATTATTATTATATATTATTAAGGCAGTGAACTAGTAGTAGATTAAGGTGCTGCATTAAAACTATTTAGTTGGATCTTGGGATGAGCCTGGCGCTCCGCTTCCGCGAGCTTTCACCAATCCAAGCCCCTGTCTCTAGCTACTCCCTCCAAACACACTTCTAAGAACCTTTTGTATAAGATCAATTGTAGTAGCGTTCTTATAAGTTTGGGATATGGCGGGTGAGGGGAATGTAAACAGATGCGCAAGAAGCGCTGAAATAATAGTCAGTAAATGGTAAAAGTTTGCCAGTATATTTTGTGGATTACACAGCAGGTGGGCACAAAGTTACAAGTTTGATGTGGAATGCCCTGAATAGCTCTTTGGCGGTGTGCCTTTTATCCTGCCTAGCCTCACAGTTGGAGCACGCCTGCTGTCGCTTGCGACGGCACTGCTGCTGTGCCTAGAGCTACGCCTGTATGCGCCATGCCTACGGATGGTAATGCGAGGGAGGAGTGGAGGAGTGTCGGGGAGAGGAGGTATGTAGAACCTTTGAGACCTGGACCGAGGTAGCCCCGCAATCCTCTGCTTCGGCAGTATATGACCAGCCCCAGGGTCAGACTCGGTCCCAGCCTCCACCAAGTTAAGTGTAGTAGCTAAGTTTGGGATATGGCGAGTGAGGGAATGTAACAATGCGCAAGAAGCGCTGAAATAATCTCGTAAATGGTAAAGTTTGCCAGTATATTTTGTGGATACACAGCAGGGTGGCGACAGATTTAACAACTTGATGTGGAATCCTAAACAACCCAAATTTCTGCCTGACAACACTCGTTTTGAATAAGGGACGTGTATGGAGGCAGCTATGGATGGACGACTTTGGAGGTAGCATGGAGACAACTGTGGAGGCTGCTATGGAGACATATTAATTTGGATAGGCATATGTGTGAAGTCCAAAAAAGTTTTCAAACCAGAGGAGCAGTAGGTGGCCCCCAGAAAATTGAAATAGATTGATGTGCCTGTATGTGGCAGTCCAAAAAGTTTTTCAAACCAGAGGAGCAGTTTAGTGGCCCTCCAAAAATGATAATTTGAGTGCCTGTATGTGGCAGTCCAAAAAGTTTTCAAACCAGAGAGCAGGTAGGTGGCCTCCAAAAATGAAATAGATTGAGTGCCTGTATGTGGCGTCCAAAAAGTTTTCAAAACAGAGACGAGGTAGGTGGCCCTCCAGAAAATTTGAATAGATTGAGTCCTGTAGTGGCATCCCAAAAATTGTTTAAAACAGAGGACCGGGTAGGTGGCCCTCCAGAAAATTAAATGCATAATTACTATAGCTAGAGCCAGTGGGCCCTGTCAAAAATAGCCTTTTTCCTCTGCTTTAGTGTACAAGAGAGGAGAAGGAAAATGGAGGAGAAGTGCATAATTATTCAGTTGAGCTTCCTTCACCTGGTGGAGATTGATTATGAGAAATCCAGGCTTTATTCATCTTAATAAGCGTCAGCCTTGTCAGCGCTGTCATTCACAGTCGTGTACGCTTATCGGTGATGATGCCACCAGCTTGCACTGAAAACCCTCGGACAACCCTAGGCAGGGCAGGCAAGAACCTCCAAGGCGTACAGCGCCAGTTCGTGCCACATGTCCAGCTTTGAAACCCATTATTTGTAGGGAGCTTTGATCATTTAGGACGATGGTAGGTCACTACTGTACTCCTCACCATCTTTTCTGTAAAGATCAGCCTACTCTGCGAGACTGGGGACAGGTGACAGTGTCTTGTCTGGGGTCATAAAGCTGGCAAAAGCCTGTAAGGCGTACCCTTGCCATTGCTGGACAAGCTGCCTGCTCACCTACTCTCCCTCGCTACTTGTCCCCAAAACTACGCACTCTGCGCTAGGCGCTGTCAGAAGGGAAATAGTGTTTCAGCTTGTGTACCAGGCCTGCTGGTATTCATGCATTCTCACACTCCTTTCCTCTCCAGGGATGAGAGTGGAAAGATTTTGCTTGTACCGGGGTCCAGATAGTGAATACCCATAATTCGTGCTGGAATAAATTCTTTGAACGCGAGGTCATGGTAA